>CM053516.1:2727712-2772960 GCA_028627145.1 Eidolon dupreanum | reverse complement strand
GGCAGAGCTTTCCAAATCTGCCCCAAACTATGGTAT
The DNA here is from genome assembly GCA_028627145.1 of Eidolon dupreanum. NCBI lineage: Eukaryota > Metazoa > Chordata > Mammalia > Chiroptera > Pteropodidae > Eidolon > Eidolon dupreanum. The sequence continues at coordinate 2,772,924 of CM053516.1, read as the reverse complement.
CATCAGACTGCTTGCCGCACACAAGCCACAGCATCCTCAATTTTGTTTTCGATTCCAACACAAATCAATGTGTTTGCAGATCTGAATGCTAGCTCCCCAGAGCCTGCCAGCGGGACGATGAGAGGCTTCTATAAACTCAGGGGTCAGTCGCAAAAGTTTCCTTGCAAGCCCACAAACATCCATACTTCTGCAATTTCCAAGTGAGCAGCATTGGTTTGCAGAAATCGATAGTGTGATTGGTGGAGTGTGGGAGTGGGTGTGGGGTGGAGCATTTGGCCCAGGTTAAAAATAGTGGGACCACATCAAGGACGGCAGTCACTCTGTGTGGGATATGGCCCTGCCCCACCCCAGATCCTAGCCCCACTAAACCCTGAGCAAGCTCCAGCCATAACACGTGTTTGTCACAGCAGTCCCCCACCCCTTTCTACTGGACTCCATACAATGAACGCCTTAGTCGGCCACTCTGAATCCAGTGTCTTTTCCTGTGTCTGCCACTCTGATGCTCACTGCAGAACAAGTCCTAAGAAATCTTCCCCAGCAGGGTTGTCTGCGTCCCTAGGGCCTTGTGCAGTCTGATGACATTAGCAAGCCCTTCATGTAGACTGTCATACAATCTTTACCATGTAATGTCCTACACTGTTGGATTAAATCATAAACAATTATCTTGGGGTCTCATGAGTCTCTGCATTCTCTTATATAAATCTGGAAAAAAATAAAACTTGCTCTCATTGATATATAGGATATTTTTGCTTCCGTTTCTTTAAAATATTAGAAAATCCCAAATTTCATGAAAAATAGAATAATATTCTGCAAGGAAAACAGTATCCATAATACCTTTTATGTTTCCTACTTTCACAATCTTGACTGCATATTAAGGTTTTCTAAGTGGTTAAACGGATATTAAAGCAATGTATTTATTTATTTTTAATTCAGATAACATTTGAATATAGAAAAATGCGTAAGTGTAAAGTTTGATGATGATGACAAATATATACATCTGAATAACTGATACCCACATTAAGACATAGAACATTTTCATCATTCTGGAAAGTTCCCTTCATTACTCATTCCAAATAATTCCAGTCTCCTTATAACCACTGTTCTGCTATTAATCATCATAAATAACTGTGTCTGTTCTTGAACTTCATATAAATAGAATCATATGGCATGTAATGTTCTGTGTCTGTCTACTTTGACTCAGCATAATGGTTTTGAGATTTATTCATGTGAATATCGGTTTATTCCTTTTTATTGCTAAGTGGCACTCCATCATATGAATAAATCATGACTTCTTTACCTATTTTTCTGTTGATGAATGCTTGGGTTGTTTGCAATTTTTTTTTTTGTTACTATTAAAAAAGCTGTTATGAATATTTATTATACAGGCCTTTATGTGGACATCTTTAATTTACCCATGAGTGGAATTTCCTGGTCAAGAGAATAGGTATATTGTTCTACTTTATAAGAAAATGCCAAAAAGTTTCCCAGAGTGATTGCATCATTTTTATAATCTTTCCACAAATTATTAGAGTTCTCATTGCATCACACGCCCTACACCATTTGGTGTTTTGGGGCTTATTTGCCATTTTGGCAGATGAAAAGTAGCATCTCATTATTATTTTAGTTTGCATTTCTCTCATGATAAAAGATGCTAAGCATTTTTTTCACTTGTTTATTGAACATTTTATATATTCCTCTATAAAGCTTCTGCTTACTCTTTTCTTTAATATTTAAAAAACTGGTTTGTCTTTTTTTAATAATCGAGCTTGTAGAAGCTCTTTATATTCCATGGATACAAGTTATAGTTCAGGTAGAGGTATTGCAAATATTTTCTTTCATCGCGAATCCAGCACTCCTATCTTCTTAAAGGCATTTTTTGATAAGCAGATATTTTCACAGATTTTGACGAAGTTCAGTATATTAATTATTTGTCCTATAGAGATCTTTATCTAGTTAAAGTTTCAAAGGTAATCTTCTATTTTTTTCTAGGACTTTCCGGAAGTATTTCGACTTAACAGCTGAGCCCCAAAACACATATGCGGAGGACAGCTTTTTCTAAAGGCTGCGATGCCACATGCCGCGTTCAAGTACAAGGCGAATGTGAAAGGCTCAGGAGTTTGCGGGTCTTGAATGTCACAGCATCGTCGCCCGCAGCATGACCAGCACGAGGAGTTTCAAGGCCCTAATTTCAGTGTTATTTTTGGAGATAACTTGGGTTTCTGTAGTTTTGGCTTTCTGTAGGACCAGAGAGAGTCATGCTTTACAGAAAGGCCTGCCAAGCTAAACTTCTCTCTGGGTGAGAAAGCACGTGTTTACCCACGTGCAAACCTGAGCTTTAGTGTCTTGTTGTAATTGCATCTGTAAAACCTCTTCCTCAAATATTACTCTTTGCCTCCGTAAAAAACAAAACAAAACAAAACAAAAAAACAAAAAACAAAACAAAATGAAACAAAAACAAAAACAAAAAACCCAGCATTTTTAGCAAAAAGGACAAGTGGGCAAAAATTTCCATCATACCACCAGAGGGGCAGCATTTAAAAATGGAAGTGGCTTGTGTAATCTACTTTTCTTTGGTTTTAAAATAACAGCTTGTAGATTTGCATTTGTTTTTAATTCTTGGCCCTGTGACCTCTGCTTCTGTTTTACTTGATAAATTCCATCTCGCCTTCCACAGGCAACCACGCAGCCCTGAGCTTTTCCTAACATGTTTCATCAAAATGGTTTTAGGTAAGTTACCCATTCTCTACACTGGAAATTTCTGAATCGAGAAGAAGAAAATTATCTTCACTATTTGGATTTCTCACTTTAAATTATTTTTAGAGCCATCTAATATTAATCACTACCCACAATTAGATAGAGTGTAGAATGTAACACATAACAGAGGCCCTGGAGACTCTCTAAAAAAGAGATTTTTCTAAGTTTTTGCTGTTCTTGTTTCATAGCGAACTCTGAGTTAAAACACAATGAAAAATAAATCTTACAGACTTCCTATTTGCCTAAATACATGTGTATGTACACACATAGGTGTATGCATGCACAAACCTTATGAGAATATAGAAAAAAATCACCCTTTGAAAACAAAGAAGTGATTATGTACACTGAGAATTACTGTCGGGTGCACAAAAAGAGCATTGTTATGTAATTTGCATTAATAAGAAAAGAATATCTTGGGAGGAAGATTTTAGGGTCCCTGACAAAGTGCTGGTGGGTACAAGACATATAGATGGAAGCTGGCATGCATGTACCACACAGACAAAATTAAACATATTTTGTGTTATTTTTCAAAACGCAAGGTTTCATTTATCTTCTTTCTTTCTTAATTGCAAAAGTATGCATGCTTATTGTAAAATTTCAAGCAATACAGAAATATATAAACAAAAACAAAGTTGGTGGCTTCTTTTCCCTAATAGTCCATTTCCTGAGGAAACCAATATCAAGTCTGGTAATTCTCCCTTTATACAAACTCATAAAAACATGACCACATAGCATTTATTATGATTTGCTATCTTTTTCTTTGAAATAGAAATTGAATCATACTTGGGTATTGCCTTGAAATTCGCTTTTATCATTTATTGATGTCTCAAAGATATTTTATATATACATGTTATATATGTGGATATATGAATATACTTATATATAGATATCTATATCTATCTATATACACATATATATTTGAGTTATTCTTTTTAACAGCAGCATAAAGATGAATTAACTCACTGTATTAGTCCATTATGGCTGCCACAACACAATACCACAAACTGGGTGACTTAAACAACATAACTTTATTTTCTCACAGTCTTGCAGGTGGAAGTTCAAGATCAAGGTACTGGCAGGATTGGTTTCTGGTAAGGCTCTTTATCATGTCCTCAAATGGCCTTTCCTCTGTGTATTCACATTTCTGGAGTCTCTCCTTCTCATAAGGACACTAATCCTGTTGGATTAGGGCCCCACCCTTATGACATCATTTAACTGTAATGACCTCATTAAGGTCGCTATCTCTACACACAGCCATATTGGGAGTTAGGGCTGCAATTTATGCATTTTGGGGGACATGATTCAGCCCATAATACTCACCAATACTCACTGGTTTATATATCTAGTTTTTTTATTGATCAATTTAACTACACCTTTCAAAATAATCTTAATGTTATAAAAATGGTTCACATTCATCATATGAATATATAACACCAAAAAAAAATGCAATGGATAGAGGAGAAATACAATTACTCAAATTTCTCCATGCAAAAGTAATCACTCTCAACATCTGGTAAGCATCCTAGATGTATGTATGCAAATAGAGAGAGAAACAAGTTGGTAGCTATGTAGGTAGGTAGGCAATTTTATAAAAAAGCACATACATGCTATTTTTATTGAAAATGCTACATTTACTATTACTCAAACTTAAGGAAAAAGAATGTTAAAAAGAATCTACTGAACTTCTAAATGCTGTTTCTTCATAGCAGGAGTTAAGAATTTCTAAAAGATCATTTGGATTTTTAAGTAGTTTGAGAAACATTAAATGGCTATGGTTGTTATGCTTAATTACATATTTTAACCCACTTAACATTTATCGATCCCTTAGAAATGAAAAAGAGAAAGTTCTCTGCCCTTATATTCCAAAGCTTCTCTCGTGTCCATTTAGTCCATATCACTATTTTCCATTGTCAAAATATATAAAAACTATATGCGATTCTGAAACACATTCATTTAGGTCCAATGTAAGACACAATCATTCATCTCTCACTAACAATATTTTTGTTAGGGCTTCTCTAATCCTGAATTCTTTATCCTGAATAACCTTCAAGAGCAAAAATTTATCTTCAAGTATGCTTATCAAGGCATGCTCAGCATTCACAGAGTTCCTGTATGTCTGAGGATCTATGTCTTTTGAAGATAATTTGACTTGATGTAAAATTTCTGGGTCACATTTTCTTTCTTTTACAAATTTGTGAATATTGCCCCTGCATCTATTGGCATTTTAAAGTCTGGTGAAGATATTTTACACTCTTTTATGTAGCCAGTTTTCTCTACCTTATTACCCACATGCTTCTATGTTTACTCTTAAAATTTGGTAACTACACTAACATATGTGTTAGTGTCGAGTAATATTCACTTTTTCCAGATCATCCTCTTCCGTAGGTAATTATCAAATCTTTAAACTAGTTATCCCTCTGTAAGTTAAAAAATATACATATATATGTATATATGTGTGTGTGTGTGTATGTGTGTGTGTATATATGTATACTACTTATGCCTATTCTTATCTTTCTTCTTAAAGAGAAGCATAATATATACACACATATATACTCCAACCTTGATTTTTTAAAACTTAATAACATGCCCTGGATCACTCCATAGTAGTATGAAAGGAGTCTTCTTTTTTTTACAGTTGTATGCTTTTTTTTGTCAGTTGTATGCTTTGCAAATACTTTTTCCGACTGTGGCTTGTCTTTATTCTCTTCATAGTGTTTTTCGAAAAGCAGAAGTTTTAAATTTATTTATTTATTTTATTTTATGGATTTTACTTTAGCTGTCTTTACACAGGTAAGAAATAGGCCTAATCCAAAGTTACAAAAAGGCGTGTGTGGTTTTTTTAATGTTTTCATCTAGAAGTTCTACAGATTTAGACTTTACATTTAGACCCATTATCCATTTTGAGTTAATTTTTATGCACGGTGTATGGTGTGTATTGATTTTTTTTTTTTTTTTTTTTTTTTTTTGCCTGTGTGTATCCAGTTGCTCTAGCTTAATTTAAAAAAAAAAATGTGTTCTTCACTGAATTGCCTTTGCACCTTTGTCAAAAACCTCTTGTTACGGTAATCACTTCATAAGGTACATAACTGTCGAATGACTGTGCTGCGTAGCTGAAAGGGATAACATATATGTCAACCTTCCTTTAACCAAAAAAAATGAAAAAAAAAAAAGAGAAAATTCCAAAAATAAATTTCTTGTCTATATGTGTCTGGGTTTATTTCTCAATTCTATTCTGTTCCTTTGATCTAATTTGCTATTTCTCTCTCTTTACACCTGTGCTATACTATCTTGATCTCTATGGCTTTATAATGCATCTTGAAATCAGGTAGTGTGGCTTTTCAATGTGTTTTGGTTATCTTTGGTCTTTGCATTTTTATGTAAATTTATAATGAGCTAATAAAATTCAACCAAAAAAAAAAATCCCTACTGATATTTTGATTGGCATTTCATTGAATCTCCAGATCATTTGGGGGAGAATTGATATCTTAGCAATATTAAGTCTTCTGAGCCATGACCAAAGTATAGTTCTCTGTGTTTGTCAAGGTCCTTCAAAGAAAAATAACCAATCCTCTTTGAGCACTAATTTAAACAATCCCTTTCAACAGGGATATTTGTGAAGCTCCAACTTCATCTCAGATATGGTTTTAGATGATTTATTTTCACTTTCTAATTTTTCTTCATAATTGTGTAAGATATAAATGCGGCATTATTATCCTTATTTTACATATAAGAAATGGAAGTTAAGACAGTGTTGTCACAGTCGCTCGGATTATGGCAGAGCTAAGATCCAAACCAAAACCCCAGTTTTTTCTATTATACTTTGTGATATATTTTCCCTGAACACACACACACCCACAGACGGACAGACACACACACACACACACACACACACACACACACACACACAGCCTGGCAGCTGGACAAAGAACTCCTTTTTGCTCCAGACCCTTGAATTTCTACAGGATCACATATATTCTTCAAGCTACAGCACTTACTATGATTCATCATATTTCAGTTTTATGGGGCCATTTCTCCCAGGAGACCATGAGTGCCTTGCAAGTAGATCCTACATCTGTTCATCCTGGTAAACTCCACGGCAAATGTTGCCAGTCACATATAAGTGTTTTATAAAGGTTTCTTAGACTTAACTTTTAGGTTTTACTGTTTTCTTGATAGGCATTTGGGGATTAGTTGGAAGATTTCTCCTCTGTTCCTCTCACCTCTCTACCTTCATTTTCTGAAATCTGATAGGGAAAGATCAAGGTCTACATTTGTTTCATAGTGATCATTTTAGTACACAAAAGAAAAAGGCAGATTGACCTTAATGTCCAAAGGACTTGGGTTGGGAGAAATGGGCCCAAGACCAGGGAGATCACCTGAGAAATTAGTTCCCCAGGTGAAAAGTTAGAAGAATGAGCACATGTGGCCATTCTCTCTTCCTGTTCATTTATTTCCCACCACTTCCTTCAGTGTTGTCATTGCAGGTCACATCTTAGGGATCCGAGTGTGTGTGCATGAGTCATCAGGGCCAAGTCATTAGAACGAAAGTAAATAGAAAGGAGGAAGGGAGAAAACATCTGCAGCTGTATCAGCCCAAAAGAAATGCAATCGTCTCTATGACACCTTGTCACAGGGGCTGTTCTCGGAGACTGTTTTGATGAAGGCATCTTCCGAACGAACGAAAGGTTTTCATGGGCCCACATCTGGGTCACAGTACGAAGAGTAAGAATTAGATTAAATTAAGAGGGAACTCAAGGGCTGATTATACCCACAAGGCTTAGGCAGGTCAGGAAGGGACGTGCAGCAAGGGGTACACCACCTGGCCAGCCCTGATGACCAGCCCTCATCCTCGTCATGGTCCCTGGAGGTGTGGACACAGTAGAGAAGTAGAGTAGGTGCCAAGACAGCAGCCAAGAGTTTAATATTAAAGATGAGGACAACTAACTAACTAACTAACTAACTAACTAACTAATGATGACATGTCTTGAACGCAGAGGAAAGGCATGACGTTATAGGTGGACACTCAGGATGGTGAGAGACGGAGGGGGCACCAGGAACAACGGGCATGCCTGCGTGAGTCACTCTACTGCCTTCTAGTATGCTCCCTTGCCTAGTATGGCCTTAGGTCCTTCATCTACTAGAATTAAGGTTAATAGACCCTAAGTAGCCCAGATATTCCACAAGTATTTAGCAAACAAATTCACAGTTATAAATATAACAGTTACAGGAAAACTAATTTAACACTTGCAACTTTTTTTCCCCACTAGCCTGGCAGATAGCCATACATGTCAACACAGTGTGATATGTTTAAGAGTGAACACCAAGGCTATCTTTTATTTCAAGGATAACAGGACTCTAAACATATGGCACTAGAAACCTAAGGATGCCCCTGCATGGCACGTTTCTCATACATGCATAAAATTCCAGAATAGTGGTGGGCACGTGGATGTGAATATTATGGCTCATCTATCTATGGATGTGCTTATTAATGCTGGTATACCTCACTTTCCTAATAAACGAACATTTTCTTTATAGAATGGGGAAATGTTCCCTTGGGGGAAAATATAGGCCCCAAAATTATTAAAGAATATAGCAAACTTTTAAAAAAACTGAATTACTTTACTAAAAAGAAGTCATGAAATTAGAATACAAAGTCATTAGGTTTGTTTTTATGTTCGGATCATTAAAATCCAAGGGGACAAATAATAATTTGGTGCAAGACACCCACATAAATAACAAGTTCTTCAGCTTCATCTGCCTTCTCCAAATGTGTTTTCCTTAAGGATAATATGATGTTTTGGGGGTCGCTCAAGTTTTTCTCCAAGAATCAGATATAAGCTGTGATTTTCTAGAAAGGAAAAGGTGTCTTCCATCTATATGACGTAGGGCTTTAGGGCAGAGTGGCTAGTTTGATTCAAAATGTTTCTTAATAAACCAAACTCTAAATGTCCCTACCGATAGAAATAAATGATTCAATAAATAATGAGGGCTGAATAGACAGATCCCCCATGGAAGATGACTTCAAGTAATTGCTACAGATGCTGTGCCCTCGTGGAGGGTGACACCATATTCCACCCCTCGGGTACGGTCTGTCCGTACTGACTTCCTTCCAAAGAGGACAGTATGTGAAGGAGGGGAAGTAGCTTCATTTGGTGAAATCTGACAAGCACTGCCTTACTCAGGTGAGCAAGATGCTGTCTACAGTCCTAAATCATGCTGGGAGAACAGGCCTGGGATATGATGTGATGAAAATGGTACTTTTCTTTTATGCTTTGAACCCCAGTCAAATCATGAGAAAACTTCAGACAAATCCCAACTGTACACATTCTAAAAAAGTCCCTGAGCAGCGGCTCCTGGGGGACAGCCCTTCCTGGATACCCTGAGTTCAGAGGTTGCCATGTTCAACCACTGAAGAGAGTCGATCCTAATCTTCCACCGTGTTGGGAAAAGAGTCAGCTTAATGAGCTTCATGGAATTAAGAAAGGATAGGGCTGTTTAATATATATATATATATATATATATATATTTATTACCAGAATTGAAAACAATCCTCCTGTATTCAGATCCACTGGCACCTTTATCTTCAAAAGTACCAGCAGCCTTCAATTCCCGAAACTTTCCTAGGCACTATTGTGAAATTTGACTCTTTTTTTTTTTTTTTTGGCGTTAAGTATGTACTTAGCTTTTTTCACAATGTTAAGTAAGGTACGACTTGTTTCTCTGCTTCTCAGCTTTCAAAATGTCATAGATTTATCTCATTTGTTCTGCAATTCTTGACTATTATGATCATTATTTTTTTTGTCCTTGTGGGTTTTTGATGTTTCTTTTTTATCCCTTTACCGTCATTATGGTGATGTTTCAGAAACGATCAGAAGTCACATTGCGTCTTTTCAATTCGCTCTGCTGGATTAGAATTGTCGACCATCATCTCATTCTACCTGTTCTGGGTTCTCAGCTCACACTTTTCCCAGACGTCCACGATTGCATTCGTTACGTTGACTCCTGAGTCTAGTCCACTAGCCTTGATCTATCCAGAATTTATGATTCGATACATCAACCTCCTTTAGCAGAGTTCCATGCGAGTGAGCCATGGGAACCTCAGCTGCATCTTGACCAGAAAAGAATCCATTATTTTATCTTCTCATTGCAAAACATTAGCAGATATGTGATTATTTCAGCACCCCCTTTACTCCCCATGTTAATCCATTACTTAATCTATTAATTCTGTCTTCGCAATATCTAGCAAAATTGACTTTTTCCTTTCCACTCCTATTGCTCTGCCTTAGATCTGGGCAATCAAAATGGCCTCCTAACCATCCAGATTATTCTAAAAACATCTGCCATGTTTTGATTACTTTAACTTTATCATGATGGGAAGAATCAAATTCAAGCTTGTCAGCCTGGCAATTTGAGATTCTTGATAATTTCACCCCTGCACACTTTTCTGATCTTATATTTTATAATACTGCTCTCATATGGCTTGCAAACTTTCTCTCACCATAGAACCTCTGGACTCCCATTGTGGGTACAATGCTTACCCCCCATTTCCCTAGAAGACTTCTGTTTGTCCTTCAGAGTATACCGCAATTGTCTGGATCAGTTATTTTTGTTCGTTTTTCCTTTCTTTTTCTTTTTCTTTTTTTTGATACAGATGAACTTGGAGATGATTATTTCCCTTCCTGAGAATACTTGTTTCAGTTTAGCTTTTGAATACTCTAATTACTTTGTTGGGGGTGAGGATTGAAGAGAAAATGGTTACTGGAAGCTACTGACCACAATCTTCTAGCGATACATTCTTCTTCAGAGGACCAAGTTTTATTGAACGACAGGGAGATACCTTAAATTTAAGCTTCAGATTGAGCAGTTTCGGTGGCCAAAAAGAATGGTTGAAGAGAATGGCAGATGACTAGCAAAAGGCTGTGATTAGAAATCCCCAGCGGGCTGTAGCCCTTTCAAGTGATGTAAGAACCCAGCATCTAAATCTTATGGCTAAGAAATTACCATGAGTGATCTTTTGATGTCAAATCAAAAATGCTCACACCTGAGTAAGATGAAAGTTTCTGAGAATAATTGAAACACAACTGGAAAATACCATACCGTGAGCTCAGTATCATGATGACTTTACAATTCTTTATAGCTATAAACCATTTAATGTTTTTCAATAAAAACTCAGAAAAGGCAGAAAAGCATGCAATTTTCTTTGGCAAGAAAAAAAAAAAGCTTGGTTTAAATACAGTGAAAAGGTTTGTGTGGGTTCAAAAGGGGTGACAAAGACACTGTTTTTTGCTGTCGTTGGCCCGCTATCAATTTTTGCGTCCAAAACAAATGAATCTGGATGGAAGTAGTTAAAAGACTGAAGTGAACTAGTCCCAATTCTTTTAAAGATATGATTGCTCTGCTGTCCTCCCCCGTTTGAAATCTGTGTCGGGAGACAGAGACCACTTCGGCTCAATGAGTCACTTTGACTTCCCGGCCAGAACAATTAAACTTCTTGTATAAAACATGACCCGTAGCCTGCCCTTCGCCACATCATCCCACCTCGAAACCTCCCAGAGGTCAGCTCTGACATTTTACAGCTCACAAATTCAATTTCTTAGTTGATGAGGCCAACATCGTGCTTTTACAAATGACTATTAGGTTATTGCAAATTCTCTTCTTCAGTGTTTTGGGTAATATATAAAACGTGTTGTCAGTTCAACCGCCAGCCTAAATAACATTACGCATGCCTCTTCATCACGATGGAGATAGCATTTGTAAGGCAGCTACAGGGAAAATGAGAAAAAGACAAGCAAATCTTCCATCCGCTACTCCCTCTTATTCCAACCACCAATCCCTAAGGAAAAAAAAAAAAAAAGAAAAGAAAAGAAAAGAAAAAAGACATACCCCAATAGATGTAGCTGTACAATCCATCAAGCCAGGATTCCTGTACTATCTTACGAGTTACTGAAACACTTAATGTTTTTTGCAAATTTGCTGCTTCTTTACTGTTAGGTTTTCCTCCTCCTCCTTTCAATGGTTATTGATCTCTTGCCATAGTTTGCATACAATCCCCTAACAGTATTAGCTCATTTTCACTCCAGTCCTGCATATTAGCTCAGCTGGGTCACGTTCTCTGTTGTGTTGCTGTTGAGTGTTGAGCACAACTTGATTTTTCCTCCTTAAAGACATTCTCAACCACCATCAGTACTGAATGAGTTTGATCTTCTTTTACATCATATCTTTGACCTTTCTACTAGAAGGGACTCTTAGCTTTTTATTTACTCATCTGTTGGTATCTGCAGCATGTGAATTTATGTGGAAAGGGAGAAGGGTTTTAAGTTATTTTCCTTTATTTTTCAATTGCTTCCGAAGCCCACCGTCTTCCTGAAGTGTATATTTGACATTATTTTAATGAGAGTTCTATTTCTCACCAATTTAACATGAGAGGCCTCTGCCACCTCATTTGAAAACAGACAGGTCTTCCTCCGTTTAAGACAGTTTACTTTTGTTTACACTTTATTGGCATAAACACACTCTATATTGTCTACTCAGGACTCACAACTCAGTTTTAAGGACAAAAAAATTTAATCAAACAGATTAATCTTAAATCCACGGGAACACTGTTGCTTGCTACGACCCAATTCTTACCAATGTATATGGTGTTTGTGTAGCTGAACTGCAAATTCAGTTACCACTCTTTTTACTCACTTGCCCTAATTTCCGATCTCAGAATAAATGAAAAGTCCAACACCATCCTGTTTTTGAGCTTCTTCCTTAGGTACCTGAAGGGCTACCTCTAGTTCTAGCTCTCCATCCCTATTACCATCTGTATCTTTGCCTCTCTCTCTCTCTCTTCATCTCCTTCTGTGTCCACATCTATATCGTCATTTATCTATCCATCTGTGGTACGAATGTTCAAGTCCTTATGGTTTACTAGCTATCTGTAAGGGACTGGGCAAAAAGAATGAGCAGGGCTCAGCTCCTGTCCCTCAGGAAAAGCTGAAAGGAAGAGGCAGACATGTTCAAAAGGACGCGTTTTGATGGAATGGAGTAAGAGTGGGAATAAGCAAAGCAATATGAGAGCCGATAGGGAAGATCCATTAGCTCTGCTCACGAGCTGGGGAAGAAGGTTCACAGAGTGGATGAAGCTTCCCGACAGAGGAGCAGGAGTGTGCAACACAGAAACGGGAATGTGGTATCAGAGGTAAAGAGAACAGTATGTGCAAAGGCACACTTAGTTAAGCGTGTGGTGTGTCTGGGGACCGGCGAGAGAGCCGGGGTGGCTGAAGTTCGGCTTGTGTGGGATGGAATGGCAGAAACCCAGACTCCGGGGATAGAAAAGACCTATGAGCTCATAGCCCCTTTTCTCCATCTCTTCCTTCTCTATCTCAGAGCCAAAGTGTCCATGGTGTTCTCATCCCTCGCTGGCCCGGGAAACTGGACTTAATCTCTTTGAACTCAAAGAAAGGAGGTCAAGAATGGAGACAGGCTAGAAGCCAGGTCACAACCTTGCTTCCTGAAAGCCAAAAACACGTCGCTTTTACATGTGAAGGCCTGTGTGCTTTTTAAATTTGAGTTACTCGGCGTTTAGGTAATATGCTATTTTTAATCTGTTTGCTACAGTCAGCCATTCCTCATCCTTAAATCCGTGTCCTTAGATCTGAAAAAGGATAAAATGTCATTTGATGTACCTTCGTAAAATTGCAATTGACTTATTACTTGAGATTTTGAGCTAGCACTGCGATGAGTGATGAAAAGCAAATTATTTATTGAGTCTGTCCTCTTGCCTTGCGCACGCTGCCAAAACGTTTTCCCTCCCCAACGACAACCAAGCAAACTCTATGATGCCCCCACCAGGGGACAATTTAATTTCTTATTCCATATCGCCCAAGCATGACTACTTGCCTTGTAATTATAAAAGGTATTCCATAGTGGTGATGGCAATAGAAATTACATAATTGTAATTCCAGATAATATTCACTAGATTTCTTATTTAAGAAAACTTTCAAACCGTGCTTCAAGATATAGCAAGAGTTTAGTTCACAAGATCCTTTTACCAAGAGCAGTAGAGACTTAAAGAACCACATGCATTTTTTTCTACATTTGCAGATATAAAGTTAACCATTAAACAGGTATTATGCTTTGTGAGATGTCAAAAAATGAAGGCTGAGTTGCCCTTGGAAATTAAGTTAAATGCTATGGTTAGAGTTCAAAGGCATGATAGTGTCCCAGGAGTAATCTGTATCAAAGTAATCTGTATCAAAACAAGAAATCCAAAGGGAGAGATGACCACTCGTTTCCTTTTCTAGCCATTTACAATGGATGGGCCAATTAAAAAGTCAAATATGCGAGGTCTCATGCACATGCCATGAAGCAAAATTCCTATTATAAAGCATATCTAGCCAGATATGGTGATAATTAAAATATCACAGCAAATTAGAAATATAATGTAGAATATAGTATTTTAAATGACTTTTAAAGCATTCTCATTCACAATCTTGTATAAGGTTTAATATTAGATTTATTCTTATATCAAGATGATATGAATCTCAAAGTACTTTTTCATGCTATATAATTACCTATTTAAAAATACAGTAATGTAGACAATGTCATTCATCATTATTAGCATTCACGTGCAAGTTATACTCTACTCTGGGAGTATACGTTAGTTAGCCCTGTGTTCATTTTTCCTTAGAGATGTTGTATAATTATAGAACATATACACACACACACACACACACACACACACACAAAACAAAATAAACGTAGGCTCATTCATTGTTAATCCCTCATAATGAGTGGGAGGTTTTGAGCGTGCGTGTGTCATCATTTATAATTTATGTAATAATCTTTACTGAGATACCACTTTATGCAAAGCACTTTGTCAATTGCATACATCTATACATTCAATGCAAACCTTAAAATGCCTCCAAGAGATAACTTAACTCTATTTTACAAAAGAAAGGAGAGAAACAGAGGCAGAGAATGTTTTGAGTAATCAAAGTTCAAAGAAGAAAAATTTAGATCTAAACATGTCGGTTAAGGCTAATTTCCACCAGGCTCTTAATTACTACTACATATTATTACTTCTTTGTCCATTGGGGAAGTGGGTGTCTTATCCTTACAAGTTGACATCCAGAGTCGCCTTTATTTATTTTTCATTCTAAAATAAAAATGGGCAATCGTTAAGCAAGTTTTTGACAGTAGAAACTAGTGTAGTAAGAAACAGAAACGTTCAAATTAATACAGATATAGTTATTCTCTACTCTTAATTATTTCCTTAGGGAAAGAAGGAACACTACTACCTTCATAGTTTGTTCTAAAAAATTGCTAATCCAAAAGTTGTCTATTTTTATGTACCTTATAGTCACTCTTGCTGTCATTTAAATCAATTTCCTTTTCCCTGTATCTTTTTGGGGAAGGAAACCAGTAATAATTGTCATCTATGTCCTATTCTATATGGCTTTATTTTAACTCTGGAGTCATTCTTTAATATTGGTTGTGAAATTCTGAGTTATAGCATCACTTTTGAAAAAGGGGAGGTATATAAAGGGTTGTCTAGTTTCTTAAAACATAATTTGAGAATGAGGTGTTTCAGCTGGTTAGCCATCAATTTCATACACCAAAACTTAAAAATAATAACTATTTTGTCAAAAACCTTTTTTTAGGTGAATTACATACTTTGCCACCGTCAGAAAGAAAATATTTTGCACGTAATTAAACACTCTTTGATTCAGAGCCGTTGCAATAATATGTGAGAGTAACACGATGTCACCAGAAGTAGGACTATTTCTAATGCTGGGATAGTCCTAGATTTTTACACTTTTTAAATTTTAGTGTCTGCCTTTCACTGTGTTTCTCTGTTGCCATCATACTGTGAACATTCTGCCTTGCAGTACCTACCACTGAGCATGTACGTACGTACTGAAGAGATCAACAATGCCACTCCCACTTTCAAAATAGCTCTATTGGCCATTTCACCTACTTGTGCATCAATGGATCATTAGAAAAGAACCAAATTAATCCTTAACAAGTACCTCTGGTGTGCTACATACCAGGCAAATGGAGAACATGTGTTATTCCATACAGTCCTAATGACCCACCTATGAAGTGAGAGTTATTAGCTCTAGTGTCCAGGTGAGCAGAGACCAGGTAATCTGCATATGCTCATTTATGAATGGAGTTCAAAGCAAACACATACACAATTCTCTGTGTAGAGTATGCGAGAACTACTAATTTGCTCGAGACCTTTATTTGGCGTTCACCATGCTTCTGCTGTTATCCATACTCTTGATGTTGTTGGGTGCGCAAATATTTCTCCTACGATGTGATATATGTACATCCAGAGAACCACCTCCTGTTTTACGAAACTGATCCCTTTTTGAGGATACAGGGGTGGGCAGTCAAGCCCTGTGTACTTTTGTAAAGGATAACTAACAAAAACAACAGTGACACTAATAAAAATATAAACACAGCTTAAAAATATCTCAAATTTAAATTAAATAAATACCATAAGAAATACTCAATTTTTGAAATAAGGTGAAAAGAGCTTGATGGAGAAAATACTAAGAAAAAGAGTATAGGGAAGAAGGGTGCTGAGTTATAGAGACGAGGGTAAACTGCATAAAAGCCAGGGAGAACCACCCAATAAAACTTCCCAGAACGAGGCCAAACACATGGGGTGACAGAGCGGGGGGTGGGGTCACGCTGTGTTCCTTCACGCTTTGTTGTGTTCAGCTGGTTCAGTGTGCTTTGCATTCTGTTCCTGTGACTATATGGCATGAAATGTCAACATCCTTGGAAAAAAATTATACATGAACAGCAAGGATATACTGTAGGATCCTGAAATTATTCCTTTATTTCCAACAATCTACCACTAATTGATGTATCAGAAACATTCATTGAGCTGACTGAACTGTCTTCATAGGTAAGTGATTTGATATTGTCTTTTTTTGTTTTGTTTTGTTTTTCCAAATATTTGGTAGTATGACTATGTGGTCACCAAAAGTATCAGCAGGTGTTACATTGAGAGAGTAAGTCATTAAGCCCTTTGCTTTGACAAACTATATGTATATATTTTTTTCAAACAATAACATTGATATTGTTTTGCCTCCAAAGGTTAGATTTGTGAGTATTCCTGTAGTGCTGAAAACAAAATTCTGGTGTGCCCCTCATGCTGATTTCTTGGGCTTTCAGGAGGATGTAGGGGACCAGTGTACAATATGGGGTCTCCATTCAGAGACGATTTCAGCCAATAGTGAAGAAACCCCACACCACACTCTCCTGTTTACTACACATTTACTGAGTGTTTAGTGAGGCCCTTCTTCTGGTTTCCAACCCCTCTGGGACCAAACGCATGGCTAGGTCTTTTTAGACTGTGATGTTAGGCAAGTTATTTTTCGTCTGTAAACTACAGATGAAAACTACAATGAAGGGAATAATAATTCCCCATAATCCCGCATAATTATTCCGAAGCTAATTTGTGAAAACGAATATAAAGTGCTTCGTGAAAAAGATTCATAACTACAACTTAACAAAAGGTGATGGTGGTGATTACAACGACTGCTATCACCTTGCTGACTATTACATGGATTTTGATATGATAGCAGCCAAATCACGTGCACACCATCAGAGCTAATTCTATTACGTTACATTTAGCTAAAGCAGAATTGTTTAGTTTATAATACTGAGGTCATAACTTCATTTCAACAAATTTATCTAATATCTCCTAGGTGCTGGATATTTTAGCTAAATGCTGCATAAAAATAATAAAACCTGTTTCCTAATCTGAAGGAGTTGAGTAATGACTGGGAAATACTATGTAGAAATTAGTGCTATGTAGCCCGAGAAGTAAACACGATAGGCAGCACATGGATTATAAAAATTGATAAGTCTAGCTTCAAAAATCTGCTCCATGATTATCCCAGGATGAAGCTGATTAACCTCTAGATCTCCGTTTCTTTCAATTTCAGGCAACACGGGCCTACTTTTAGAAAATTAAAAGGAAAGTATCTACAAGGTAGGCAGTTTCACTATGCCTGACACGTGGTGTCATTCAATGAGTATAACAGTGGCATAAAGGATGCAGTAGATAACTTTGTGATTGATTTTACATAAATTGAGATGATTTAAAAGGTCAAAAAATAAGTTCCTCAAAATTTAAAAAGCCTGACAGTCCGACGATTCAAGGCTGCCTTTTAAAAAAAAAGGGGGTAAAGAATCAAACAAACGTGAGATATATAAAGACTCCATTTAGATACCCGTGAACTTGTAGTGCCCTTGAGGAGGCCCAGCTCACCCCTGGGGGAGTTACTTCCTCAGGTCACTGGGACCCACGTGTTTGCACCTGTTCCCTCTGGCTGCGTTAAGAATAGCTGGCCCAGGGTCGGGGTACAACTCCATGCTCCATGGCAGACGCAGTGGCATAGGACAGACAGGAGACCTGTGACTGATTTCTTTCTCTCTTTTTTTTTTTTTCCTAAAGGGAGGGGAAAAGAAGTGTTCTAAAAGAGACTCGAAGCTCAACAAGTCGAATTTGGGATTTATTCCCGGTATTACTCGGATTTTCAAGAATTTTTGGAAATTTTGCCTTTCGGCCACAGCACTCCCGAGCAATCGGAGTTATTTGCCAAATTCATTTTTTGCTCTTGAATTTACAGTTGAAAGAGAAATAAAGAAAAGGCTTTCATTTGTTCCTAAGCTGTTTATTTTGCTTGTAAAACCAATCACGACGCCTCCCCAATAAAAAGAGAAATGCATGAAAGTTCTAACTCCAGAAATCTTAACTGTGGAAGCTTGAAATTCTCCCCCAGGCAGAGCCAGAAGACAGTTGAACGAGACAGAGTTTTCTCTTTGAACTTGGGAGGGCACAAGCCACAAGCTCGCTGAGAAAATTCTCCCTTCATCCTTCCCTAGAATTCTCCCCCGCTAGGACAGACCGTGGCTAATCCTGGGATGGGAATCGCCGGCTTTGTAAAGGCCTGAGCGGCAGAGAGCAGGTAACCAACCCTCTTTCATTTCCGTAGGCCGCCGGGGAAATTGCTAGAAGCTTGGCATGCTGTGGCCTGCTGCGCTGTGCTGTGTCGCACCATGGCACTGATCGTGGGCGTGCCCTGGGCCACCGCCCCCACCTCTCACGCCCCTGTGAGGCAGATCGCAGCGACAGCCAGCCTGGCCATCTGCGGGTTTGGAACCACAGACACTAAAGACGTTACGAAGTGGACTTTCCCTTCCTTCCCCCATTATCCGTCCCGAGCGAGGCGGGCACGCACACGGAGGCTACGAAATCCAACGGAAATGAGGCGAAACGCAAAAGCCAAACCTAAAAAGTTGCATCCTCCGATTCGTTTCAGACCCACCAAGACCGGCGCTGGCCATATGGGATCCTGTTGTGCAGAAAATTTGGACACAAACCAAGAGTTTTGTTTCTTTGGGTTTAAAAACTTTTCATCACTTTTTCCTTCTAGCATGAAAATACAACACTAACTACTTTACCAGGAGAAGCAAAAGTGTTTGAAAAATAATTCCGCCCCCTGCCAGTGCCTGCTATTGAGATCAGCGTCGGGTCCAATGTGTTCCTGACTCTCAAAATTATTATTATTTTTTTCTCATCGGGAATTTTCTCTTTCTGTGAACACCAAGGCAGAGCATGTATGGCACAAACGAAAGGTAAATAAATTAACTTAATACGGAGCAGCTTCGCTGTCGAGGACCGGGGTGCCAGCCGCCGGCTGCTCAGGGGTCGGCCTCTCCTGTGATGGGGCGGAGATCATGCTATTTTGGGTCTGTCATGAAATAACACACATTAAGTACATGATTTTCATCTTCAAGTCTCCATCTCTTAATTCACCATCATTACGCCATCCCTCTGTAACTCTTTTAACTACTTACCTATCGCTTGTCCCACATCCATCCCCTTTAACTGAAACCGAGGCATCAACTCGCAAACAAAAACCACAAAACCAAAACCGAAATCAAACATGACGACGACGACAACAAAAAAGCCAAAGGGTGAATGCTGTCGACACCCCCTTGACGTGTTCTTCTCCGTTTCCTGCCTCGTGGGGGGCCCTGGGCCCCCGACTTCTCTCTCATTGGTGGGAAACGTACAGCAGGGAGGCATCAGAATGCAAACACGTTCTTGCAATGAGGAGGATGTTTTTGTTTTTCTTTAGATAACGTCTGGGGAAGTATTTGAAGATAGGACCGTGGCCTAATGTGACAAATGGCACATAAGAGCGGAGGACACAGAAGCCCAGGCTTTGGTGCTTTTCAGGCCTGACCCGACCACGTGCTCAGGGGTCCTTGAGAAAGTTTCCGAACAGCTCGGAGTTACGGTTTCCTTATGTGCATAAGAGCACCCCAAGTTCACGGGTTTGTCGACAAGATTCAGCGCGATCGGGGATGTAGAATGCCTAGCACCATGCCCGGCACAGAGAGAGTCCGACAGATGTGAAGGATAATTGGCCTATGGCGCCGAATCCACACGCTGGTCAGTGCCCTTTTGTCAGAGAACCCTGAAATTCTTGAGGATTTAGCTGCCTTTTCACATATGGCAGCGAAACAGGGAGGACTGAACGTGAGTTGTCGAGAACTGCAGTTAACATATTGTTCCTTCACATGTGAGCTCTGCGGGCGGGTCTAACGCCATCAAGCAATGGCTTCTTTGAGCTTGTCCCTCTCTGAGGGTTATCTGAGGACTGAATGAGACAACATAATTAAATCGCTCAGCTCACAGTAGACTCTCAGTGAGTGTGGCTTTCTTGCTTACAAGCAGGCATAGCTTTGAAACGCCCATGATTGAAGCTCTTTTATGTGTTTGCTTCCTGCCATCTTTTTAATGAACGCTTCTAATAAGCCAAAAATAAAAAAAAAAAACCATCTCCATTACTCTTTTGTGAAGGATACAAAGAAGAAACGTTGACGTTGATGATTTTATGAGCAATAAAATTTAATGAAGACCATTAAGGTGTTTGGGCATCTAGCTGAAGAACTTGGATGATAATTCTTGCCTGAAAACTATGTTTGATTAATGATAAGAAGAAATAGTATAGACAGTAAGTTCTGCAGGAGTTCACAAAACCAGTTTGGCTAGCTTATGATGGGGGAGTGTTAGAAGATAAAGCTAGAACATTTGAAAGCCTGAGTGAGGCCAGATTATGGATAACTCAGGAATTTGGACTTTATCCTGTTGCCAGTTAATAGAAAACCATAGGGGTTTCTGTGCAGGAAGTTGACACAGTCAGAGATTGGTTTGGGATTATTAATCTCCTAGTAGAAGAGGATGACTTGGATATAAGAAAGCAACCACAGCAGGAGAAGAGCCTGCAGGACTATTCCAATAATCGTGGGATAGGTGATAAGAGCCCGGACCAGGCAGCGAGGATGAAAAAGAGACACAAATAATTTTATCGATGACCTCAAATCTCCTTTTTTAAAAACAAGAATTAAAATGTTACATTTATTATTGGGAAATTATGAAAAAAATATGTGAATTCTTCACAAAGCAAGAACACTGTCAGAGATCAAACATATTAAGAAAACTAACGAGATAGATAAAATTAGAATTTTCATTGACATTCTGCATTCTTTAGTGAATGAGGAGATAGAGGTTCATCCAGAACAAGTCAAAACTTTTTTTAATAAACATCCATGTAACATGATTTACCTGATAATTCTTAGCCAGCTCTTACTAAAGAAATATTTTAGTTGGATAGGGTTCTGAATATGGAGAAAGTGTGGAGGTCACATATGGTTCCATTTCATAAATTCTAGGTTATAGGAAGTTCACGTACTGCAAAGGAAAGACTTAGAAGCTCTGAACAGAGCAACTAAATTGATTTGTGATGTAACTGTCATTGGTGCTGGATTAACAACTGCCACAGTTAGGCAAACTATCATATCATTATGAAAGAATGCAAAAATCCTGAATCTATATCAGAAACATGACATTTGCTCTGTAAAAGAACCTCGGGCTCAGCCAAATTGATGTGGTTTAAGTTAATATCTAACTTAGCTAGTTCCTTTCTTCCTTTAGTTCATTGCAAAGCTTTGTCTATATCAGATAGTGTTCTTTCTCTCTCTCTCTCTCTCTCTCTCTCTCTCTCTCTCTCTCTCTCTCTCTCTCTTATCAGTTTTGAAATCCAAGAATACCATTCTTAGCCTTTGAGTAAGTTCTCAGTCATCTATGGAAGCCAGAGTTCAAAAGCTTTAGTACGTCATGAAATTCCATCTTTTTTCCCCTAATATAGTCCAGCAATTCTAAACCTTTCTCTCTGCTCTAATCACTGTCATAATAAATTCAGAGATCACAATCAGTCCAGAGAAGTAGCTCATCTACTGGAGGAAGAGTTCTCGGCATTACAGATATCTTCTTTCGAGAGCAGGAAAGGTACAGCCACGGTCACTCTCTTCTTGGGGTAGGTGGTGGAGAGGGGATCAGGTGAAACGCAGATTGTGGAGTCAGACTAGCCAGGGTCTCAATCCAGTCCAGACCATCTATGAGATGTGTGCTCTAGTAGTTTGCCATACTCGAACACTATAGCCTGAGTAGCTTAAGCAACAGAGATATATTTTTTCCCAGTCCTGGATCTAGATATCCAAGAACTATTATTGTCAGGGTCAGTTTCTTCTGAGACCTCTCTCCTTGGCTTGTAGATGGTCATCTTCTCCCCGTGTCATCAACCACCTGTGGTCTAACTATCTGTGATCAAATTTCTTCCTATGAGGATATCCTCATGACCTCATTTAACTGATTCACTTCCTTAAAGGTCCCGTTTCCAAACAAAATCATGTTTTGAGGGTCCGGATCTCAACCTATGAAATATCCTAAAGCCATTCTGTGTCTTGGTTGTCTATGTGGGACAAACTTTGGACATAGTCGAGTCTGAAGAATTGCAGGTGTTGACTGTGTGGCAAAGGCCATACCTGACATACCCCAAACAGAAATCACTGTTCCAACATAAGCATATTCATAACGATCTTTGCTTTTCACTTTTAAAGCTAAGGTTTTTGTTTTGTTGGGTGCTGTTGATTTTTAAATAAAACCAGGCTTATTTGATGTATTGATACTCAAGGTAGACATTTTTAAACTATATTTCTTAGAGGGGCTGCCAAAACTAGCATATTACAAATATTGGGATACTTACCTAAGTTGAATCCATAAAGATGAGAGATTTATTTAGAATTCACATTCTTGGAAGAATGGCATTGTATGCCATCTATCTCTATATAATGATACTTACCGATTATTTCATTTCTTCTTTACCCTTAATTTTCACATCAAATAATCACTAGTAGGTCCACCAGGAACTACTCGCCAAATATCTTGATAATATATTCTTTCTTCTCCATCTCCTTTGCCCCCAGCGCAGATCAAGTTTCCAGCAATTTTTTTTGGCAGCTGGGGTCTAGGGTGTGGACTATTGCAATAGCCTTTTTACTGTTTTTTTCTCCCTCTAGTCCTGCCCTGTCAAATCCATAAAAACTACTGCCAGATTAGTCTCCACAACTGCAAACGAGACTACATCTCTAACTTATCATCTATAAATTGTCTAGTACTGCACATAGCTATTTACTAGATTTTTTTTTTTTTTTTTTTACTGGGACCAAAATTGAGGATACAGTTCCCACATGTGCCACGGCCCCAGCATTAACTACCGTGGTCAGAGGTCGTTCCGCAGGGAACATGGCGTGACTGCTCTCTGTCTTTCTGTCCTTCCATCTCACACTGATACTTGATCGGTCTGTGCCAGTGCTGATCTAGAGAAGCAAGTCCAAGATTCTTTTCAAGACTTGCAACCATGGCCACGTGACGCGTGACCATGCGCTGCCTGGAAGTCCCTGGCGATCCACTCGTTGGCTCTTGGAATTCTCTCCCTCTCCTCATTGCCTTCCGTGAGCAGGTAACTGCCCTCCCGCCTTTCGGTGGCACTGTGACGGTGCCTTTCATACCATACATCACCTCAAGCCCTAATTCTGTGTTTGCCCTTCAGTCTCCCTCTGTGGTGATTCCTTCACCCTTATGTCTCTATGGCATCCAGTAGCATTGACGCAAGAGCCACTTGAAATGAAAAATTCAGAAAGTAAGAAAGCGAGAGAGTCTTTCTGCACCTCGCTATTTTTAATTTTCACCATGTGGATGGAAAACTTCATGAAGAAAACAGAATAAAGGGAGGAGAGAAAGAAAACCAGGGACGAGTATGGAATAAGGCCGAATCCTGCCCAATAAAGCTTGGTGGTTGAGAACTATACCTGATGTGGTACCTTGCCCATCATTCTAGAGGAAGCTTTGCTGGAAACTCCAGGAAGACAGTTGGGAAAGGAGGGAGAAAGGGAGAGTAAGGGGAGGAAGCTTAAATTAAAAAAAAAAAAAAAAAAGAAGTGGGGAGAAATAAAAGAAGAAAGAATGAAAAAGCAAAGCGAGAAGAAAAAAGGAAAAAGGAGAGCAGAAGAAAAAGGCAAGGAAGAGGAACAGAGAAATGAAATCGTTCCACGGAGGGAGTCTTCTTTGCCTGTGAACTGCGGTAGTGCCTGTTCTTTTACTTCTATTTGGATTCTTCACTTAAATTCCATTTAGCAGAAAAGCAGAAAAACTAATCCTTAAAGGTCCCTTAAGAATGACTTTGATTTTATACTCCTTAGAGAAGTCACAAAATTGTGACTCAAGAGAACTTGACTAAAATTGTTCCAAACGAGAATTAGCATTACAAAGCTCTTGGCTGTGAAAAAGACAAAATTACTTTTTAGCCCAGAGACGGACTTACTGGGAAAACCACGCCCTTGTAATACCCATGAACTGAAGGGACCCGTAAACCTTGATAAGAGAGACCACACACTTTCCATGGAGGGCGGGGCCCCAGAGCTTAACACATGAGAATAGTCTAGAACTGCCAATCATGCTGGTGCTTCTCATGTAAAAAAAAAAAAAAAAAAAGGTGTTTTGCCAATTCTTTAGCCTTGGGTCAGAGTATTTAGGTAATCAATCACATGATGAATAAAGTTCATATTTTCTGTTAAACATGTTAAAAGTAAACCAAAAGAAAATCTTCTTAACCACCTAGATAAACATTTACCTTCCCCAATACATCTCCCACTTAATAAAGTTATTCCCCCAACTGTTATGATTAACACAGAACTGACCAAACCAGGCCCTTTACTTATAAGGAGAATGACCTAATTTTCAAAGCTCCAACAACTCAGATTTCTTTATATTCCAAAGACGACTTTTTTAGTCACAGTTTCAGCAACTATTAAGCACAAACAGTGTAATAAGTCCCGTGCTGGATATAGGCAGACAGTCCTAAGACAATGAGAATAAAGTAAAAAAAAAAATGTCGTCACTATTATTTTTATTCCAATAGAGACTCCACCTTTTAAGAAGTATTTGTAACCAAAATCGATTTTAAATTTTACATTGGGCAAATACTCTTAAATGCAACTTAGAAAAACAATTTCTTTTTTCTCGGCAGCATCTTCCCTGAGTCAAACACATGACCACCCAGTTGCAAGGGACTTACTTCTCTTCTTTAGATTTCAGGGGTGCAGCCTCACAGCGTCAGGCCTGTGCTTGTGCTGTGGCACCGTGTGCTTACTCGCAGTCGGTTACGTTTGGTCTCCACCCTTCCTGTGCCAAGTGTACTTGTTCCTCTAACTCAGTAGTGTGGAAAGCAATGGAATACGAGCCCTGGAGAAGAGCTGCAGCATCTCTGAACGCTATGCCGAGTCCTTTGGAAAGCCTTGAAAAGGAAGGTCATTGCAAATATTTCTGCTGAATTAGGTGTGGGCCAGACGTCTCGAAAAGATTGGGAGAAAGCATAAACATCTAGAAGGATTCTGGATTCAGAAGATTTCACATGTCTCTGTCCTTCTGGCCTCACTTTAAAGGAACTGAAATTGAGAAATCATCGATGAAGCATTATGGGTGCCAGTTATCTGAGGAAGACTTTGTGATATTTCAAGCAGGCGGCCGATGCGAGAACCAAAGGCCCGGTCTTTAAGAAAAAGACTAGAGAATTAGTGTACATTTGTTAAATTGAAATAAACATGTTCAAGGAACGTATGTAGAGCTTTTGTCACCTTCTCTTTATAAACCATTTTCAGTGAACCAGGCCACTGCAGGTCCGGTGACTTCAACAGCAAAACGGGGGGATGACAGGCACACCTTTATGGTACATGCAATGAAAGGCACACGGGTCACCTCAGCCATGCCAAACAGGACGCTGAGCCTCTCTAAATTGTGATTTCTTGTTTGTAAAATGGGAAAAACAATATCTGTTGGGCTTACTTCACGGCTTCTTTTTGAGAATCAAATGAAGATATATATAAATGTATTTTATAAAGTTCAAAATGCAAAAAAAAAAAAAAAAGGGAAGGCAAACAGATCTCCTGAGCTTCAACTCCCAAACATGGGGTCCGTGTCTTGTCTAACTCTGTATTCTGAAAAAGCCCAGAGAATGGCACTTGTAGAGAGTTAAAATAATAAGTCTTTAATAAATGAGTTAATGGGAGAATGGACCAGTTTTTCCTCCACAGTGATTGTACCCATGGAAATATGGCCTTTGTGATATGGTGGCAGGTGGGCTTCATGGACATCTTAGAACCTGTCCTCATTTGGGCCACCTCTGGCCGTGTCTACAGAGGAGGTTATGTGCCATCCCTTTTGTATAGGTTCAGGTGATGCACGATTGATATTTATTAAATCGTGTTTATTGTCTGAGTTAGTGAATGAATGGGTGAGTGAATGAAAATGTTCTGACTCTTTTTTCATATCCCTGCTTTCCTCACAATTTACTGTCAAAGCAATAGGATTTGGTGGTTGTTCAGTTAACGGAGTCAGCATTCGGTAAATGTTGAATAAATAAATAACTTAATGTGTAAACTCGATGTATAAACGTGGAGATAAACGTGTCTCTTGTATTTTACAGTTTTGTTGAAATATAATTGAAACATATTGTGTACATTTAAGGTGAATGACTTGTTGGTTTGATACATATATGAATTAAGCACAATTATATATACTTGATATATTTATATACAGTAATATGATTACCATCATAGTGTGAGCTAATTCCTTTATGAAGTCACATAATTCTTTTTTGTGGTGAGAATATTTAAGATCTACTCTCATAGCAACTTTCAAGGATATAAATACAGCACTGTAAACTATGTCACAATGCCGTGCATTAGATCCCCAGAATTTATTAATTTTCTAACTGCAAGTTTGTACTCTGACCAGCACCTCCCATTTCCACCACCCCTCAGCTCCAGATAACCACCATTCTACCCTCTGGCTCTGTGAGTTAGGCCTCTGTCGACGCCACATATAAGTAATATCATAAAGTATTTGTCTTTCCCTGTTTGACTGATTTCACTTAATATAATGCCCTCATGGTCAACGCATCTTCTTGCAAATGGCGGGACTTCCTTTCTCTTGGTTGATATATATACCATATATAATGTATATAATCTTACATTATGTATAATATATATCATGTATATCACATATATAATCTGATTATATATATGTAGATTATATATATAGATATAATTTCATATCTTTATCCATTCATCTGTTGATACACACTTAGGTTATTTCCATATCTTGGTTGTGAATAATACTGTAATGCTGAAATAAACATGGCGGTGAGGATCTGTCTTCAACATCCTGTTTTCCTTTCCTTTGAATCTAAAGCCACAAGTGGAACTGTTGGATCATATGTTAGTACTATTTTTGATTTTTAAAGAAAGCTCCATACTGTTTTTCATAGTGTTCCATGTTGTTTTCACTAATTCCCACCAACCGTGTACAAGAGTTCCCTCTTCTCTCCACCCCTGCCAACACTTCTCTCTCATCTTTTTGATGACGGCCATCTAAAGGGTATGAGGTCATACTTTACTGAGATTTTCATTTGCATTTTCCTGACAATTAGTGATGTAGAGCACCTTTTCATGTATCTGTTAGCCATCTGTGTGTCTTTTTTAGAAAAATATCTATTTAGTTCTTCTGCCCATTTTTAAATCAGATTTTTTTGTTGTTGTTGAGTTGTATGAGTTCTTTATATGTTCTGAATATTAACCCCTTATCAGATAGGTGGTTTGCAAATATTTTCTCCCATTCTGTAGGTTGTCTTTTCATTTTATCTATTGTTTCTTTCACTGTGCAGAGGCCTTTTGGTTTGATTTAGTCCCACTTATTTATTTTTGCCTTGTTGCTTATACTTTGGAGTCGTAGCCAAAATTATCATTGCCAAGACCAAGGTCAAGGAGCTGTCCCCTGATGTTTACAGTTTCAAGTCTTACACTTACATCTTTAATCCACTTCAAGTTAATTCTTGTGAGTGGTATGGGACAGGAGTCCAGTTTCATTTTTCTGAATGTGGTTATTTAATTCTCAACACCATTTATCGAAGAGACTATCCATTTCCCCAATGAGTATGAACATACTTCCCGCCTTTTAAACTTAATAAAGCATCTAGGAAATTGTTACTGATCGGCATGCATAGATAGATCTATGTCATTTTATTTAACAACTTTACTATCATTCATTTGACCATTTTCTCACTAATTTCATGCTGTTATCCTATGTAATGTTGCAATAAATTCATTTTTACACACACACACATGCGCGCACACCTGTTTATACACCTGATTGAATCTGTAGAGTGAATTCCTAGAAGTAGAATGTCTAGGTTAAAAGAGTTTAGCAACAGGAGGCAGAGAAACTGACTTCCTAAATTTATTTTTTAGATTTGATGATTTTTGAGAATATTAGCCCTGTCCAGAAAAACAATGAATGGGTTTCTTTTCTCCCTTAAAGTTAAAATGGAACATTAAGGGCATTTTGCACCGAAGGTGGGATGATATTAGACAACCATGCTTAGCTCTGTATTTGGGAAACTTTCAGTTTTTAGCATAGAAAAAACATTTACAGAAAATCTGAAAACTTCTGGAATAAAGATGTCAGGAGATCACTTTCATCTCTTTGGAAAACTCATCTCAAACATGATCAAACTGATAGAAATGTACTTCTTTCAGATTCATTTCATGTTCATTTTTCCTTTGGGTGGGCTGGTTTATTTGTTTGTTTGTTATTCTCAAAGAAAATAATTAATTATTGATTTTCTTCAGCCTTCCCTGTCTCAATGAGTACTTTTAAAAATTGCTTTAAGATGATAGGAATCGTAGGATATTTAAGTGCATCTACCTATTAAATAGAAAAGAAACAGTCATCCATGCAAACACTAATGTGTATAGATAAATACAACTAATTAATGATAAAGAGTACGCTTTCCACTTTGACTGAATGAAAATAGTTTAAGACACGAGAACAATCTGAGTTAAAAATTGATACGGAAGCTAATCCTATTGACGCAGTTAGTTCTTGGTAGAATTCACTAAAGAGGTATTTTACAGCCAAGATACAAAAGCAACCTAAGTGCCCATCAATAGACAATTGGATAAAGAAGTTATGGTATATATATATATATATATATATATATATGTATATATATATATATATATATATACACACACACACACACACATACATATACACACACACACACACACACACACACACACACAAAATAGAATATTACTCAGCCATTAAAAAAATGAAATCTTACCATTTGTAATGACATTAGGAGATATTTAAAAAACTAATGTATTATCGAGAATAGTTTTTAAAGTGATAGCTTAGAGTTGTCTGCAAACACACAGAAAAAATTAATACAGAACTATTCCATCTAAACATGTTGGTTGAAGAAATCAATTGCCATTTATCACAGTTGTTCTCAGTCCCGGTTGCACATTAAAGTCATCGAGAGCTTTTTAAAAAACACAAATATTCAACCGAACCAATTAAAACAGAATCACTGGCTGAAAGAGGGGTGTGGCAGGCACGCACATTTTTTAAAGTTTTGCTAGTGATTCTAACTATGCAGTTGGGGTTGAAAACTACTAGTTACAGAAAGATAAGAAGCAGGAATGTAGAATGGAACTCTTTCTGATAACTACCAGGAGGCCAGAATAAGTGTGAGACAGATCACCTCTCTCATTGCATGTAGATTTAAAAACGAAATGGCCCTAAGAGCCTGTTCTGTTTTTCTGCAACTCAACAAATTCAAGGATGTAACAATGGGACGGAGTGAAGATTTAAGGAGAACGTGAGTGGAGACCTCTTTAGAGAGAGCGGATGCTATGGTAGAGCTTTCCTTCTCTGAAGGAGGCATTGTGGATGCTTCCTTTTGTCTCACACATAGAGGAGGGACTTCGATGGGTACACTTAGAGAGCACTGAGATACGTTTCCTGCCACTGGGAGACACAGGATTACTGTCTGATCCATGCATGAGACAGCTTTATCAAGCACAGATTAGTCTGTTTTCTCCCAGCCAGCTGGTACAATTGACAGAGCTACAATGTGGCAATCGACTTCCCTCTCAGAGTTTGTCAGGGCAAGAAAGCCATAAGTGTTTTCCTGTAGAGAATGGCAGTGACATTGGGAGACAGATCCCACATGGTGACATGAGAGGTGAGCCAACTCGGCAGAAAGAGGTAGGAGGAGTATCCACATATGAAAAGTAGGGATGCAGGTGATCGCTTAGAATAGTTATATCTTCTTGGGTTGACAGAAGAGCAGAACCCTCCAGAGCCCACAAAGGCCACCCATAATATTATCTTCTAGGTCTACATTTTAATGAGCTGCCAGCTAGCATACATAAAACCATGCAGCTCAAATATAAATCAGCCTATTTTTTTTCCTCATCCCCCTTCTCCTACAGCGATACTGAAGAGAGTAGAAGAGCTAACAAATACAGCAAGGAGAGGAGGTAAACCCATCCATGCCCTCTTTCTCACTGCAGGCTGCCATCTTGATGCTTACCCAAGATGGGGGAGATATAATGTTAACAGTTATTGGAGTTGTACTAGCACAGTCTCTCTATAATCCTTAAATTTACAGAGCACAGCAGGAAGTGAAGCTGAGCTCTTAGTCAAGTGACATTCGAATTAACGATTTTAGTCTTGACATGACTGACTCATCCTTTTACCTATCAGCCTTTTTATTCCCTTGATCCTGAATATCTTCCTGTATCTTTAATCTGTGGCTTCTTCACTAGGGTTTCTTCATCTATCTTGCCTACTCATAAGAATCATCTAGTAGTTGATATCTTCTCAATTTTTTCTTGAGAACCCTGATTTTTCATGTGCTTCCCACTCTGCTGTGCAGTATTATTTCTCAGTGACATCTGCACGTATTCAAGTCGTCACCCTTGGCACTGCCAACCCTCATCAACAGCCAGGCAGGCCTCATCATGAAACAAAACACAACAATTAATTAGCTATTTTCCTTTCCGGCTTGTTTTGTTAGCATTTTGGAGATGCAGGCAAACAGCAAAGGGCAACACAGTATGGAGAGAGCTCATTAGTAGAGCATAAAAGTACACACCAGAATGAAACCAGACTGTGAGCTCATGCAAATTACAGAGCTGCAAATTCAGGGTTTTGTTTGTTTGTTTTTGTTTTTTCTTTTGTTTTGCTTTTGATGAACTGTGTGTTATAAATGCACTGGAGATCACAGGACCTAATACGGTCATGTCATGTGACATTTTAAAAGTCACACACAAAATCGGGAACCTTTACTTTTATATGTGCTCACTTTTAAAATGGCATTGAAAGTAGGTTTCAAAATGTTAAAAAAAAAAAAAACACTGTTCAATTTCTTGTTAAGGGTTTGAATTTTGACAAAGTAGGAAACTCAGATAATTACTACAAAGATGACTTGCCTGCATAAGGTCATTCTTTAGGACGGGAAATCACTGTCTTTTTACTTGCTCTGGTCTATCCCCATCTCTCCCTCAAACTACTCTGGACTGTTCGCTGAACCGGTCTAGTAAGAAACCTCAAGGGAAGGCACGGCTGCAGTATATAAAGCAGAAGTTTGTTTTTGCTTTTTCCCTTCCTCAGATGTAGAATGCTAACAACAACAACAACAACAAAATAGAATATCACATACCACTGTGCTAATGAGAAAATTGGTAATGGTGACATTTAGTTAATTCATAAATCTTCATTGAAAGTACATATAATTTTAAGTAATGAGTTGTAAATTATGCTGTTAAGTGCCTTGCCATGAGTAAGATAATCTTTGTATGTCTGCCACTTTCGTTCATTAATTCGTTCAACGATCATTTATTTGTTGTCTAGAATGTGCTAGGTGCTAGAGATATAAGGTAGGGTAAGATACAATACTGCTCCTGCTTCACATTTTTGATGTATTTGCAGAGAAAGGCTTGTGAAAGATAATTTCAGTAGATGGTAAGTGTTAGAACAACTGTGCACCAACTCCAGTGATGGAAGTAAAAATGGCACAATTAATCAATCGGAACAATCTGGGAGGAAGTGTTTCAGAGAGGAGAAAATCTTTGAATGAGTTTTGTAAGCTAGAGTAGGCATTCTAGAGCAAATATGATGATGCTGAGGGAGGCACCGTACACCACAGATGAGCATGCACTAACATGCTTAGGCATGGAGCAGCCTGGCACCTTCGGAAGCTGTCAGTCATGTGACACAGCAAAAGTGTGGGGCATGAGAAATAAAGTCCTAGGAGATGCACTGATAAATGAAGATAACTTCCAGAACACAAAGTATCTTCTATGTGTGCTACAGAATTTGGTGTTACTCTGTAGGTGATGGGGTGTCATTAGAGAACATCTAGGAGACTAATACTGTCAGATTTGGGGTGCTAGACAGATTGTCCTGACAGCCATATGAAAGATGGGTTAAAAACTCAAATTTGAATCTTTCAAATGCTTGACAATTGACATGCAGATTGAGAAGGTTTGTTAAACTCCTACACTGAATGCAGAATTTGTGTGCCTGTATACTTTTTCCATAGAGAAGTTCATTAACATGCATTTGAATTTCAATCATTGAAAAGAGATATTTTTTAGTTTTATTTATATATATATGGCTTCCTGTTGAATGATACCCTTGAAACGTATTTGATTCTGTTAATTGATGTCACCTCCAATAATTTTTAATAAAAAAATAATAGATTTAACCCTCCCCTCCCCCCAAAAAAAGATGGTACCAAAAGCCTGGGAGTAAGGTGACCACCTCGTTCTCATCTGCCTGGTACTTTCCTGGTTTTAGTACTGAGAGTGTTGCATGCTGGGAAAATTCTCAATTCCAGGAAAACTGGGACAATTAGTTACCCTACAGGGAAGTCAGAAGTCTGTCAAAATGGTTCCAATGCAAGGAAATTAAGAACTTCAGCTAGAGGAGAAGTAATGACCTTGAGAGGTATAATCCATAGGGTGGAGTGGCTAATAGGGTTAAGGTATGGTGGGAAAGAATTAACTGAGTAAAATTCCTACGATTCTAGTTCTTGTTATTATATATTTATGGGGTTACCATAAAAGAAGTGCGTGTGTGTGTGTGTGTGTGTGTGTGTGTGTGTGTGTGTGAAGAGTAAAGATGAGTTCCATTTTGAACACGTCAATATTAAGTATTTATGAGATTCTGATAAAAATGTCCAATGGGAAGCTGGATATACAAATTCAGCATTGCAAGAAATATATCTAGGATGGATATGTAATTTGATGAGCCATTAGGTTGTATTAATTGACATCTTTGGATAAGATTATTTAGGGGTGATGTGTATGGGGAGAAGTACTAGTCAAGGAGAATATCCTGAGAAATTTCGCTATTCAAAGACATCCATAGGAGAAAGATTCTGCCAGGGAAGTGAAAAAAGTCTGCTCAGAACTATGAGCAGATTTTGCCAAGAGAAACTGCACTCTCAGAATCCAAGAGGAAAGATTGTGATGATTATTTATAGCTTTTAAAGTTTTAAATATTTTTTCTGGATGTACCAGCCAATGCAAACAGAAAGGAGAAAGAAATTATAATAGAAAAATTGGAAAGGAGGAGATAAAATATATTGTTTGAAGCTTACATGATTCTATACTTTGAAAATATGACTACAACAATAAGAGAACTTAATAAGCTGGTTAGAAACAATGTTACAGAGAAACCAATAGTTTCTATTTACATAAACAGTAAGTTGAAAAATTTAATGAAAAAAGACAATCATCTATAATAGCAAGAGTTAATAACAAATGTCATTATTAAATGAATGTTGAATGTTGCCATGTGATCAGCGTTCTTCTAAGGGCTTTCATAATTTATTTACTTTATTCAGTTCTCACAACAATTGCATTTTACAGGTGAAGAAATAAAGACAGAGAGGTTAAGTAACTTGTTCATGTTTATACAGTTAATAAGTGGAAGACCGATATTTTAAATTTAGGGAGGTTTAATCCATAGGTTGTGGTATTTATATGCTGTAGAATACAGTTAGTCCCTTTAAGAAAGAAAAGTTAGTAAGGTAATACTCAAGAATATACTCAACAAGAAACACTCAAAATCTATATGAAGAAAATGTTAAAATGCCACCAATGGAGAAAGAAAGTCTTGGACAAAGAAAAAGCGTATCATGTTCTTGGATAGGAAAACTTAACGTAAAAATATAAGTTCTCCCTAAATTAATATACAAATATAACCCAATTCCAATAAAAATAACAAGAGATTTTTTTTCCTGTGAAACTAGTTTTAAAGTTCATATGGAAAAATTTCAAAAGTAAAATTCATAAAAGAAGAATATCGTTGAGGGGGTAACTCATCAGATATTTTAAAATTACTAAGATTTTCAACAATTAAAACAAGGCAGTACTGGCACATATGCAGGGACAGATACTGAAACAAAATAGGAAGTCCAGAAATAAATTGAAATACATAGGAATTTGGTATATAACAAAGATGTCTTTAAATCATATATACCAGTGGAGAAAAAGATGGATGATTCAGTAAATGGTACTTGGACATTGGGGAAGCCATCTGGACAAAAAAAAGATTCATATATCATCACTTAAAACAAATTTAAGAAAACCAAAGAGTCCACTTTCATACAAAAAAATATCAAAGCATAAAAGTAAGAGAAAGTAATCATTTTATAATTTCATTATATGAAAGACCTTTATCTGAGTGACACAAATACAAAGGCCATAAGAAATCATACTGATAAATTCGACCAAATAAAATCAAAATATCTAATCCTGACCAAACTACCATAAGAAAAATGAGAAGAAAATGATGAATGGGAACGTATAACAAAATTAAACCGTGCAATTTCCTTTTATTGAAAAAAAAAACAAAAACAAAACTCTTACAAATCAAAAAGACCACCAATCAAAGAGAAAGATGAGCAAATGGTATGAAGAGAACACAAAAAGTCATACAAATTACTTTTAAATAAATAAAAAATGTTCACCTTTACTCATAATACAAGAAATATAGATTAAAACTATACTGAGTTATCAGATTATGAAAAATTCAAGATGATCGCATATCATGTAGAAGAGAATGGGGCAAAGAGACACTGGCAGAATGACAAATTGGGTCAGCCTCCGCGCAGGGCGATTTGTCAACGTCAACCAAATTCAGAATTTAGAAACGAAGATATCACCTATTCAAAAAAATCAAATTAAAAAAATCTTAAACAGTGAATGGTAGGTCATTTGGTTCATTCCTTCCACTGAGAACAACAAATGGGGCTTAAAAAACATCTAAAATTAGAATCGAAGAGGCCAAATAAGAAAACATTAGCACGAAAGTGAAGGGAAAATAGAGAAATAAGTGAATACTTAAGCTGCTTTCTTGTTGATCCTGGTCATTTCAATTTAGATAGCTTTACCAGGTGAGAATGGAAATAGCCTGCTTCCTCTCACCTCCTCCCCACCAAGAACCAAAAGGCTATCATCACCTTACGGGAAGGTAAAAGTTAACTGAATAGTCTCATGGGGAATACTAGACCATTTGAAATCCTTTTGACCTTGGTTGAAGGTGTTCACAAACTGTCAGAGAACCAGCAGCCTGGCAGAAAAATAACAAATCACATCTGGACAAGTTCATTTATTGTAGATCTCAATAATTATTTCTCTGAATCACTATTTCACGTAAAGCACTTAGCACACAGCAAAGGCAAACATCCATACAAGGAAATTATTCAATGAATAGGGGGCACCATAGAGAAACAAACAAACAAACAACAAAAACACACAAAAAAAAAAACACAAAAAAAACAGACTTGCAAAGATTTAGATATTGAAATTACCAGATATAGACCAAAAAAAAAAAAAATCAATTATATGTATATTTTTAAGGGACTGAATACACCTGCAAGGAACTAAAGCTATAAAATGATACAGTGGACTTGAAGAAATAAGAAAAATTTCTATAAATTAAAATAAATGCACAATTGCTATTTAAAACTGAAAGAACGAGTGTAACAGGAGAACAGACATAGTGAAAGGAAACTAGTAAAGCAAAAGGTAGGCAGAAGAAAAATTTTCAGAATGGAACACAGAGATTAAAGGAAAAAAAAGTGGTGGAAATATAGAAGACAGAGTAAGACACTAGAGAAATTCTAATATAAATTTAATCAGAATCCTCCAAAAGAACAGACAAGAAAGGGGCAGAGACAATATTTTTTATGATAATGGCTGAGAATTTTTTCCTAACTAAAGGATGCAGATATACAGAAAAATAAATCTTAAGCACAATAAATAAAAAGTCCAAACCTAATTCCCTTTTACTGAAATTTCAATAAATTAAAGACAAGAAGGAAAAAGATCTATAAATCAGGAAGAAGAAAAACAAAACAAAACAGAATAAACAAACAAACAAAAAACGGTTTGCCTCCAGAGGAGCAACAGAAAACTGACTTATTAGTAAAAAATAAATCAGAATATGATACATGTTCTGAAAGAAAATAGCTACTAATTTAGAATTTGATAATAAATATATTCTTCAAAAATAAAAGTAAAATGAACATATTTAGATAGACAAAAGCAGAGTCTGTCACGAGCAAGCCTACACAAAGGAGAAGTACTTCAAGCAAAAGAAAATGGTAACAAAGGGATGTCCAAACTGCAAAATGGAAATAAGAGAAAAAAGATAAATATGTGGGAAACTTTAAATTACTATTAACTCTACAAAAACAGGAATAATCCTATCCAGTTTGAGTTTTAAAATACATAATTAAAATACACTGTAATGCTAGCGTACCTCAGAAAGGGGAGAAGGGGACGTAATGTGCTTTATGGTTTTTGTTTTTTTTTCTGGTTGGAAGTTAAAGTTATTGATTGACATAAGACTCTGATAAGTTAAAAATACATGTTAGAATTTCCAAAGTAACAGGTGAAAGGATTAAAAAACAAACAAACAGACAAACAAAACGCTTTTGTTATATGTTACTGTGTAACAAACCACAGCCAAATTTAAAGAATTTAGAACAATAATAATGCCCTCTTTTGGGACCCTTAAATTGAACTAGAGGTCTTAAATATCTTAGTGAAGCAAGAAAAAAAAAATAAACGATTTAAAGATTGGAAAGGAAGAAAAAAAGTTATCACTGCTTACAGATGACATGATTATGTATGTAAAAAATCTAAAAAAGTCTATATAATTAATACGAGATTTAACAAGCTTCCTAGATATACAGATAATAGGTAACAAGCAGTCATTTACATTTGCCAACAAAATTAGATAAATTAAATTTAGGAAGAAAGATTTACTTTAACATCACAAGTATCAAGTAGCTAGGTAATTCTAATTCTAACAGATTTCTGCAAACAGCTAACAATAAACAAGGCATACTTGAAGAAGAAAGTGTGGGCCAGGGAGAGTCTAGTTTTATAAATACTGATATTTATTAAGTTTTAGTTACTGAGATACTGTGATACTGGTACAGGAATATAAACAGTTGAATGGCACAGCATGGAAAAGTAGAATGCTGACCCACACATAATACAGACCCTTAAATTTAGCGACGGTACCCTGGAAAGTGGTCTTTCATGAAGAATTTCGACAGCTGAATACAATGAAAAATATCAAGAGCCACGCTCATATTATCTCCTATTCCCTCCCCGCCAAAAAACTTTAAATGGTCAGTGCTCTCACTCGAAAACCTATCTGCACTTAATCAACTCGCAATTATTTGTGGCAAGGAAATAACTCAAAAACAATCTGCTTTGTAATTAGAATAAAGTGCAGGCTATTACTCGAAGTCCGTTTGTCCTTATTTTAGATTGTTTAGGCTAATGTGAAAATAAGCTCGCGCCCCTGAGGGACAGTGTAGAGATACACGGCTCAGCATTGGAGGCTGCTGGTGGAAGGCCACACTAGGATAAAACACGAAAAAATGCTTCTGAATCAATTTCACGTCATCATGGCTAAGCACAAACAGCCTTAGAACATCTGGAATTTCCTCATTTTAATTCCAAATTAGATTTTCACACATTCCTGGTTATTTGGTGCCTGGATTGAATTTTTTTCCCCCCTGATGTGATATGTGTCCACTTAAAAGTTGTTAAGAGTTCCCATCAAATTCAGGCCTTGGATTTTCCCATGTAGACTTGTGTCTTCCTATGGCAAAGCTGGTGAGGAGGGAGGAAAAGAAAGACTAGACAATAGGAAAGAGAATTTCCAAATTAAAAAACAACATGAACAACAAACTAAATTATTAAAGAAAATTTCCTAAATTTTTTTCTTTCATTTTAAAGGAATATGTAATTTGAAATTGAAGCTAATGTCAAGATAATAGCTTTCTGGTTCCTTAAACTTATCCAAAATTTCAGTTTGCCCCACCCCTTTATAATCTCTCTCTTTTCTCTAGTTTTTCCCCTTAGCATTTATCATTATCTAGCATATCTATCTATCTATCTATCTATCTATCTATCTATCTATCTATCATCTATCATTATCTATCATCTATCCATCCATCCATCTGTCCATCCATCCATCCATCCGTCTGTCCATCCATCTATCTATCTATCATCATCTATCTACCTAAACAGATGAACAAAAGGAAGGAAGGATAGGGGAAAAGGTAGGAAAGAAGGAAAGAAAAAAAGGAAGGGAGGAAGGAAGGAAAGGAAGGAAGAAGACTGGATGTTTACTTATCCAGAATTCTTTACATTCATGCACTGGAGGGAACATTTTACAGATAATGATGGAGGCCTATTTGACTTTTAGATACATGTTCTCTCTATATTTCCAGATAACTTTTGGTAATTTTAAGTGGTGTTTTCAGTCCCATGACAATAGGCAAACCAAACAAAATTCAATTTCTGAGGAAAAAAAAATTAAGAAGACTAAAGAGGATGCAATATTTTTGCTTTCAAAATATCCACTAGAAAGTGTATGAATTGTTTAGTATAAAAAGTAATTAATCATTTATCCCTGCTTTAGTGAAAAACTCTCCAAGAAAAAGCATGGTAGTCTGAGGTAAATTAGATAAGAAAATAATGAAGAACCTCCTTTCTGAGATAATGCTAATGACTTCATAAAGATGATCCCTGAAAAGAACAGAAATAGACAGAATAATCATTTGGCCTAAATTTTCCCCAGGTCATGTCAAAATGCACTGAATTTTCCTCTGAACAGAAGAAATAATAAAATGTGTTAAACCAAAGATATTAGAAATTTTTAACTTGTTATTTTGCTGGCTTTTTGGATCTTGAGAAGAGTGTTAGTCAAATGAGCGACTCATCAGTTTAACTACAGGCATCTAAGTTTTGTATTTTCTTTTCAAGTCTATCAGGGTATCAAGTGATTCATGAAAAACTTCAAAAGGATTGACTAATGCATATCTAGTTTCTGTAGTGAAAATATCGAAAATTCTTTACTCCCCCCAAGCTTTATGGTGATTCACCTAAAAATATCTCTCTCACTGGCAGAAACACATATTAGCTACATTTATACACTCAAGAGAAATACCAGAGAGACCAAAATATTATGTTACTAAGTTAATGATATGCACATCTTATAGAATTTACTGTAATTGATATCTGTGACCAAGTTGGCAACAGATCAAACCATGCCCTGGATCAAACCCCTGCCAGGCCCCTCCCCTGAGAGCTTTACCCACTGACCACTGCAGAGCTGATTACATGGTTCACCTTCAGACAATAATTCACTGCCAGTGGATGGTCTTACTTCAGCTGCTGCATATATATATATTTGGGGGTTTCTATCCTGCTACTCGATGTCCATTGCATTTACTCGTATACTGTCAAAAGCATTATGCTACATATACTGCATACATGAGCTATATAGATATTCTTTTAATACTAAGCTTTTCAGTAACCAAAACAAGAATTGTCAAGCCTGACTTTGAGTGAAGATGGCACAGAGAGGCTACAAAACATGCTAAACATAACATTTTATATTTGTTTGTCACGCTATTTAACAGGTTCTAGGCAGTTTCGCTGGCCTTTTATCTGATCTTCAGAACTACAAGGTAACATCAGAACTACAAGGTGACCCGCCTTCTAATTTTCAGGGCTGTCATGGGAGAGGTAGGCTTGTTCTGAATGAACCCAGAAGGTGAATAATAGGTGAAATCTATGGGGAGTCACATTTTAACCCAAAATAAAGGGGCTTTTCTGCCTATTAGGTCTCCAGTGGTGCACTGGTGTGCGCTGTAGTTGGTGTTTCTTAAAAATGGAATGTCCAACGCAGTCAAGGATCCACTGAGTAGTT
Source organism: Eidolon dupreanum (assembly GCA_028627145.1). Taxonomy (NCBI): domain Eukaryota; kingdom Metazoa; phylum Chordata; class Mammalia; order Chiroptera; family Pteropodidae; genus Eidolon; species Eidolon dupreanum. Next base: position 2,732,588 of record CM053516.1, on the reverse strand, counting down.
GGATGAGAGGACCTTTCAAATGTCATCAAAGGGTGGAATCCTGGGTACCAGCTCCAGGATTTCGTTAGAGGGAGGGAGTAGCTCGTTGCCCTTCCGATCCCAAAGGGGACCCTATGACCCCTCTGTTGCCCTCTCTGCTCATCAGGGCTGCTAGACACATGCTCTGAGGGTAAATAGTTCTGCCAGGGGTGCAGCTGCTGTGTGGGTGATGAGCAAGGACGAGGAATGCACCCGCTCATCACGTCAGCCAACAGGCTCGCCGGAGCCGAGCACAACTTCAGTCAAGGCTCCTGTTTGGCACTGGGCAAGTAACAAACACATCTTGGTGCCTCACGAGGCTTATGACCAAAGGGAGGACTGTTTTCAGATGTAACAGGATCAACATTCAATGCTGTCTTCCCCACTGGGCTGTGTCATAAGCCAGTGCCACCCACAGAATCTTGGAGCAGCAAGGCAGCTCAGAGAAGACTGACTTCGCTTTTCTCAAAATGTCATCCATGAAAATATTGCCCATGGAAAAAGGTCCATGGATAAAAGAAATGATCTTACGTCAAAAAAAAAATTAAAGAAATATTGCATAGTTAGTTCTTTCTAGAAGATTCACAACAGACATTATTATAATAAATGTTCTGAGACATCTTATTGCAAAGGACCTCTGGTAAACACAGACCTGACTAACAATTTTTTTTCCTTGCATGATGCTCATTACCATTCCAGAGAAAACACACTGGGAAACAATAATATTTTCTTACCAAACCCTCATTTTTACATATGAAGAAACGGGTCAGAAGATATGAAGTGACTTGTCCCAGGCTGAATACACTGACAAAGTTGTGACTAGAAACTGGATTTCCTTGCTCCTAATTCTATGTTCTTTTCTCTGAAAGATCAACATAATTATATTCTTAACTTTTATACTTCATTTCATCACGCCCGGGCGAAGAGCTTATCCTTAGATGGATCAGCTCTGGCTACAGGGGAGAGTCTGGGAAAAATAAATACCTGCTTAGTCAATCTACTCAAGTCAGAAGGGATCGTGTTGTAAAAAACCAAAAATAGATCAAACTGTGGAGAGATGGTCTACCAAATCTGAAATTAGCCACAACTGAAAAGTTACCCATTATGGATTCCATTGTACAGCTGCCCTAACGCATGCATTTCCCCATTGTCACACGAATTCCTAATGAGCCCCTGCTTAACACGATTCACCTGTCCCACAGAGAACCCCAAGTGTACTCAACCCAACTCAAAATAAGCATGTGTCAATATCCCCTAAGTCCACTGAACTATAAAATGCTAGCAAGAGTCTGACAACCAGTTGCCTGATCAAAGAGAATACTGGAAACACTGCCCTAAGGATCCCTCAGCAGTCAGCCAGCCCATCTTCCCTGACAGCACTGTGACCACAGCTGAGCCGATGCGAACTCCCACAACGAGGAGAGAGCCAGCAGCACGTACTGTTCATCTCAGGTAACTCACAAAGCCACGTGTTCTCCACCAGCCTGAAATGCAGCCAGAAATGCAGGTGGGCATTAAAGAGGGCAGGTACCCTGCCTACGGGAGGGGCAACCAGAGAGTAGCATGTGACAGGCTCACATCTTAGAGTCCCTCTCCTCCTTGGACAGTTGGTTTTTTCACTAGATTCTTTTCCTTGTTTCTTTTCAGTCAATGGGACGGCGCTAGCGTGCACGTTTATCACAGCAACGCGACAGAAGCATCGTTCTCACCGAATCCAGGGCTTACGCAAGAAACCGTCTCGAACACAGGAAGTTTGCAGTGTTACCCAGTGTTCAGTAGTCAAAAAAGATGTGCTCCTTTTTAAAGAAAATTATTGAAAAATAAAAAAAGCCTCAGGCAGGAAAGTTTGAATGCTCCGAACACCAAATTTTATGGAGCATGCAGCACCAAATCAGACAGGTAGATATTTCTCAGGATCCAGTCTTTAAAATGGCTGCTTTCTAGCTACAGGTTGTTTGTTGCAGTCACCCTAAGAACAGATGTGCCAACCAACAACACAGGGAGAGACCTATGACTATTGGAGCTACAAAACGGTGCCCAGGATGCTGACAATGTCCCTATAATACAGAGCCCTCCTTCTCTCTCTCTTCCTTCTATCCTTCTCTCCCTTTCTTTCTCCTTTCTATAACTACTTATTGGGAGCTTGCCGTGTGACAGGCACTTGGACAGGTAGTAGGGACACAGCAGTGAAATGCGACATGTTCCAGGTGCTTTTTGAAATTAGAATCTCATAAAACCTGCAGACCAGCCTGCATAGCTGGTACGGTGGTCCCCCCGTGTCCGTGATTTCGATTTCTATGGTTCTAGGTACCTGTGATCGACTGTGGTCCAAAAATAATACACGGAAAGTTCCAGAAATAAACAATTTATAAACTTTAGACTGTGCATCGTTCTGGGTAGCGCGACGAAATCTCACGCCATCCCGCTCCATCCCGCCCGGGCTGTGAGGCACCCCTTTGTCCATCAGACCCACCTTACTTCACCTCACGTCATCACAAGAAAAAGAAAGAGTAAAGTACAGTCAGATATTTTGAGAGAAAGCTCATTCACTTAACTTTTATTACAGTGCGTTGTTATAATTGTTCTAGTTTATTATTAAGCATTTTTGTTAATATCTTAATGCACTAATTTATAAATCAAAATCTATCAGAGCCCTGTATGTATAGGAAAATATATAGTGTATATAGGGTTCAGTACTATCCACAGTTTCAGGCACCCATGGGGGGTCTTGGAATGTAACCGCTCAGATAAGGGGGGGCCACTGTATAGTTTGTTATTGGAATAGAAGGAATAAGAAAGAGACTTACCCTCTGTTCAATGTCAATTTACCATTTTTAACCAAAGGTACACATACATATAGCAATTATTACAGAAAAATCCACGAAAAACATAAAACAACACATAATGTCTACATTTTAGTACCATGAGAATATTATAAACTTTCCGACATCCTGTTTGCTAGAATCTTTAAGTCAATTACAAATGTTCCAGAGCATTATCCTGTTAACAAAGCTTCTAAGAACACATGCTTTTATGTATTACTCAAAGGGTAGGGATTTTTTTTTATCAGCAAATCCTCCCCTACCTCATTTAGCTCAGTAACTTCCCAATATATGTTAAGTATTTGCAAGTCAAATGATGATACCCCAATGATGTCAGCTTAACTGAAGAAGAGTTTAAAATAAGGCTGACCCCTTCTTTTCTACCCTGAATGTTTTAAAGACATGTGAAATTTAGAGATTAGATATTTTTCTCATTTCTAGGCACTAGGATTCCAAAGAGTTTTTTTTTTCTAGAATAATAAGAACACATTATCAGTTTTTACCAAAACAAGAAACTCCATTTTTTTCATGTAGAATATATATCTCATATATGTACATATTCAATAAAATAGTATACCAATAACATTTTAAGAACAGCAATTCCGAGGGAGCGTGACAAAGGTTTCACCTTTGTTCTTGTGGCAATTTCCTGGTAGAAGTGTGTTCTCCTAGGCCTTGACCTTGCCCGTGTCAGTCTCTCCGGCTCCCCCATCTCTGGGAAGCTCCAGCCAGCTCTACTTGTGTGGCATGGGAGAGATGAACATTCTTCAGTAAAATAAGTTATGTAACTGAACGGATCAGTGATAACTGTGGTTTAAACTAAATTGAAGAGTAGCCAACAATTAAACTGACCAAACTTCGCTTCCATCTTGGCCTCACTTGAACCTGTTTCATATGTCTGAGACTTTAACATTCTGCCTAACAAAAAGGAACTCTAAAAATTTCCATATGAATAAGCAGAGAAGACCCAGAAAAAAATAAAACACTCTCCTAGAAAGAATTCAATGAGTTGGTAGGTACTGACAATGCCGTTTGTTTCTGAACTGGATTTGGATGCAAGGTTGTCATTTAAATTCTGAAAGATGCTTTAGGGTTTCTAGAGGAAAAGTTTTGTATAAACACTGTATGTTATTATGGGGCCAAATATTCACAAAATTATAGTTCAATTCACTAAAGCAACAGAATACAAACACAAAATACATCTGGAAAAGGAGATAAAAAAGAAAGCATGGGTGGCCACTTTCCTAACCTATACTCTCCCTAATAAATCAGAGTTTGCTTCTATACAAAAAATAATATGTCATCTCTCACATCTTGAAAGCTGCTAGAATCATTTCATGGAAAAGTGGCCTGATGCCTAAATCATCTCCCATCAGCCCCAGAGTTTCCTGTAACTGCCAATGAATGACACCTGTTTGCAAAACATTGATTTGCTCTCTCGTACAATGTGGGCTACTTTTTAGCTTCATACTCACTCTTTGTACCTTTTAGATGATTACTGTCCTCGATTGTTTTTCCAGAACACTCTGCCACCTCCCCTTGATTTGTTTCTTTTGAATCTGGTTTCTACTATTATCTTTTGGATCTTTGATGGGAATTCTTAGAAAAATCCTCTTGGGAAGGTGTTCATTCTGTTCGCTCTCTTATTTGTGTCTCGGAGGTCAATACAAATAAGAGACTTGGAACAAAAACAGAACAGAACATTTTATCTTTGAGTTGTGTAGATCATAATCAAAACCTTGTTTGTGATACATAATATTGTAGTATTTTTCATGACTTGTCAAAAACTGGAACACTCTCAAAACATCTGCATTGTCTAGCTTCATTTACTAGCAGTAATAATTGTGGAATAGGGTAGATTGGAAAAGGGGGTGAGGAAATTGAAATTTTTGCCCCCCAAAGGTGATTTTTTTTTCATATTTGTAGTCGAAACGTGTGAATATAATGGGTCTTCAAATAATCTGCATTCTTCAGAAAAGGGAGAGATAACTGAGAGTCACCCATAAGAAATAACTGCCCCTGATATCTGATCCTGC
>CM053516.1:2708051-2727212 GCA_028627145.1 Eidolon dupreanum | reverse complement strand
AAAAAAAAAAAAGATGAAAGACTTTTTTCTTAGGCACAAGGAATCGCATCAGTTGAAATATAGTTTTTCACTATTTAAAATAACTGCGCTTTCATCATAACGAGCACTCTTTTACAAACAATGGATTTAAATAATGTAAGTCAAATAACTATTTCATAACCAGCTACCAAATGATTATATTCAAAATGATGTTTATGTGCCCTAAGGTAATTTTTCTCTTTCCAGACGTGGTCAACTATCTCAGAGTTTGAATCTATGACTCCTGCCCTTGGTCTCAGCTCCCCGCTTTACACAACTAGAAGGATGAGCTGTCTGGGCTTCCAGGGGATCCGGTGGTGTCAGTTGGCTGAGGACAATTCCTACAGGTCCCCTACACACAAAGATCTGATCATGTGAGGATGGGGAGCAAGCCAGAGCACCCAGAGGCACAAACAGGGTCAAGGAGGCAGAAGCAGAGCACAGTCTGTCTTGTCAGAGACTGAGAGAACTTAGGTCAACTGCTCTGTCTGCGCTTAGGCTCAGATGCTCGGACCTCACAATCCAGTGCAGAAGACAGAGCCAGGACCAAAGAAAAGCATCATGATTCACTCTTCGCGATTGCCTGTGGCTCTATGTGAAACAGACTGACGATGACGATGATAATGTTAATAATGATAATAATTTGCACTTACTCAGTAGCTTTCAGGGTTCATTTTCAAAGACGTTATAAACATTAATTAATTAAGCCCTCTAGCAGCCAGTAAGGTAGCTATTACCTGTATTGTGCAAACAATTAAGCAAAGCAAAGGAAGGTTAAGTGGGTAGCCTGAAGTTACACGGGAAATCAAAGCTAGGGAAAACAGAGATTGAATTCCAGCCACAAAATTGGCTCATTGATGCCGTTTCCTTGAGAAAGGAAGCGAACATTTATGGAGCACGTAATGGATTCTGGGGGTGAGAGCTGAACTCTGAGGTCCAGGGGCATCCAGGGGCTCTCCCAGAATTCCTCCCAAAGTCAGGAATCCAGTGTGGGTGTGTGCTTGAAGCGCCGATGCCCCTACAAGTCCCGGGTCTCACCTCTCTGCCCCACTAGCTTCCGTGCAGGCATCTCGCTGCGGCGAGCTGGTCACACGCCAGGCTCCTTAACCAGAATACGGGCAGGTGACAGGTAGAGGTGTGTTATTTGCTTTGATTTCTCAACATCTAACACAGCATGTCCTGGATACGATAGTAATAGACACGTTTCGAATGAACAAATGCTTATGTAAAATACTGTTTTTGTAAACTTTGCCCTAGGTACCAAAAAAAAAAAAAAAAAAAAAAAAGCCCCTATAAAATAAAACAATTCTGAAAAGCGATGGAATTACTGACCGAATTGGACATAAAGGAACCCTGATGTAGAAATCTGGGGCCTTGACCGTGACAGTAAACACTGAACTTGAAAGACACGCCTAAATTGGCTCTGACAATTGGTCCTCTGTCTCATCTTCAGTTTACTCACCCGCAGAAAAGCAAAATGAGCCTCAGAGAGTTGTTACTGGGCCAAATGACAGAGGATACGCAAATGACCTATCTCTAGACCACACGAGTGCACAATAAATATCCATGTTCTTTCTCCTTTTAAAAGCAAAAGTACCCTAACCCTAAATCCTAACAGTTATGAATGTTAAGAAGTTATCTTCTTACCTCTAGGTGGAAAAAAAAAAGCTATCTCACATAGAAAACCCTTTATCAGCAAGGCAAAATGGAGGAAATATTAAAATATTAAACTCCCTAATGCTGTATGAGAAAGTAAAGACTAAAGCACAGCTATAATTCTATTTAAGTGGCACAGTCTTAGGATGCGCTATCTAGAAAAGAGAAAGTTGGCAATTAGCTAATGTACCTGAAACAAACGGTCCCACATTAATTTAATAAGTTCACATATCTAATATAGTGACTATCGATATTAATTAAATGCATAAAGGCATGATTATAAAGTCAATTTCACCCAATCCTGCAGAGTCAGTGTTTTGGACTTGAAAACAAGATGGGAAGAAATTAGTTGGAGGAAGAGAATGGGCAGGAAGAGGGAGGAGGAAAGGAAAGAGGAAGAGGTAACATGAACCATGCGCATGCACACACACACACACACACACTCTCTCTCTCTACCCCTGAACTGTGTGTTTAATTTACAGAGACCTTTGGTGAGGGTTAAGCCTACAAAAGGTGAGAAATGGGTCTTAATCACCTTTTACTTTGACTTACTCTGTAGGAACACTCCTATAAAGTTAGTTTATTCTGCTGTTTCCAACAGTCTAGAAGATGAGCCCATTAAAAATTGAAAAGACAGTGGGTATTTCTTGCTGCTCTCGGAAAATCCCACTTGGGATAATAGTTTTGACCTTCGCTTTATACTGGGCTCTGTGTTCTCAGCTTGCTCTCCTTGGCTGTCGTGTGCCTCACCTGACTCGGAGCTCGTGAGAGGATGATGAATAACTCGTGGGGGCATGGAGAGAGACCCCAAGAAAGCTCCCTCGGAAGCCTAGGTAAGGAATCTGGAAGACACGTTTATAAGCTGCCTGATAGGGCAAGCTCTTCAAATGGGGAAAAAAGTATATAATTGGGATCACACCTTTGATTACTACAAGGTAAAAGAATTATCTTTATTAGTTGTTGACTGATGCTGAAATCTATCTTTGGGTTTAATACAAATACAATGTGAGATCACTCTTCAACATTGAGCCAAGCCCCAGTATTAATATGTTTGGCTCTATGAAATACGTTGGAAAGAAGCAATAAAATCTTAGTTGTAAGTGGGAGACAGTCACAGTTTTATCATCTGTCATTGTCATTAAGACACATCTACATGAAACTGAGGGAAGTGAGTGTTAAAACAGAGTAACTACATTTTTGGTGCATCTCCAATGCTTCAAGTTTTTTTATTGCATTAACTGTTTTCTTCTTGTTTGAAGTGGCAATATCTGATTAATAAATTGATGGACAAATATGGACTTGTTAATCATCAAATATAAACAAGATAAAGACGATTTGAGCCAGAAAACTAAACAAACATGGTCGTTTTCTTGAAGCTAAACTGGTCCACACAACTCACGCCCTTCATTAGTTCTTTTTTAAAAAATCCAAATTCTGTTTTGAAAATTTAAAATTGAAACTTAATTGAGTCTTGCAACCATCCGCATTAGCTCTGAGCAGTTGAGGGTGGAATGTAAGTTAGTGTCAATCAATTCAAAACACCTACAAGACTATGCTGTTCCTACCCTTTCTCTGACCTTTCTTATAACCTTGACCATCACTAAGGATCAGATGCGAAAGTCAACCCTTCACAAATGTACTCTGTTGTCACAAATCAGATACAACGAGAGCTTTATTCAGAACCTCAAAAACAATGAGGTTTGGTTCAGAAAGCTTAAGAAATTTATTCCTAAATGAATATAAAAATAAGCGAATTTAAGAAAAATACAGGGAAAATAAAATGGGCTCAATAATTACATTTAAGCTTTCTTTTATTAAACTAATAAAAGTATTTTTTAAAGTAACCTACCTCATTCTTCTATAATGTTTTTTTATGCCCTCCCCATTGACCAGCATACACACCTGTATAATATTTCTTTCTTAAAGGGAGTGCAAGTATTTGTGAATGATAAATTGTTCATATGGTTTAGAGAGATAGTAAGATTATTAATACTCTTCAGCACCAAAATGTCCACATATTTGAAAACAAGTATCTTAGAAATAAAGACATTAATTCATCTGGATAATAAATTAAATGCTATCCATAACAGATGGAATAGTGAGACATTTAGTTTTTGAGAACTTTGCTTTGATGACTTTTGAGCAATTTTGACTTAAATGTCCAAAAGATTAATGGTCCTAAGTAATTTCTGTAGCCATCAAGTCACTTGTAGCTGTGACTATTTCCATGGCTAAGCCATCGTTCTGTGCATACTGTGTGTGCGCAAATCCTAACCTGAGTGGCGTATGATCTTTCCAAGGTGACGAATATTTTGTCAATGATCTTGTCTTGCTGTTTCTGCAATACCCAGTTTGTAGGTATCATTTATAAAATGGTTCAAAATGCTAAATGTGGCAAGTGTGTGAGCCATAGTGAGTATTAAAAACGGTTACTTTTCTGGAATTGGTGCCAAATGCTGTTGCCCAGGAAAAGCTGAACATTTTGTACAGACTATTTAGGGTGCTTTTGCCTAAAGATGCAAGGATGGGCTAAATGAATTGTCCAGCTTTCTTCTGGTTCTACGAGTTTCCAAAAATGACCTCTATTGATGTATTTTTCCTTCCAATTTGCAGATTTCTTAGTAGCCTTTCTTTTTCTGGATTGTTTAATAGCTGATGGTATTTGATACAGGTCTGCTCTGAAACATTTTGAAATGCTTTTCAACTCGCTCTGAATTTCCTAAATGTAATTACGTGTGGTTTGAATGCCAAATGTGTAAAACCTGTTCAAGAGAAAAAATGTCTTAGGTGGAAAACGTTAAAGAACAGTAAGAAAGCTTTTCTAACTTCCTTGCTAAAATTGATGCATTGAATTCAAGTCATTCATTATCGATGGACCAAAGCAAGAAATTTAAGACCCACGTACGTGCCTGAAAACACTCTTTGGCCTGGATACTGCTGATTCTTGACGGAGAGGGGTGGGCTCTTGTCCCGTGAGAGATGGTAACCAACGGTGGGCACTCCGATGCCAGTTTTGTCTCTCCATCATGTTGAGCTGCAGTTGGTTTCTTCCTAGTTACATAAGAAGCACCACACACACCTGCTAGTGTGACTATCCCTTATCTGTCGTGGAAGTCAACATTTCCTCAGCCGAGGAAAGAACTGCTTATTGTGACTTTGACCCTGCACCTTACAAAAGAAAAACCTTGACACTGTTGTCAGATGGATGTTCTCGTCTTCCCAGACCAAGGTCTCTTAACAGCGGCAATGCTTTGGGCCAGATGCTTTGCTGCGAGGGGCCACACTGTGTGTTGTGTGACATCTAGTAGCATCGCTGACCTCCACCTACTGGATGCCAGTGGCAGTCCCAAGTTATGACAACCAAAAATATCTCCAGACAACACCAAACGTCCCCACTGGGGGGAAAAAATCTTCCTGGCTGAGAAGCACGCCCTTAGCTGTATGTATCTTACATTACAACAATTTTTACCATAACTGTAAATGGCCTCCTTTGCTCTATCCCAGGTAACAGCATTAATTAGATGCTTTTTTGTTTGTTTGTTTCTAAATTGCTCCACATCCCCAAAAAGCGCAGGACACTGTGTACCCAACAAAACTCAAGTAAAGACATCGGACTTACAACTAAAATAACGGGATCTGGGAGTGAATTGGTCGCAGAAAGCCTACGAGAGTGGCCTACTGTGATGGTCTTTTTTTTCCTGCAGATTTCCAAAGCTCCAGTTTGCTTTTGCCTGACGATAAGCTGACATTTCATAGCTCGGCTGTTGGGTGTTCTCATTTCTAGGGCTCTTTTGGGGGCACTGAGTCGGCTCACCGAGGAGACCCAGTGGGGTATCTGTGGCCTTCTTGGTTCTGCCTTTACCTCGACCCAAGTTCTCTGTGTCTATTAGGGTCACGTTCTCAGAGCTGGAGAGCCCCAGAAAAGCAGGTTTCTTCCAGTCGTATAAAAATAGTTACTAAATCATGTTTACAGTGTTCTACACATGGATGCATAAGTCTTTTAAAAAACACATCTCGTGATTTATATACAAAAACCGAGAGAAAGTCAAACTGGAACTTTCTTTGTGCATCCTTTCCAACGCTGTCGATTTCTAAGATGGATTTTAATGTGATCCACTTTCATCTTTTCTTGGAAAGTATAAATAAAAAAAGAAATTCAGCTTTCAAGTTTTCTTAATACATGCCATGTAGTTAAATGCCCTCTGGGCTCCTACCAGAAGAAAATATCCATTACTTTTTGTTTGTGACAATCAGGGTAGGGGAAATGATTTGACTTTTTCCAAGGGGGAAAGGGCTTCTGGAAAAATGCTAGCAAGCGTTTAAATGATTATGATCACACACACATAAAATTAAGTATTCTTAGAAATGCATCATGGTGCTTTTTTTTTTTTTTTTCCCCCACTGGAGGGTAAATAAGAAACAGATTTTTCATTTTTTATATTTTTAGTTTTATTGGGGACATTTTATAAATCACAATACACTGAACGTCACCACATGCATCGTGCTGGACACCTGCCACTAGTCAGCTCCATAAAACATCATCTCTCCTTTGAATTCGGAGAACGGCTCGTGGCCTGTGAGGACATCTGGGGCTCAAAGTTCTGGAAAGGAACAGCTCAGGTCCCTTTAGAAAGGCTCTTCCTGCAGTGGGGACAGGACTCTGCACACAGTTAAAAAGGATTTTGTAGTACCTGTTGGCCAGAGGTACCAGCTTAGAGCTTCGGGTCCTGGAAAGATCAATATGGGCCAGAGGTACCAGCTTAGAGCTTCGGGTCCTGGAAAGATCAATATGGGCCTAAAAACATCTGCAAGGGGCCACATGAAGTCATTTGATGAGACTCAGAGGGCTAGAATGTGCTTTACATGTCTTTTCTGTTCTCTTTCTCTTTGGTTTCTTAGGGAAAATGAGAGCCTGGTGGGGCCATTGGATCCTGGTGCCCTAAAGTCGTGATGAAGGAAGGGGAGGGGGGATCTGGAAGAGGCAGGGGCTGGGGACACTTATACAGCACAGATCTGGTTACACACAACTAGCGCTGCTTGGGGAGTTTTGACGGCGATTTCTAAGACACAGAGAGCAGAGGTGAACAGGTGAAGAGGCTTGTCTCGCAGTCCCGTGAGGGAAGGCAGTCTCAGAAACACAGAATTGGCAGCCATCTATCTACCGGAAGACGGTCCCTTTAACTGTGCCCCTGTCTACCCACGCAGGGGGCTCTAGCTCGCCTCCCTCCAATGATGGAATTCCTTGTTTCTGGGAGCGGTGGGAGACAACGGGCAAGGTAGGTAGAGAAGGGTGTGAACACACACAGACACAAGCATATCTACCTTCTGCAAGACTATTTCCTCTCTGACTCATTCAGGATGCTTTAAGATGAAGAGAAGTATTACTCATTAAGCATAATTACCTGAATGATTTTAATTGCAAATCATTAAGGAGAGATGGTCTTGTATTTTCTTAGAAAATGGAGCACTTAAGAAATCACGTTATTCCTTTCTCTGATCTTTTGGCTTTATAGATGCATGTTAGGGAGGTGATTTAGATGAAGGCGTGGAGGCTCCAAGATATATAAAAGTAAATTATAATACCAACAAAATCATATTTCTTTAGCTCATTCTTGTCCTCTCTTTCGAAACCAAAAGGCCTCTGCCAAGTGTCCCAAGCCTATTATTTCCAAGAGCCTCCTGTGGCATAAGTCTTTACTTCGTCCTCCTAATCTAAACTCTACTGCCTGACGAATCAAATCGGGGCCTTCATATCCAAAACAGTCTACGATCTTTGGTGTCAGATCGCTTTGTGATTCCAAGGCCACCACATTGTGACGGTGCCTCAGTGTACCTGTCTCCAGGCCAGTGATGCTGGAGTCTGACTCAGTGGGCACCGAGTACCCTTCTCTCCCTGGAGCTCGGAAAAGAGAGGTGGTGAATCCCTATTTCCCTTTCAGTACTGCAAAAAAGAGGCCTGTCTTGCATTCTCATTCATTCATGACGGTTTGAATGAAAGCAGTTCTCATCATTTTGTTCAATCTTCATTTTTGCTTAGGACTTCACGGGGCTTTGTTGAGTAACAAAGAAAATGGCAGTATGGGCTCAGTGCTCGCTGTAGACTCAACCTCCCTGCTGTTGAGGCTTCTTTATGCTGGAGAAGTATCCTTCAAGGGACTCCTAGGCTCCTCACACGAATAGACCACTTACGAGTGGTAGGCCACTTACCAGCCACCGAGCACATCGATGGGGCAGAATCTGGGTTCATGCCTGGACCCCCATCTCCATGGATATTACTTGTACATTGAGGATATTTTCATCCATTCTATGTGCAAAACAGAACCAAGCCACACACGCGAACATCGGACTGCAATCTACATATGCAAAATCTCTGTAACCTACAATAAGAGAACTGGACAAGCCAAGGTTAACAATCATCTCATGTCTTAGTTCTGTTTTGTTTTGTTTGTTTTCTGAAAATGTATACTCTCATTAACAGAGACTGTATACGCTATGTATACCTTATATTTACTGTAATAAATGTTTTATTTCCAGTTGAATAACAGAAATTATTAACTAACTAGGTGAGTTCGACATTTCTAGTTAACTAAATTCATCTGCATTTCTTTCAAATTGGTTTATGTGAGTCATCAAACACTAAGTACTTGTAAAAGTTCATGGGTATTGTGGAATATTGTCTTCCTTTCATAGCTAGATGTATAAATTTCAAGATCTCTAGTAAATGTGGGATGGTTGGGCATTTTATCATGTAAAGAACAACCGCTTCTACTCAAGTGCAGAGTACAAGCTAAATGAAGTTTAAAATGAAGACGCTTCATTCTTCGATAACTTATGATTCAGATCTTTTAAATAGCTTCTGAATTATCAATAAGTAAATCAGATTTGGCTGAGTTTTAGTGTATTTGTATTGCACTTTGCTTCCTTAGAAATTGACAAGCCACGTGACCGGGTATTAAACGATCTATTTGAATAATATAGTCACAACCCCTAAAATACAACAGGGACTTCTCTGTGGCCTCCGTATGCTATCTCAGATCTGTGTCGGAGCTGGAGTATGTATATGTTATGAAAGACAAAATCTATTCACCTGCCTCTCACTCCCTGCTTAGGCATCTGCTTAAGAAATTTAGGCTGCCAATAACAGCAACCAGAGCCCCTGGATGAGTAGAAGACTAAAATGATGCCTGCCAAGATGGTTACAGTACAATTTAAGACTGACTCGTTTGGAGTTGTCAGCGACCGTTCTCCTGATATTTTATACCTCCTGAGAAGAAAGGGCAACAGAAACATGCGTATACTCTTACCTCCCACTCACCTCCAACCCTCACGACAAACCAACAGCCTCCCCAGACTTGTGGAAATATGAGAAGAGACAGACAAATAGAAGAGTCAAGCCCTCTGCACTTGTCACATTCGAGCCTATGTTAAAAGCCCAAGCCTGAGATCATTATCCATGTCAACAGTGCTAGTCACAGGAAGCGGGGTGGGAGGGTAGGCTTAGCCTTCCTGCTAATTGCTGAGCCCAGGAGAGAGGGCCCAGGAGAGACACAAACCCTTCCCATAAGGTGCTACCACACAAAGTCAAATGCTGATGGAAGCCATTGGAAGTACGCACTTCAAAAAAGAAACAGCCAGCTAATAAATATTCACACGTCTGTGAGGTCATGTCAAAGGAAACGAATACAAATAAAAACCACTGACACAAAGAACAGTGATGACAGGTACCTGTGAGCTGCGTAGTAAGCCCCGCAACGAGCCAGGTGCGTCTCTATTTTCTTGCCATCGCTCACTCCTGATGTTCTTGGAAATGTGTTTGGCTTAATAAAATAGCCGTCTACGAGATTGTTCCATAAGAGATCGAAGAGTTTTGATGGGGCTAAAATATAAGCCCCACAAGGGCGTGGCCCTTTGTTTCTTTTATGTGTCGTTGCATCTCCAGCACTTACTAGACAGTCTGGGTGGGACACAGTCGTGCTCAACAGATATTTATAAACGAATGAACACACGAATGAGTTCGGTGGTGTAGTGTACCTGTTGGCAGCATCTGCCACCCCTGAAGAAGACTTGAATCTGCTCCCTCAGCATCCATGTTTCTGCTTTTCTGCTTTTGTTCCTACTTCTCTGACTATAAGTGTTTTGTTTCGCTTTGTTTTTCTTTCCCAGCTCACCTTCTTCCCACTGGCGTCTTCTATCTATTTATTTTTACTCTTACACATCCTATGAAATTATACCATAATAAGAAAAATCCCAGTCTGGTAGTCTGTTTCAGGACCTTTGCTCTTGATCGAAACAAACGTATGCCATAAAGAAGCGGAGGATGGTCTTTAGCGACTCATCAAAACGAACATTTGGTTGTATCCCGAGTCTGTGAGCCTCAAACTGCTTTGGTGTATGTTGCGGAATTGTTCCAGGTTCTATGACATTGGTGATGTTCCTAAGTGAAATACATGGGCTAAAAGAAGGAAAGGGGTTACGTCCCCAAAGCAAAATTTCGTAATTCTTGGGTTTTCTAGTAGCATCTTCAAAAATGCATTCCATAAGTAGGCCTCTGTGCGGGGTGCAATGTTGTGTTTGGAAAAGGGTATGAGGTAGCTTTGGGGATGACAGTAACATATAGTTCTTGATTTAGCTGCTGGTTATAGGGTGACAATTCTTCCAAATCATACTTAATGATTGTCTACTTCTACATGGTTTGATATTACAATAGAAAGTTAACTTAAAAAAAGCATGTTAAGACTTTTTAGGAGGTTAATACTTCCTCATACCTGATACTTTCTTCTCAGTGGAGATTTGCTAGTTGGTATAACGCTGATGTTTTCTTACCCTGACTTTGGAGTGAGAAATGACTTATCTAACTGATGAGTTCAGAAAAGGGGTTATTATGTTGAAAGTTCCTTGAGTTTAGAAAGCATGTTTTATGTATTTTGATATTTTCTATAACCCTAGGACTGTGTTTTACTCAATAAATACAAAGACATTTATGGACAAAATGTGTATAATATATGAAGGTCAAGGGAAAGAAAACAAAGTCAAGGATAGAAAAATTAACTTTAAAGCCTCAAGATATTATATAGCAGAGACCAGGGGTCGGCTAATGGTCTGTCAATCAAACACAGCCCAATGGCTGTTTTCGTAAGTTAAGTTTTATTGGACGACCCCATGCGAATCCATTTGTGTTGTCTATGGATGCTTCTGTCACAATGGCAGGGTTCAGTAGCTATGACAGAGACCAGATGGTCTGTAAAGCCAAAAATATTTATTATTTGGCTCTTTGCAGAAAATATTTGCTCATCCCTGTTATAAGCCATCAGCTTGGACCTAGCCATTTACTAACTGGTTCTTTGTTCACCGATTCATTCACTAGATCTTCGTGGAGGATACGGTACTATGCCAGATACTGTGCTAAATCCTGAGGATTAGGGGGTGGACAGTGAAGATGAGACAGCCACCGCCGTGAAGTTTACAGACTGGCGAGTTACTCCAGGTGTGGCCCTATTTAGAAATGATTACTGCTCTGCTCTTTCCCTCGACCCCCATACAAATGGCTTAAAAATATGAAGGCTCCAAATAAATATTCCAAACCCCCAAATGAAGATTTGCTTTGTAACCTTTTTAGAAATTTTGTTCTTGGGCAAAATACCTGAAATAAATGACCAGCACAAACTGGCTTTGGTTCTCTACTTTTCAACCTTAAAAGAGAAAGTGGATTATTGACACTGTGTAATAATCAGAAAATGCTTTGAAAAAAAAATTGCAAATTCTTGGTGAGTACAACATCCTGAAATGAGGCAGTTAACCACAGTTTCCTCTCTTGATTGTTAGTGGGACAATTTAGTCCTAAATCGATTTATTTTTCCAATGTCATTGTTTTTAATGAAACATGGGATTACGAAGTTCTCATTCTCCAGATCAAACCAAGCTGAAAAAAAAAAAAGCTTTTGGGTCAGTTAACACATGCTCCGTATCCACATCGTGACATTCTGCTGGGGTGGGGGGGGGAGAAGGGGACGTTGTTCAGAGAAGGGATTTAGCCATTGATAATGCTGCCGAAATGTCCTAAAATTTATAGCGTGGGCAGCTGAGGGACTGTTGCGACTTGTGTGCCTTGGTCCCTGTTATAGTATGACAAGGAAGAAGTCTGGAACTGCCTGTACCAATTCTCCTGTATTAGAAATATTTAATAACCCCAAGGTGAACGTGTGGGGAAAGATACTGAGGATCCCTTGCTCTCATGCTCCACAGCAGGGATCCCCAACCCCCGGGCCACAGCCCTGTACCAGTCCGTGGCCTGTTAGAAACTGGGCCACACAGCAGGAGGTGAGCAGTAGACCAGCCAGCGAAGCTTCATCTGTATCTGCAGCCGCTCCCCAGCGCCAGCATCACCGCCTCAGCTGTGCCTCAGATCATCAGGCTTTGGATTCTCACAGGAGCACCGGTCCCTGGTGCCACAAAGGCTGGAGACCACTGCTCTACAGCCTTCTAGTGTTTTCTAGTTATCTCCAACTTCTATCCAAGTCAAAGCAGGTTGTAATGGAGGGTACGTGTCGTCAACACTTTCTCCTTAAATTACCACCTTTATTCAAAAGCTTCTTTTAAAATTCTTCACAGGTGTTGATGTTGCTACCAGAACCACTAGATAACCCTGGAAAAACTCTGTGCTATGATTTAGGAAAACTCAGTGCCCACCGATAGATGGCAGGAGGCAGTGCAATGACAAAAAGAGTGGCTTCGAATGCAAAGAGTGTTCTTTCTTCTACAGAAAAAAAATATATATTTCTTTTGCTAACACTTGCACCTCTGCTACTTTAAGTAAAATTAGACTCGACAAATTTTGCCTGCTGACTAATCATTTAGCTAGAGAGCCATGGTGATCAGTGAAGTCATCCTGGACCGATGGTGACAAGAGCCCAGAGTCATCTCCTTAGAATCTGAAACACTCTTACACTCAAATCAGAAAACTTCCAGGATATCCAAAAATGCACCATGAAGCTTGACAAGTAATTTCAGAAAGAACTGGGAATATGGTCAGAAGGAACGGCTTTGCAAAGGCTGTTGACCCATTGGACTTTTTAGGTTAATGGAAGATGTTGGGTATATATTACATATGTGTTACTGTACAGTGTGAGTTTATACCACAGAAAAGGGTCAGGACCTGGAGCCTCCAGCACCTAGTATTGCTTCATGGGAACGGACAACTCTAAGCCAGAATTTCTTTTCTCTTTGAAGGTGATACTGCTCAGGGGTGGAGCCATTGCACAAACAAGCTGACGGTTTGAGAAGAAACACCCCCGCTTTAATTCCATTTGAAGCTAAGTTTAGATCATAATTCATCTTGCCATAGAATTGAATTTTATAAACGACATTCGCGATTTAACCATTAGTGTTTCTGTGCATAACAGAGGAAGCCAAAATGGTGTCAAGTTCAAGTACTTTCTCATGCAGCGAAGAGAGGGAGAGCTGTAGGTTACCCTCTCCAAGGCATAAAGTTCACGACGGTGGAATTGTTTCAGAAGAAACCACGAAGGAGGATCCCTTGTGCTCTTTTTTCTTCTGTTAAAATTAAATGCAGATACCATGGAGGTCTCGGGGATTATCTCTAACTTCTATCCAAGCAAACAGCCCCCAATCAGAAAAAGACGTTCACTCGTGCCTGCTGAGAGACGTCTCAGAGGGCCCAGCAATGGAAATGTTTGAGGATGAACACAGATTTCGCGTGCAGAGCGCTGCTCAAACTCTAAAGCACGTCTGGACTGCTGAGGATCCTGTGGAATAAAGATTCTGTTTCGGGAGACCCAAGGCTGATTCCTCGCTTCTAACAAGCACTGGGCGATGTGGCTGGTCTTCAGACCACACTCTGAGATGTTAAGGATCCAGAGCGCCAATTTTGTAGTGGCCGCCTGGAGTGTTCTGTTGGAAAAAGGAAATTCCGAGGCTAAATTCCAGCTTTGGGGGAAAGAACGACACCATTTATGAATGAACTTTGCCCTGGTGGTGGTGGTCGCTGCAATCACGTCAGTGTTTTGCCACTTTGGGCCAATTGCGACAGACTCTTATAAACCTGCTTTGGGGAACAGCGAGTCCTAGACTCTACGACATCCTCTGATTTCCAGAAGAACTTAGAATTCCTGCATACTGATGAGATAATAAGGTGGTATAATTATGCAGGATCATTTGTACACAGAGGAAGTTCTAACAGAAAGGTCATGTATGGTATTATGCAAGGTCAAGTAGAAAACCAAGAAGACACTAGTTTTCCTGTCTCCTAAAATATTTCTGTGATTACATTAACCTGCAATTCACTTTTGGTATCGGATGTATGTGAAATCCAGGCAGAAAATAAATATGAGTTATTCTCATTCTTAAAAATATTCATTTTAGGTATAAAAGTTCATTTTTTTAAAATTATTGCAAATGATAAAGTAGGAAGACATTATTTGCACTTAAAAAGAAATCATGATATGCTTTAAATTCAGCAAGTAAATTTTTGAATAAATTAGTTTTGTATCGCGTATGTGATTTTTAGAGTGTATTACACCTGTGTACCTATCGGATTATAGCAGTGTATCTATTGGAGCATACCTGCAACAGTGATGCTGCTGATAAGTTATTGGAATGGGAGTTGGCTGAAATTGATCTGAGTCCTGCACTGCCATTATCTAATTGCATAAACTTGGACAAGATATTGTGTGTGTGTGTGTGTGTGTGTGTGTGTGTGTGTGTAAAAGAGAGAAAATGAGAGATGATGAGAGGGAGAGAGAGAAGGCAGTATTGTGGAAGGATGGTATCTAAGGGGGCCCTCTAGTGTAAAGATATCTCCATTTGTCTAATGTCAGAGCAGTATCAGGTGTCAGAAGTAAGTGTGACAGGTGTAGGTAAGAGTCATAGGAATCCTAAGGGGCAAGTGAATACTAGGTTGAAATTTTCTGTGTATTACCACATCATGAAGGACAAGGTCAACTCTGAAAATTAGATTATGTGATAACTATGCCATTCTCGGAGTTTGAGTGTTACAATATTAGAGACTAGGCAATGGAGAATTGGAACCCAGGTAGAGAGTCTAGGCCGTATGAGTAAAAATACAGCTTGATGAAAGCCCTTTATCTGATTGAATGTTCTCTGCAACCTATCATTTGTTTCAGCGTTTGTACTCTTCTTGTTAGGATAGAAACCATGTCCCAAGGATGGCTGGCTTAGAACTCACAGGTAGAAGAAGCTAATATAAGGTAGAGAAAAGAGATGTTGCACCCTGTTGGCCCAGATCTCCCTATCTTCTTTCTATTTAGTGACAAATTGACCCCTGAGTCCATGGTCGAGCTGCAAAAACAGGCAGAAGAGAAGAGGATGTGGACACAATGTACCGACCAGGCATGCTCTCAGGTGGAGAATGGACTTCGCTTCACAAGCAACGAAAAATCCGTTACCCAGTACGTGGGAGAATAACTGTCAGCTGTAGACACACTGTGTGGCGGTGGACAGGAAAGAGGCATTTTTGTGCTGTTGACCCTCTTTGGTAACCCCTGATCTCAGCCCTCAGGTGGGGGCTTATTTGAGCCTCATGTAAAGTCGCCCCCATGGGAGTAGATTATAGGTACCTGGATGATATCTCAGGAGATTAAACACAGAAAACATGCCTACTGAAACATCTTACCGAATGAGGAATGTATTAAACTTGAGCCCAGAAGAAAGAGGAATAAATTCTGCAACGTTATGACCTAAACGTGTGATCTCTTGGGACAATAAAGTAATGACGATGTTCAGTGGGTTTATTAATGACCACATTAATATGAAACGGTCGGGATTATATAATGTTCTTTTTTCTGTTATCAAAGAGTTGCAGCTTTTTTGAGGGAAGTCACAGACATGCTAAACCTGTTTGAGACACCTTCCGCAAAACAGTTCGACAATTTCCAGGTGTGAATTGGCAGACAAACTGGGTTTCTAAAGAGAAAATGACACATAAATACTAACTTCCTGTCCATTTAAATTAATTAATTGTTACTTTAAAACAGTTATTACTTCAAGGGATTTACCGTTTAAAATGGAGTCATCCCTTTGATATTACACACCAAAATGGTCTAAAGAAAAAAAAAACACAAATGCACTGTTTAATTAGAGTAACCTGAACCATTCTTTGTCAGGAGAGGATGTTTTTTTTAACAACTTCTGCTTTTCTACAATATGCAAAGGAAAAATGCTGAGAATAAATCTCTCATATTTAAAATTCCCCAAATTACAGCTTCTAAGACGTAAGACAAAAATAGTCACTTGCCCTAGACATGTAGGTAACTCTTTATTACCTTCCATAAATAAAAAGTACACTGGCAAATGTAATTCACAGACACACAGATGCCCTTCGCAGGTGTCTCAGGGCTGGGACACGGTGGCCAAGCCAATGGCACAGCTAGACCTCCCTCTAGTTAAACTTGGCCACGGTTCCAGTCCACTGAGACATGGGCGGTGAGAAGAACAGAGTCACAGATTCTGACATATGTAGGTCAGTCCATCGTGATCAGTCCATCGTGGTCAGTCCAACTGAGGGCAGCGATTGCCACTCACCTTTTGAGTTGTTCTTGGAGGAAAAAGAATCGGTATTGACTTAACTAAGAACCGTGAGCGCTTTCCTTAACAGCTTTACTCATTTGGTGAAGAGAATTAAAATGATCTTTTGACAGTCTCTACCACTGGCAACTATCAGTGTCAATAGCTTGAAGCATTCCCAGAGTTAATAAGTTTATATGAATTAGGCTTTGAGCCTGCTTTTTTCTTCTTAAGCAAAACCCAAAGGAAAGAGCATTTGAAACATCCCAATTCTTCTCTGACATTCTCCCTATTCATGGGCAAATCACTGAACCTTTTTAGATTCAAACTTTCCTTCCTAGAGAAATGGTCCTCAGCTCTCTGTTCGTACTCATTGTAGTGGTTTCTGAAAAGCCATCTCAGTTGTTTTAGTTTTAAAATATGGGACTAATGAATGAAAGGCCACGTAGTTGATCTCTGGGTGGGCTGTTTAACTTTGTTCTGTTACATGACCACACACTTTATCTTAACCAGGGACTTGGACCTAATAAAATATCAATTCAGTTCAAGTTTATTTCAGAATCTATTCTGATGCTCTAGTTTTATTCTGGTTCAGTGGTTTTCAAAAATATAGGGTTGGTTTCTGTTCAGAAGTTCTCACTGGATTTTAAAACAAATGGAAAAAAATGTTGGCATTATTTCTTTGTAAGCGATGTTCAGCTCGGTTCAGGGTTCACTTAATCAGAAGTTCATTTCAACTTTGAGTATAAACTGAGTTTATAGTTGGAAACGGTTCAATTCTTGGCTTCTAAACTTAAGTCAGATATATCACAAGTAGATACTTCTAGTCAGAAGAAGGACAAAGTAGGTGAGAGTAAAAAGATTCAGTGTATTTCTTTAACCTACTCTGTAAATATAAATTTTACTGCAAGTGGAAAAAACATGTCATGTTATACAAGCAGGTCTCGTGAGTGACTTTATTTTTGTCTTCTATGATATCTTTAAACTGGCTCAGTAGGGATATTTCTCTCCCTCAGCATAAAAACTTGGGCAGCTTCATGATTTTCTGGTCACTCTTAGGAAATTAAAAAAAAATAAAAGATAAAAACACAATCTCGGTTCAGTAACTCGTTGCATCTAAAGACAGTCTATCATGATCAAAACTTCAAATTTGATTTAAAACTGAATCTTCCCCTGTCCCTTCTGGTCTTGCTGTGGCTAAGCCCCAGGGCAGAAGTGGCACGTCCCCTCCTCCCTCTCCCTGCTCCTCTTTGGCCCTCCTTTGAGGAGAGGAGGATGTGGGTGGGCCGGACAGGACAGGGCTCACTCACTGGTACCGTCTAAGATACTTGCCCACTCACAACCCTTGGCAGGTTTTTAAACCTGACTTTTTCCCTCATGGAAACTTTTGTGGATTTCAAAGAACAGGGGCTTCTCCTTCCGCTTTGGGGCATCTCTCCTAGGGTCTCAGACATATCATATATGGGAAAATGCACAGAATACATCAAGTAATATAGGAATAAACATATGTAATGGAATGCAGTCATGTGTACAGGGGTAGCGAAATGGTGAATAAAGGGGATAATCTGACAGAGGTTTGAGAGATGATAAGCTTTGAGCAGAATTTAGCTGATAGAGGATGAGAAAGGTCATTCGAGGCTGTGAGGAGAGCATTTAACTTGTTTGAGAGGCAGAAAGAGATATGACAGGTATGGAGGACATTGGAATGACTTTCCCAATGGGGGTAAATCAATCTCTGGCAGGAAATCAGAACAACGTGGGAGGTAAGAGGGAATATTCATTATGAATAATCAGAAAATCTCGATTCAAGAGGGAATTGGAAACCTTCTCAGGGATTTAAGAAAGAAAATTTCAATGATTAAAATATCGAGGGAGGTGGCCTTGAGAACTTGTATCGGGGACGAGAGAAGAGGATAATGCCTGTAAGATGTCTGAAGAGCTATGTCTGTGAAAAATATAAGTCTTGTGAAATCCAGATGGTCTCACATTTTCCAACTCAAAGAGATCAACACCATTTCCCTCTGTATTTTTGAATCTTTTTAAAATTTCTTTCTAGTCTCCCATATTCTGATGAATAGACCCTTTCCTAGTAATTGGCGAAGAAAAGCGTAACAATTTCACTATGTGGTCATTTTTCAAAAAGTGCGCGGGAGTCATCAATATAAAATGTGGCTTTAGAGGGAAAAAAATAGCATTTGAAGGGTGTAATTTTTAAAGACCCTACAAGAAGTGTTCACTGATGTTTCATAGAAAGGAAGAGAGCTTTGTTCCTCGCTTTGGGCAATAGAATCACCTTCCTTCCGCTGGGAGGGTGTCATGAACATGGTCACGTGGATTTTCCATGAGGCATTTTAAAGAGGTACATGGAGTCTCTCCAGTCGTGGTTTATGTTATTCCGTTAGTCTTGTGAAGTATGGTTTCCATTGTCCGAATGAACAAATGAAGCTCAGGAAGAAAAAGTGATTCACCCGAGTCACATAAGTAACTGAAAATGCAGACACTCAAATCCAGATCATCTGACTCTCTAAGTTCCAGGCTTTTTTCTCGACACCAAATAATTGGCATAAACAACTACTCATGTGTTAGTCATTGATCTTATTCTGTCTGCTTCATTTTCCTAAATCATTTACCCCACATTCTGGGGACAATGCGTGACTATACTATTAAGGCAAATTTATTAGTATGGAAATGCCATGTTAAGTCGCGAGGAGGCTAGGTCAATTATTCTTCCTTAGATTGATTTTTTGGTAGGTATACAGTGGACTTTTAACTGTGATTAGCCTTAAGATATGTTGTAAATATCAACATGCACTATATTCACTGCATAAAAAGAGCTATAGTGCTTTAAATAATTGTTAAAGAATGCAAATATTGAGTTATATTAATGTTAATAGTTTAATTTCAATACCCACAATCATGACAACCACTGAATAGTTCTTTCAGGACTTG
>CM053516.1:2658161-2707551 GCA_028627145.1 Eidolon dupreanum | reverse complement strand
AATGGTAGCTAAATTTTGCTCAGTGCTTGTTATGTGTCAGGTTCTATTCTAATTATTTTGCATGCATGGACTTATTTAATCATCATCATAGCCCTATGGAGGTAAATATTATAATAATTAACCTCATTTGACTAATGAGGACATGAGCGCAGAGAAGTTAGGCAACGTGCTCAAAATCACACAGCCAGTGAGTGGCAAAACTAGAATTTTAACTCAGGCAGTTTGGTCCCAAGTTTTCCTCTTCAAAATTGAAGATGATGAAGGGATATGAGTTGGGCAAAGTGACCTCTTCAGAAGCTATGTCTAACTACATAGAAAAACAATCTGGCAGATTTTTTTTTTTTTTTCTGAAAGACCAGAAATCAAGTAATCATTAGCACAGAACTGCTTCATTGTCTTCTTATTAATCTGTTTAAGCATACAACACTGGTTGTTTTGTTGAAATGTTCCATTGACTTATTTCTCCCTGAACGGGATCCTCTTAGCAGGCTGGTTCTGCAGGAAATTGTTTGAGCTGAAGCTCCTCAAAGAGAGTAGATTCATGTCATCATTATCGTAAACAGTGGTATCATTATGCACCATATGACATGAGACATTAAGCTAAACAAATCTGTTTTATTTTCTTCTTGACAGAAAAAAATCCCTGTATTCCAAATAGAATTTGACATATGAGAGACCATAGCAGAAAAAATAGAACAATTAGAATGATTGAAATGCTTAAGCATGCAATCTAAAACCTGTCAATTTATCCACCTTAACGTATTGGAAAAAAATAAAATAAAACATTTATAACTGTGTAATTATCAAGGGTTTGCACAGAAAACAAGTGTAATTTTTATGTGGATTCTAAGTTAACTTCTTTGAATGCTGCCTGCTACGTGCTTCTACATGAAATATTTATCTTAATTAGAATGATAATGCTACTCAAGACAGCTAAATAGTAATAGCAAATAAATGAGAAAAGCAAGTAAATTCATTCAGTATGAGCTATGAAAAAAATGTCGTCTAGTCATAGTTTTTTAAGAGTTATGCCTCATGTTCTACCTTTCATAGCTATTATACTAAGTGATTGAAAATAATAGCGTTCAGAATTCAGGCACCATTCACTAGTACTATTGTATAAAATTTGAATAATCCTCACGAAGAAATGTGTTCATGTTTAAATTACTTGTTTCAAATTCTTGCAATTCTTTCTACACCATAGAAAATATATATTTTACCATGTTATAAATATTATAACGATAATTATATATAGTCAGTCTTTGATATATTTTGGTTCAAAAGTAAAATTCTAACTGTTTTACAAAGCCTCCCACTTATCATATGATGGTTAACATCTGCTTAATAAGTGTCTACTATGTCTATTGAGTTAGGTATTGGAGTCCAGTTGTGAAGATGAAACATGGTTTATGCTATAATGTGAATTTTGTTTTTATGCAATACCGTGGTCAGATATAGAGATGTCTACAAGATCTATTAAATGTGACTTAACGATCATATGAAGAGAAGAAGAGTAAACCTCTATTTAAATACCCAGATAAAACACATAATAATAATTTTCACACTGACTTTCACAAAGCCTAATCTCTCCCTGTAACCAGAATCATATATTGCATCGCCACTTGATATTCTGTCTAAAAAAGAATTCTAGAAAAGCAAGGTGAAACATAAAAGAAAACAGATTATGCAGCAATGTTATATTTTCAATCGACGTAGAAAATAATTAGTCGAACTATTACAGAGAGGTGAAGATCTAGTGTTTTTTTGCCTGAGCACCAGAGTCTTCTGCTGTGGCTCTTCTGGTTTAATCTGTCCTTTGAAACTGCCCCTTGGCTGCTAAAACAAGGGGTTCTGGTCAGTGAGAACTGGGTGTAACTTCCAACTTCTTCGCTTTCTAGATGTGAGACCGCGGTTAAGGCGCTTTACCTCTCTGAGCCTTAGTTTTCTACTATGTGAAAATAAGCCTGACTACGCCACTCTAATAGAGAAGTAAAAAGTGAACAAAATAATTTATTTTAAAACACTTTGCAGAATATGTGGCGTTTTATTAGATGATGAGCATTGACGAAACAGAGTGCTTCCAGGAGTGACATGTTGAAGCGGGTGTGCGTGTCGATTTTGCGAGCTGAATCAAGAAAGCTGGGGTGTGAGGCCTGGCAAAACAGCTCAGTGAGAGACTAACAGTTACTTACTAAACGATTAAATGACTGGAAGAATCATCACGGCAGTGTGAAGAAGTATGGAAGGAGCACTGGACCCAGAGTGAAAGACACATGGTCGGATCCTGGCGTTGCCATTTATTTGTTGTTTATTTGTTGCCATTTATTTGTGGTGCAGTTTTGCATAAATCACTTAATCTTAGCGGATCCCGATTTTTTATCTAAAAAAGTGGTGGGGGGAATGTGATGACTTCTGTAGGGTTTTAAAGATCAAATAGGATGATGTAGCTGAAAATATTTTATAAACCATAAAGTCTGATTAAAATGATGAACGGAAAATTGCTAGCAAAAGAATGTTTCCTAAAGGTATGATACTGTTATTAAGATATTCACATGGCATACATAGACTTCTTTTATGAATCTCTAGAAGGCAGAATTAAGACTGGTGAGTGGAAACTCTAGAATTGTTTTTCATATAAAAACCATAAGAGACTTCTCAGGAACTAGAGCAGTCCAATGACAGAATGATGAGGGCTGTGTAGAGCATTAAGCTCTGCTGATTATAAAGAGTTTTGAAAATTTTCCATATTGAATGGAGAGTCACCTAGGTGTACACAAGTCTAGTCCAACACTAAAACTGACATTATCTCATGGGTATTGGCTGCTGTCAGTTGGGCTGAGATGGATTTATATTGTCTTTCTCATAATAGTCCCCTTTTCATAACTGGTCCCTTGCATTATGAGTTGGTTGTTATACAATGTATAGCCACAGGGTAGAAGGAAGCCGGTCTACACAAGATCCCAAACCTGCTCAGGCCACCTCAGCACTCTGCTCTGACTGAAGCCACTTCCCATGTGGTCACACACAACTGCCTTTGGTGTTTTCACTTCCCGATCCACGATTTGAGTGGTCCTCAAAGTCAGAGCCTAATTATTACATTACTTTGCCACCTCTAGGTGCTGGTGATATTCTGAGACAGCGATTCTTAAACTTTTTACAGATCTTTTTGGCAGATCGATAAAAGCTATGGCCCTCTTCCTAGAAAAATTCATGCACACAGAATTTTCCATATAATTTCAAAACGTATCCATTGACTTTCTTCTGGGGATTAATAGACCACAGTTCTAGAACCATCTGACTGGAGCTTTACTTGGAATTTGAGCAGACAACACATCCAGGCGATCCTCAGACTGTAAAGGAAACCAGGGGCCCACCAAAATACTCAACGCTGTCTCCAATATAAACTCAAATTTCCAGGGAAATGGTCAAAGTCAGGTTACAAGCAGGCCCCTGTTCCTAAAAAAAGCATGACCATTGAGAAATACTAGAGTTCACTGCCACCAGAGTTATGCTCCCAACATTAGCCTTTTCTTAAAACAGGTGAGCACGTAAGTGAGAATAATTGTACCCCCTATTTTGATTTATGGCTCCCAGAATTGATGCTGCACATTTTCATTCCAGGATATTGATAACTAGCTGAGTTCAGAGGCCGGCTCGATGCCCTTAAACCGGATTGATTTTCATTGCCTTCGTTCACTTTTCCTTCTCTGCTTTGATGTTCTACTTACTGTTGAGCTGGAATGCTAAATTACAGGTATGCACAGCCACACGTGAGGGTTTTAATGACCACCGTGGGCCCAGATATTTTGGCCTCATGATCAAAATCAGACATTTTAGAAGTTATTTCCAACCCGAGGCCATGTGCTTGCCTCTCACCTCTCCCCATCAATGCAGAGCCACGGTTTGCAAAATATCCTATTTCTTTGATTTTATTTTGTGGTTTCAAAGGTAGGAAAGAATTCCACCTAGTTTGAAATTACAGCTAAGAGCAGGTAAAGAATGTGACTGTGTGTGCCGTGGCTCACTAGAGCCAAGGATAATATAAGGATAATTAAAATGTCTGCACCAATCGTGGCCATTGTGTCTGGGTTTAGGTCTCATTAGGGAGTGAACCTTGTTGATGGATCTTTGTGTGTGGGCTTCACGTCCCAAGCGAGGGCCATCAAGCTAGCGACTGGGCTGGTACCGCCAGAGGGTGTTGGTTTAGGCACTGAACCTGACATCAGTTTCTGCAACTGAGATCTAAACTTCATGAGGTAACTGCCTCCATCTATTCTCAGTTCTTGAAACTCCCCAGGGAACAAAGGCCAGGGTGAGGCAGTGGGTAGGAAGCAGGCTCAGACTAACGCATTCTCCTTATGCCTTGGGAATCCACACATCTTCTGATCGTGCTGCCCGGTCCTAGGCTCTAAGAGCCTGGTTGTGACCCATTAGTTGATCAAGAAATCAACTCAGTAAGTCACAATAATCCTTTATAAAAATACATACAAACATGCGTATATGCAAATATAAATAGATTAGGAAAAAATGTCAGAATACAGCTCAGGTAGTAAGAGTCGGAATATTCTATGAGACTTTCATTTCAATCCTGGTTATGCTTATATTTGTATATGTGTGTGTTTGTAATGTAAATATATTATTATGGAGTGTTGGTCCAACAAGTTTGAAAGCTGTGTTTCCACTGAACCTGAAGCTCAATTAGAAGAGCAAACACCTCTTTATCTACATTTATGGCGCTTTCCATTGTAAATAGAATGAAGTCACTCATCCTTCAGTCACGTTGGCTGTTTTTAAGGAAGTTACTCCTAAACTGAGTGAGTTCGAATGACCCCTCTGACACCTTTCCCTTCTTCCTAACCTAAGACTACGTCTGCTGATTAGAATCCCGGAGGCCCTGATCTGCCCGCTCCAACAATCCCCATCCTTTCTCTCTCCCTCCTTCCTCACTCCCTTCCTTTCCTCTGCTCTTCCTTGGTTCGGAAGACTGGAACAAATATTTTGGAGTCAGGAAGGTTTAGCGACCAAGGCAAATTGTGGTTGGAAGGAGAAATTATAGCAAATAGGCGAGAAAGGTGGATACGATGCCCCTCCCCCAGCACCTTGCACAAACATCCCCCCCCCGGAGGAGGCGCTCATCACCTCACCCCTTGATTATCACCATCGCTCCCAGCTCGCTCCCCGACGCCAGTCCCTCCTCATGCGACTCCGTCCGGCTCACGTAGGCCAAATGAATGCTTTGACTATATTGTTTCATCAGGTAATTTTCCTGCTCAGAATCATGTCGGGCTCCTGTCACCTCCGGGTCAAATCACCTCCAAAGGACGTCATTCTGGACTTTCCACCATCTCACGTCGACCTGTCCAGCTAGACTCACCTCTGGTTGCTTCTCAGCCGGAAGCCAAGTCATGCCCTGCTCAATGTCCCTGATCAGCTTCTCGTCACCCAGTCTTCGTATCTCGGCTCACACAGACTGCCCCTCAGTCTGAACACATGCAAAATCGCCAGCATCATTTCTTTGAAACCTTTCCAAATACTCTCATCGGTTATTTGATGGTTTTGTATTAATGTGTCTAATCTCCTTGACTTACTCAAAGGGCAGACCCCCTAGCATGCCTCCCTTGCCTATGGAGATGCTATATGATATTAACATATTAAAACAATAGCTAACACTTACTGACCATTACCAACAACTGTTAAAAGTGCATTGTTTAATTTAAATTTCAAATATGCATTATTCTACACGTTCTTCATAGATGAAGAAATGGAGGGAAGAGAAATTAAAAAGAAGAGCCACGAGAAAAACTAGGAGCTATCTCTGGGGAGATAGCCTGTGTTCTCACTCACTGCCTTAGAGCTTACAGAATGGTGGTTCTTTCCAGAAAAACACGTGTATTGTGCACTAACTTTCATTCAGTGTCTGGGGGCATGGACTTCTGAAGTGTCCATTAAGTCTGAAGTGTCCATGGATACAGGTTTGGAATTTCTATAATGATTATTATATGACATGACATATTCAAATCTGCAGCATCCTCCCAAATCAACATCCATCGCACAAGCAAACTTTTATAATATTACCCTAGAAATTGGAGGCTTGGCGTAACGTGAAGCAAGTGGAATGGGTAAGCAAGTCTTTTTGAGTTTCAGCCTTATCCCCATTATAGAAATGACGAGGCTTATGAGGTGGATAAAGCAGTTTATTATTATTCCCATCTGATCAACGAGGAAGATAAGCTTAGAGAGGTCACTTGGCCTACTACCTAAGTTCACACGCCAACCCCATTCTCTGCCTCTTTACTGGACCTTGTTGAAAATCAATATGCACTATGCCGGAACCAGGACCACGAAAGGTAGATTATTGAACCGAAGCAAAGCTGAAAGCTAATAACTTGGGATCTGATGCTAAAAACCATTAACCGTAAGTAGTAACAGTGGTGACTTAATGACAATTCCAGATGTGTGGCCTCCACGCTGTCACCTGCAGGTGAGGGCTGTCGTTGTCTGCAGCCCGCACGGGAAAGCCGGAGTGCTTTTTGCAAACACGTAATGGCTGTTATGACATCTACGTGTGGCAAGTAAGTCCATAAGTGTCAACGTGCCTCTCAGCGCAAACTGAGTTTTCGGTTCAAAAATCACCTGGTTTATTCCCCATTCACGTTCTGGTGTAATAAGTGTATTTAACCACCAGCACAAAATGAACATCAGTGACAGTTTATTTATAGCTCACTTCTGGCCTTTCAAAGTCCCTGTTCCAGAACTCCTTCCATTTTCTGCCCCATGAATGCTTAATGAGTTCCAGTTGAAAGTGCTACAGTTCCACATCCAGGCTATTAAAGAAAAAGAAGAAGAAGAAAAATGGGAAAAAAGAAACCTGAAAAGTATGTCTCCACCAACTGCCAGGACTAGTAGCTGATACAGCCTCCCTCTTTTTCCTCCCTCTTGGCAAATGTTGGCAAATATGCTAGCTGTTGGACAGGCCTGCTATGTTTTTAAGTCCTTTTAATCCTTTTGAGGGTAACAGAAACATTTGAGGCTGATCTTTGAAGACTGCAGAGTGCTGAGCACCTGTGGCTCCATTACTTCAAATACCCAGTGTGAGGCTAACGGAGTCAGGCAGGTTCAAAGCCGCCTGGCCCCTCTTCCAGAATCCTCCAGGGTAATGAGGGCCTCTCTTCCCCTCTGACCTCACCTTCCCCAGCTTAAACCTGCTCAGGAAAATGGCACCCTCGCCCTCTGACCCTCCCCAAATGGCTCAATGAGTCACATAAAGCCTCATAAAAATAATTTGCCATGTCAGAAAGTAGAAAACACTGAGTGGATTCTAGTTTGAAAATGGCTTACATCACTGACCCACCCTCCTTCCTTTTATTCAGTTGATAGAAAAGTTGATTATCCGGGATTAAAGCCAGCGCTGATGACAGTCTCCCAGCCAAGTGGGAAAAAGGGCGTGATTCGCTCTTCTCTTTATTCTTTCTCTCAAATAATGAAACAAAACCAATGATGTTCACAACCTCTCTTAGAGTAATTGAAAGCTGTTCACACACAATACATCTCTCAAGGCAGGGATCCTATATGCTCCCTACCGTTTATATCTGTGCTCCTTCGTGCGCCATCATAAACATCTCAGTGGGTAAAGAATCCTACTCCCCTGCAAACAAACTCTACACTGCAAAATTCATGTTTATCTAAAGTAGACCTACAGGAATTAATATCGAGTCACAAAATGATTCACTACAATATTTTTAGATGAAAAAACACTACCGTGTTAAACATATTTGATGAGAAGAAATATGAGCAGAGTTTTCAGAGAAAACAGCCGGTGAATATGTGAGAGACTTCTTAACTCTGGGTGTCGCCAGGCTATGCCACTCATCAGTTAAAAAAAAAAAAAAAAAAAAACACACACACACACACACATATGTCACTGAGAACAGTGGAAGAACCCAAGCATATACAGTGTCTTAAGTCATGTGGAAAAAAATGTATTCTTGGATTTCTTTAGTCTGATTAGGGTGCTTGAATTCAACAATTATCACTCATCCAATCAGGTCTCTGAGGCCCAATTCGAACTAAGTGCCCATTCCATCTACCTTTTGAATGCAGGACAAATGCCGCCTCTGCCCGAAATTTATTCTTCAAACCCTCCCCCAGTTAAAAAAAAAAAAAAAAAAAAGTTCCTCTTCTGTTTGAATCACTTCCACATCTCCCACAGACCTTCATAAGCCACCATCCGGACATCTGGAACATCTGCTGCCTCTCAGTGACACTGGGTTTTGGTTGGAGGACATTTTTCAAAGTGAGGTGATGGCAATTTTTACATAAGCATTTTGACAGGCCTGAAAAACTGGGTTTCCCCTGTGCATTTTAATCTACTGCTTCTCCACTGGTTGGTTAAGTCAGGGAGCTGAGAGGAGAAGCAAAGAGAAATGGGGAGCACAGAAAGCACCCGAGTGCTCACGTCTCCTGCTTCAGTAACCACGACATTGCTTCTCCGTGGTGCTGGTTGCATGTGTGAACTGCATGTTTTGTTCCTAAGATATACAGATATATAGCCATTTTTCACTTGATTCGTTTATCTAACAAAGAGCAAGGTTTACACTGATACTGCAAATCATTAGGCCATTCTCAAATTCACTTAACGTAGTTATTTTCAGATGTGCCACATCTCAGTATTTTTATTCTACTTAACTGGGATGATAAAATGACCGATTTTATTTTTCTTCATTCTCCCTTCTCATCTTACTTCCTGGACGGGATGAGCAATGTGGTGAATTAAGAAGAACGTTTGTTTGACAGAAAAGTAGAATTCTAAGCTTAGACCACTCCGTATTACTTAACTCTGTAAATCTGAATAAACTACATACATTCTTATTCTCAATTTCTGCATCCACAAAAGTATTATGGGATTGGGTTAGATTTTATCTAAAGCATTTTCAAACTTCTTTTACCCCATAAAATTAAATTTTGATTGAAAAAACATGAAAATAACAAATCTGGATATAATAGAGATCATAGATATAACATACATATATGTATGTATGCATGGATATTTATACCTTTACCACATTGCAAAAAAATTTTTTTGAGATGACTTACTTTAATCCCACAAGATAAAAATAAAATTTTTAAAAAATGAAGTGATGTGATCTAGAAATAAGAATAGCTAGGAAGGGCATACTCAGATTCACTGAATAAAATAATAGGAAAAGTGTCTGGGGACCAAATGTAAGGCATCAGATTTTATTTATTAACGGCAAGGATAGAGCATAAGTAATGGGCCCGGAGCTAGCAGATGATATGCCGACGGCAGAGTCTACCTAGGTCAATCCAGAAGTATCTATTAAGACGAATGCAGGGAAAACATTGTCTTTCACCCTTAGACCCAATGATATAAGCATTAGGAAAAAATGAAGCATGTTTGATATGATAATGGAAAGCGTTCGCGGTGGGAATATAGAAGTTACTTTCCTCAGTCTACGAAGGACGATATAGAGGACACTTTCTTAATATAGAGCGTGTGTCAGAGAAACGCAGAACTTCAAATGGCTACCCGGACTCCTGCCTCTCATTCTGATAAACACCTGAAATCGCTTTGACGTTCGCTTTGATGGACTTTCTACCTGTCGGATGGTAAAAACAGTCCGAAGTGATATATTCCAGAATGACTTTGGTTGGTAACAAACGCTACCAATAGTGAAAATGCCCTTTAAAATTGCATTCAGAACAACAAAAAATTTAAGGAGACTTGATACTAGAGCTATATCTATGTAACATAAGGAGATAAACAATCAAAAGGCCGAATTTCTGAATTCCACTTTTACTTTATTTTTTTTTTCTCTCTTATGGAGAAGAATCTTCAAGCTAAGAAGACATCCAGATCACTGTGGTTAAAAAAATGCATGAGGGAAGAATTTCCTCTGCTACATATTTTTCCATTAGTATAGAACTGACACAGTACAGAGACGAATCAGGAGAACAAGTAGATTATTCTAAAACACAAAAAATGTATAAGATCAAGGAACGGTTGCGTACAAATGGTGAAAGAATAGATAAGCAAATTAGGGATGCTGATTTTACATATAAGGCTTGTGTACACACACACACACACATGCACGCACATGAGAATAAGCAAAAGCAAGGGCAAGCTATCTGGCAAAGGCCCATGTAGGCTGCTTTGACTTAACCTCATAGAGGTCACACCCAGAGGTGACTGCATTGGGTACAAGACAGTTGGGCTATTCCTGCTCTGGTGTATCCAAGGGTCATGGGTTAAGAGCCACCCCCAGGAAAATGCTAATTCCCAGCAATATTCTCCACTGGCACAAGCATCTTGTGCTCTGATGGTCAGAGGTAGCCTCCCAGCAGAGAGATGGCCGCTGGCGTTAAGGGTATGCATGCTTGCGGCTGGCCAGTTGGGCGCAGGAAAACGAAAGGAAATAAAAGATGAGGGGATTCAAGGGGATGTGGGCCGATCCCTGACAGCTGCTGCTCCACTCCCTCAAAGGACACTTTGCTTGCACAGGCCTGGACCCTGCTTTCTTTCTTCCTTTTTTTTTTTTTCAATATTCTTGCCAGCCAGTTGAAGACTGTGTGGAAAGCAGCCATCAACTCTGAGTGGATGACTCAAAAAGGTGGGAAAAAATAGCTAATAAGTTAGTTATTTCACGACTGGAAGAAAGCTTGAATGGCAGACCCAAACTCACAGGAAAACTCAAAAGAGATCAATATAAAACCTTCCCACTTAGCCTCCAAAAAAAAAAAAAAGAAATCATCTGGATAAGGTATAATGAGAGAGAGGAAGGTTGACAGCAATGAATGTGGAAAAGGCGAAGAGTTTATAGTTCACGACAAGTTCAGTGTAAGTCAAGTGTGTCTAACTGGACAACACACTCAACATTACGCAGAGAGACAACAGAAGGACTAAGGCAGCTTAACCCAGATGAGGGGAAAATGAGGAGAAACTGAGGGTGGAGGAGGGTTATATTTATTCCACGTTGCTCCAGAGAGAAACACTAAGTACGAAGGGCAGACATCGTCAAGAGGCAGATTCTGGCTCAGAGTAAACGAGAAATTTCTAACCATTCGGGCTGGAGAGACGTATCTTATGAGGGTACAAGCTCCCAGCTCTTGGAGTTGTCTGAGCTGTAGCTGAAATTCTGCAGAGACGGCATGGAACTGCTTTTTACACGGGGTAAGACAGAGAGGAAGTTGGACCGAGAACTCCACGTCCTCTTCCAACTCAATTATTCTGTGATTCTGTGAATTTACTTGGTGATTTTCAGCAAAACTGTTAATAGACAGGGAGCTCCCGGAAGCAGAAAGAGAAATACCATGGGCCTGGATAGCCCCTCAATGGGTGTATACGTCTCTGAATTATGGAATTTATTCAACACTTATGGAACACCGTTCCAAATTCCTGCTCAACTGTGAATGCTTGGAAGGTACTGAGGAGTATCTGCCACCCCAAACACATCTATGCTTAGGATGAGGCAAAGAAAGCCAAGGAGGGAAAAAGACTTGGAAAATCTCCTTACAGAGACAAAGGGGAAGAAGCTTGGATGAGTTAGAGAAAGGAAAGGCAAGAGGAAGGAGAGACTGTGCATCTATTCACCTTTGCTCTCTCGTTTCCTACTCATTGTTTTGGATGCGTTTAATTTTTTCTCCTCTGGGTTCAATCAACGGCTGACCACATCTGTTTGATTGGAAGTATACGTCATCCTGGTTTTGGAATATAGGCAAGTATGCACTTAGTTCTCCTCCAAGCCAGGAGGTTGCTCAATGTTTAAGGCCTCTGCCTTTGGAAAGACAGAAAACAGGGAGCAGTAATATGGGGACAGGGAGCCGTGCACGGGGATCAGCCTGTCATTCCACAAGCCTGTGGGCCATTTCCGTGACCTTCTCAAGAGGGGGTCATCCCACCCATACAGCAGAGCCTCACACAAATCATAAAAATATCTTCGTAGTTTATCTATGAAACCCTCTTCTCCTAGGATCTCAAAGTACTTCCTCTAATTAACAAATTAATCTTGACACATTTCCTAGGGAGACTGCCACAGTGATTATTATGTTCACTTTACATATGAAGAAATCTGGAGATTGATACATAAAGCAGAAACAGAAAAATCTAGAACAGAGAATAGAAGTCACCTGAAACCCAGTTTAAAAACCAGGTAAAAGACCCCTGAGACTTTGCTGAGCACAGTTTTACGGGAGAGATTCTGGAACGACCGTAAATTACATAATAATGCCCATTTTATCTGGCCAAGGAAGCTTTAAAGTTTGCTGC
The DNA here is from genome assembly GCA_028627145.1 of Eidolon dupreanum. Taxonomy (NCBI): domain Eukaryota; kingdom Metazoa; phylum Chordata; class Mammalia; order Chiroptera; family Pteropodidae; genus Eidolon; species Eidolon dupreanum. The sequence goes on along the minus strand of CM053516.1, from coordinate 2,695,268 downwards.
CAGATATGCGTCAAATGCTCTGGCCTCTTAGAAAAAGGACATTTAAAACTGTCCTGATTATTATCTTCTTTGGGCTTACAAGCAATGACATATCAAATGTTGGCTTCAAATATCAAATGCATCTAAGAATAATAAGAAAGGCAGGATATAAATGAAATCATCAGTCTGCCTTCTATATAAGACAATAATCAGTTACAAGATATAATTAAATAGAATTCCTCATTTAAAATGGTGACACGAAAAAATAAAATACCTAAGAATAAACAAAACAAGAAATGTTAAAACTACACAGTAAAAAAACATTAAATCCATATGGCAAGGCACAAAAATAGACTTGAATTAACAGAAAGCCATACCATAGAAAAACTCAAAATCAAAAAGGTACAATTTTCCGTGAGTTAATTTTTTAAATATTATAAGACCACAATTAAAATACTAACTTTTTTGCAGTCAGTCAAGAGCTTTCTAAAATCGATAAAAAATAATCAAAGAATACTCAAATGCAAGAATGGAGTTCTAGTGTACTTTTTTCTAAAACAGCATGAATCATTGTCCTCAGAAATACAACATTCAATCTCTTTCTTCACTTCACCTTCAAATAGTTGACGTGGGCTTCACTTTTTAAAGCCCACAGCAAGAATCTAAGGGAAAAAAATTATTTTAAAAGGGATTGGGTAAAAGAAGGGGAAATAATATACGTTGTTGTATTAATGTAATATGTCTGTGAACCACCCAGTAATATACTTTGAAGTGGGCGCAGAAAGCAAATCTAATGAAATTAATGTAGCTTTACAAGTGAGCCAAAAACAGAAGGCAGAGAGAAAGGAGACGTATTATTTTCCTCTGGTTATGAGTTGCCTACAGAGGTCGTTTAAGGACTGGATATCTATACGCGGTACTTTGAGTCACCCAAGGGCATACGGCGATGGTCCTAGGATTGTGTTGGAAGTAGGAGTTTCCAAATGGGCCAAAAATGGAAATGGAGAGGTATCAAGGTAGGTTTCTTCCATGACTTAAAGTCAACCATGTGCCATATTTAGCTACTGTCCTTTACCATCATCTTCCCATTTTACCATCATGCTTCTTTCTACAAGGGTTGGGCAGGGGGTGATGAAAAACAGAAATGTTCAGTGAGAGAATAATCAAATGATATTAACAATTCAATTCCCTTTAACAGTGAAGAATGTACTTGTACTATTCTTAGACACTTGACAATAAACTGAAGTCTAATTTACTTAAGATCAAAGTAGCTAAAAGTTGTGTTGGGAGTTATTTATGATTTGGAAAAGCACCTTTTCTAAATAAAAAATATAATTGCCCTTTACTCATATATGTTTTTAAATTTAGACACATAGAAATCTTCATCAAAAAGCAGAAACCCTGAAGATTTTTTTTAAGCAGAAAACTGGAGAGTTTCAGTAAATCGGGACTGATTTTAGGCAAATAATTCCATGTGTATCCAATGTGGCTTTATTTACTAGAAATGAGCCAAGGACACCAAAAAAAGCAGTCCCTGTTTTGTCCTCTCCCTGTTTTGTTCATCTCTCTGGTGAAGAGATTCTGACCCACTCTTTAGCACTGGGCAGGACGCCAGAGTTTAAGGGTTGGCCAGGAAGGGTGAGACCCCTCCTTAGATCAGGGGCTCCCAGTAACAAGCAAATGAAAACAAAGGAAGATGAGAAAAGGGTGGAGGTTGAGTTGCTGACTCTGAGTTTCTATTTTAGATCCCTTGCATGGAATCTTTAGGGCGGATGCCACTCTACGTTAGTATGAAGGTCGCCAGAAATGGGACTTGGCGTCTTGGTTCTCTTTCCACCTCAGCAAGTCCTACAGTGAAGCTTAACCAGAAAAAGTTGCTTTAGCCCTTATTGTGAAAACATTACCTAAAGGTGCAGCCTTACACTGCCCTTGGCCAGCGAACACAGAGGCAGGAGCACGAAAAAAACCTTAGAGAGTTCAAGATCATTCAGAGCTCCGTTGCGGAAAATATTGATCATATTTAAAGTCATTGCTATAGAATGTTAAATCTCATCTCTCGTGCCTTTACTGAAACTACACTCTGCATTCTCGTTGTCTGTTTTTTTTGATGTTTTCTCTATCTTCTTCCTGTTTCCAGACCCGACACACAGGAATCCCTCTGAAGAGCATCATTTTTTTTTTTCCTTTCTCTCTCTACTCTTCCCTTCCTTAAATCTCAGCTCCCACTTCCAGTTCCCAAATTCACATTCTGACTCTGACTCCTCTTCTGTGATTCAGACTCATACTTCCAATTAGTCGCTATTTCAACTAATGCCCTGTCTGCCTAGATGAGCCCTGTTCAAAACACCTTAGGTGAAATAGTCAGATAATGTTCTTTTTATGAAAAACAGGAGTATGTAGCTGCAGATGTCCTAAATTGGCTCTTATAGTCATAACCCAAGTGTCTGTGACCCAAATGCCCCCAAACCTCCGGACATCTGGAATTCTTTAATAATTAAAAGGGGAAAAAAGGTTGAAAGCCTCATCTCATATAATGTCCCTCTTGATATTTCCAAGGGTTCTTAAAGAAGAGGGAACAGGTGGGATGGAATGGAGGTCATATTTCTACTAGTCACCTCGCCTCGCCATCTTGTGCTCCAATTTCCTGCTTTGTTTAAATTCTGAGTCTCAAGGGCTTTTTTCTTTTTTATGTTGCACGTACACCAATAACTCCCAGATTCGCTTTCTCCCGTGAGGTCTGGAATACATTTCCTAAATGCCTTTTCAACACTCAACTTGGATATCTGATAAGCATCTCACACTTAAAGGACACAAAACCTAGACTCTTCTCCCCTGCCCCCACACACACCTGTTTCTGTAATTTTTCCCCATCTCAGAAAATAGCACTACCATTCATTGAATTCCTTGAGCTGGGAAGTCCAGGAATCATCTTTGATTTTTCTCTTTACCACACACCGAGCAGGTCTGTCCACCTTATTTTCAAGATATATACTGACTCCAACCATCCCTCATACCTCTGATGCTATCATGATCCCTCACCAACCGTGACCACCTCCTATTGTCTATGGTCTGCCTCACAGAACTGATGTTAGGATTCAATGAGAAAATGTAGTCTAAGTACTGAGCATAGAGCCTGACATGTACTAACAGCTCCATAAATGTCTGTAATATCTTTAGGAATAATCAGACCCCGCCAATGGATTCCACACTTCAGGCGACTTTGTGTTTAAATTGTGTCGCATGTAGTTTGCCTGACCACGAGACACGTATATAAGATAGATACGTATCTTATTATAAATGAACACATTAGTATTTTTGAGTTTTGTTTAGAATGTGGTGGAAACCGCCTATAGCAGTGTGGCAGTGCAGTTTGGTGACTGAGTGAACAACTCAAAAATGAAAAACCGATGTGCTTGCTACATTCCAATCTCGTCACAAAAATCACCAGTGGAGTTGTCCTCAAGTAGAGTATGCAGTCCTCACTTTTGTTCTATTTCCTGAGCCCTTCGTTTCTTTCTTTATAGCATTTGTGATGATTTGATATTGTATGATATTATATACCTGTTTACTTTTTCATTGTATGCCCCCTCCCCATTCTGTAGAGGCCAATGAGGGTGGAGTGCCTAGTTCCCAGAGCAGCTAACTGCCCACGGAAATCCCCCTGATAATTAAGTTTGTTCGCACAGAAATGGAGGTCCCCGCCTTGAAAGCATTGCCAGACGGCTTTCCTCCACCTCCTGGGCATGGGCTCCACACTTCCTGAAACTCCAAGTTCATCGCTGTCTCCGTGAGGCCGGAATGCCCCCCTCCCTTGAGTAGATCACTCCCTTTCACTGAGCACTGTCTCTCCTTTGCAACTAATGATTCAGGAAATCGTTTTTCATGGTGATGGTTATTTATTGTTTCCTATGAGTGAGTGTCATATCCCGTGATAACACATAATTGGGAATTAGAGAATAATCGTCATCAAAACAAAGGTCACGACCTTCATTTTCAGGCAGAGTTACTGATTACAAAAGTGGGCCGATAAATTGAGGAAATCAGGGTGGAGATACACCTCGATTCTATGTTATAAACCTGTCCCCAACCAGGCCTCTACACACGATAACAGATGACAGGAACAGTAGTCCAGTAGCTGTTCCAAACCCTGCTCTGAACTGGATGGTAAAGCGAGCAACAGAGAATCCGTTAAGATCAAAATGAAGGCAAATATCTAGTGACAGATGCCACGAAAGAAGGAACACAGGGCCTCCTGACCAGCATATTTCCCTTGGTTGTGAGACCATTTGGTTTCCATGGATACTCAGTACCTCTAAAAAAAAAATTTGTGTATTCAATTATTAATACCATCTTCTAATCCTTAAGTCAGGACCTTCGTGGATATCAGCCCGTTTATCATTGCCAACATCCTGGGATGGTGGGAAGAAACCTCATTCCGCAGAAAACAGAGGCTGGTGTCGATTAAAGAATTTGTTCAAAGTCAGCCAGGTAGCTGAGAGACAGGGGCATTCTGCACACCCAGGTCTGGTCCTTTGGATTCTAATGTCTAACCTCTTAACTGCCGGGCCAGACTTCAGAATCTCCATCTGCACACAGCTTCTACCTAAGACCTCTGCAGCCAGGCGCACGGTCTTGGCGTATAATCCTTGGACGCTATAACACAGAGGTTTATAATTACAGTCACAATCCTTTATCCTCAATTCCAGAATGTATAAAGAACTGAAAACTGAAATTTTTCCATAAGTTTGGTACCAGTTCTCTCTGGTAGCAAAATCCAAACTAACCTGACCTAGGCCTCTTTATAAAGTAAATATTTACACGTTTCAATGAAACAATATTAAGTCTGATTAAGGAGTACTGTCCAGATACTCCTTAACACTGGGAGTTTTATGTTATATGCTCTATATGCTCCTTATTACTTTTTTTAAATTTTGAAAAAAAATCTTTAATGTGAATTCTTAAATACATCTGGCACCAAGGATTTGGAAAAGAAAATACAGGCTGCCAACCCTTCCAATTAGGCTCGATCTAATCAAGTAGAAGAGCTGCCATCATTAGCTTTGAGTTGTTCTAGTTCAGTGATTCCTAGACTGGCCCGCACGTCACAGTCACTGGGGAGCTTTAGAAAGGCCTAATGGCCAGGTTTTACCCAGAATCACTGGGTGGAGGGACCTAGGCATCAGCATTTTTGAAACTCCCCAGCCCATTCCAGTGTCTACCTGTCTGAGAACTACCATCTGGTCCTAAAGCCACCGTTCACACAGTCCTTTCTGGTTCAGCCGGCTAGATGTCCACTCTCTCTGCCTCCCGTGACCAGATCACAACAGCGCCCTCCCACTGCGACACACGAACAATTGCAAAGAATATCTAGAATTCGCTAAGGCAAAAAAAAGATCTACATGTTATGGGTTGAATTGTGTCCCCCCAAAAGATAAGTCCTAACCCTGAGAACCTCGGAATGTGACCTTATTTAGGAATAGGGTCACTGGAGATTTAGTTAGTTAAGACAAGGTCATACTGGAGAAGGACAGGCCTTCAAATCAATATGACGTGTACCCTTATGAGAGGAGGAGAAGAGAGGCACGCCGAGGGGGGAATGACATGTGAGGACACAGACGACACGCATGTGACGAGGGGGCGGGTTTTGGAGGGATGCATCTACAAGCCAAAGAACACCACGGATTTCTGGCAAACAGCAGAAGCTGGGAAGAGGCAAGGAAGAATTCTACAGGCTACAGGGGAAGTATGACCTTGCGACACCTCGACTTAGGACTTCTAGACTGTAGCACTGTGAGATTCAATTTCCGTTGTTTTCAGGCGCCCAGTTGTTGGTGCTTTGTCATGGCAGCTCCAGGAGACGCACCACGTGGGTGGGAATGAATCAGAGTATTGTCTGCAGATCGTTCCCAGAGCTCTCTCGATCCACCATGAACCACTAGTCACGGATGTCGAAGCACTGCACTTACACTTGAACTTCTGGGGTCAGCTTGGTCATCGCGAGAAGTGGGAAGAGCAATAACTAACTGACGTTTATCGAGGGCTTAACATTCTTGCAGGCACACATTACCTACCCTCATTCATTTAATCCCAGACAACCCTTTGAGCTAAATACTATTTAGTAAATACTATTTGCTAAATGAGCAAAAACTATTTAGTAAGGAGAAAGCTGAGGCTCTCATAGGTCAAGTAATTTGTCTCCTGTTGCTTGGATAGCCCTCAGAAGAGCTAGTACTTCCATCCAGTTGAACCTGACCCTGAATCCTCTGCTTTCTATGTCAGTTTGGGAGAAAACTCCTGGTGCACCCAGGATTCTATCCAAAGCAGCTTTCTTAACAAGTCAGAGGTCTAGCCCAGCCCGCCATGCTGCAAGAGGGTGAAAGTCACAGCTCTGATGTGACAAACACAGGAGTTTGGCATTCAGCTCTTGCAGCTGCCAGAAAGAATTAAACAAAGTGGACGAAAGCAAAGGAAAGGCAACAACAAAAATGCCAGCAGTGGCTGCAGGAGGGAGGGCCCAATTGCTACTGGTGGAAGTGTGAGGAAAATCAAAGTTGGTGATAGTTCAAGGTTATGTTGAAATGCCAAAGCCCTGGGCTTGCATAACCGTGAAACATGGAAATTAAGGTCTTACTGATGTTCACACTGTTTGTTTCAAGATTCCACTTTCCGCCTTCGTCTCGACAAGTCTCAGTTCAGTCACACGCTATCCACCACAGAGAAAGGAATAAAGATGGAAGCATGTGTGTGTGTGTAATATATAATATATGTATTAAAATATAAATAAATTAGAAATAGGGAAAACTAGAAAATATATCCTCAAATCTACTGCTCGCTTCTGGCTGTGTCCATTTATATTACTTGAATGAAGCAAACTGCAATCATTATCAGGTACCAAAAACCTTAAAACATTTTTCAGGCAAAAGCTTTCTGAATTCACCTACGAACGCACTGATAACATCTGAATCCTCGACAGCAATAATCACTAGATTCATCGAGCATTTCTCACGTCCCAGACACCGACACGCTCGATCCCCATGACAGCCTTAAAGAAGAAAGCACAATTATCATCATTTTGGAGTGGAAGAAATTGAGCTTCCGAAACTGGAATAACTGGGCCAAGGTATCAAAGCTACGAAGAGGAGGAAACAAGATTTGAACCCAGGCCTGACTGTCTGACTTACAAGCTAGAGCTCTAAGTCCCCACGTCACTTTTCTCCACCGTGCTTCTCCTGCTACGCATGTGCCTTGTCCCATGCCTTCCTCTGCAAGCGTTGTCTGTGTGTTGATCATGACCGCATAGCTCTGTTTCCCTCGGTTACCAAATCAGAAGAACCCAGCTCACCCTCTACGCTGATTAGACGCCTTCTTCAATGTCTCTGGACTCGGCGCAAACAAGGTTTTTTCCCACTGCCTTTTCAGAGAAGTGACTGCACGAACTGTCAACTAGACCCCCTTTTCAATTTTCATAACGCAACACTCACTCACCGACTTTAATAATTAGAAAAGTTGACGTGTGCATGGCAAAATTTGATTTCATTCGGCTCCTTTAAACAGAAGGACAGAACAAAAATGACCATCGCTTCCCCTTCCCCGTCTGTCACATGAGTAGGTCTCTGGGAGTATGACAATATGTATATTTTTATGTCTCATGCTTTCAGAGACGGATAAAAGACTAGAAGATCAAATCCACCAAAAATTGTCCTCGAGTAATATGATCACTTAAATAAAATCAGGAATTTTGTCCAGATTTACGAAAATAAAAAAAAAAGTAAGAAAGGTAATTGGAAAACTTAATATACATATTTCAGAGTTCGGGCTGAATGAACAGTATTCGTGGGCAACTTTGCTTACCTGATCCTGATACGTTCTGACCAACTGACAAAGATCGCAGAAAAGAGTCCTGTGTCAGGGATACTAGATGTTCACCGCGTCTTGTTTTGTACACCTCATTCCTGAAAATATGAAAAACTATTTTTTAACCCCTTAAATGTAGGTGAAGGCATGTGATGAGTTCTTGCTGAAAAAATAAACAAACAAACAAACAAACTGTGAATAGACGTGACGAGGGTCCCTTCTAGGATGAGGCAAAATCTACTTCTCTACCTCTGTGATCAAGACCTCCTGCTGAGACGGGAGAGACATAAAACAGCTGCATTGCTGAGCTGTCAGTCACCTGGAGAGTCACGTGAATTGTAGCAGATTTCATTTGGAGTGTGGACTACAATCCAGTAGAACCACTGGGCCTGCTGTTTTCTCTAGAGAGGGTTTTAATAATGAACTTGGTTTCTTTAATAAGTACGGGGCTATCTTGAAGTTCAAGTGTTACTGATGCTCACGATGTGTACTTCAGAACTCCCACCTCCATCTCACTTTGTCGCGACAAGTCCTGTTTCAGCATGCACTCGCCACCGTATTTATCCAGGAATTTTATCAAATTTTCTTTATTTTGGGTCTTTTTAAATTTTTTTTTTTAACTCTTATGTGTATCATTTTCTTCTTTCCACCCTTTTAAATTTGCATTATTTTTTTCCAGCTTTCTAAGGTGAAAAAGGTTTTAAGAACTTCTTGGGCCATTGATCTTAGGCCTTTCTTTTTAAATATAAACATTTAATATTTCACATGTTCTTGAAAAAATGCACATTCCCCAGTTTTTGGCCGGAGTGTTTTAGGAAGAGCAATTAGGTCAAGGTGGTTGATGGCCTTGTTCATTAAAATCTTCTATGTCTTTAATAGTTTTTTTCTCAAGTTTTTTATCGATTGCTTAGAGGAGAGTGTTAAAATCTTCCACTGTAATTGTGGATTTTTCTATTTCTCCCTTTAATCCTGTCCATTTTTGTTTCATGTATTTTGAAGATCCGTTATTAGGTGCACATATAAGTTTTCTTGGTCAATTAACCCTATTATCATTATGAAATATTCCTCTATCTCTTTGTCTTGACGTATTCTTTGACATGTTTGATGTTGGTATAGTCACTCTAGCCATCTGACTTGCTTTCATCTTATCTGTGTCTTTATATTTAGAGTACATAATTATAAATACAATGGAGTTGGGTCTTGCTTTTTAAAAATCCAATCTGACAATGCCTTTTAATTGGAATGCTTACAGTAAATACCCTTAATATCAATTTTGAGATTGTTTGATTTCGGTCTACGATTTTCCTGTTTGTTTTCTGGTCATTCCCTCAATTTTTGTTCCTCAATTCCTTTAAGTCCATCAAGTTATTTTTTTAATTTCAGATATTTTATTTTTCAGTTCTGGAAATTATATTAATTTTGCTATTGTTTACTTTTTAAGTCCATCAAGTTATTTTTTTAATTCCAGATATTTTATTTTTCAGTTCTGGAAATTTTATTAATTTTGCTATTGTTTACTTTTCTCTGTTAGGATTTCATATCTTTTCACTGATTATGAACATAGTTTTCTTTATATTTTTGAGAATAGTGGTAAGAGCTGCTTTAAAATCCTTGCCTGCTAATTCCACATTTTTTCCTTTTTCTGGGATATTGTGACTGTTTTGTTGGGGAGACTCTGGATTCTGTTATTTCTTTCCAAGAGTATTAGTCATTCTATGCAGACAGTTAAATGGGTAGACTTCTAAGTACAAATTCTCTCTGCCCTGCATTTGATGACAACAGAATCTCGCTTCCGTGCACAGAGTCTGGTTCTTGAAACCAGAAATTCTGATGAGTTTCTATCTCAGTTTCAGCCCTGCAGAGCTTAGCTCTGGGCCTGCCAGGTGAAGACGCTTTAAACATTTGGAAGTTCATCTGCTGTTTTTCTCTTCTTCCAAGTGTCGACTCCTCTCCAGTATTTCTCTGGTTTGGTCACTTTCAAGAGCCTATGGGTATTTGTTCTTTATATTTTTTTCAGTGTTTACAAGTACTACCTTCTATAGAGTTAGTCAGTGGAGCTAGCTGGCTATTATTATGAGGAGTAAAACTCACCACAAGTGAGGAACAAACTGTGTGTGGTTCTATACAAGAACTAAGAAGTGATTTGTACTACAGCTGACTTAGGCTATCTTGATTAATACAAGGTACCAACTGCAGTATTTTGTTCTGATTTAAAAATATTTAGTTTGTTTTATAAGCCAAGTTTCTTGAGTTTTTATACATAAGTGTCACAATTATTAAAAATAAAATGTCATTTTTTTATTGGCTTTTGTAAATTTTCTGTGGGACATTGATCTTGCAAAATAAAATTTGTCAGTCACAGTACTTCTCAGAAATGTATTCCCTGTAAATTCTGAAAGATTATTTTATTTATCACTTATTTTCCTAATACCAGCATCGTGCCTTTCTGCCCATTTAAGATCTCACTGAGATATCCTAAATTTTTTTCCTCATGATTTAAATCATTCCAGACATTTTTTATCTCCCCATTCTATAGTTTTAAGATTTAAAACTTTTAAACACATCAGTTCATTCTTTGCAGAAGTATTTTGTTTCACTGTAGGATGGCGCCTGGCTGCTGTTCTTTCTCTATGTATGCTCCTTCCGATCGCAGCAGCCAGAATTGATTAAGCTAATTTTATTTCAAACAATCCAATACCATTAAAATAGTATTAAAGTAGCTTTCGCTTTTAACTTTTATTTATTTAACACTCACCAATAAATTATTGAGCTTCTACTATTTGCAAATCCATCGTTTTACTCCTATCTTTAACAGGCAAAGCTAGGGCTGCATGGTTCACGTATTCAAACTATCGGTAGATAATTTGATGAAAAACAAATGCAGAGCGTCTAGAAAATTCTATAACTCTGTCCAACTTTAGACATTGGGATCACGTACTTTAACTTACAAAAAAATTCTCAAGACAAATCGAGGATTTGGGTAATTGCCAGGATTCTATTATGGGTTGAGAACCTCAAATCTCTATTTTTAAATATCTTCCTGCCATTTAAGATAAACAGAGACATTTGCTCTGATGTATCTCCTATCTCTTCTTCCATCCTTTCATTTACGCTATATCCTTTTTGTTTCTCACCCCTGCAGTCCCACCTTCTCTGGCTTGTTGTCAGTTCTGCTCCCCATGTGTGTCTACTGCGGTGACACAAGTTATTACAGGTTCTTTTTTTATAGGGGGAGAGTGGAAGAGAAAATAAACCTCTTCTGCCTTCAGGGTGTAGGATCAACGAGACAATTTTTTTTTACAGTGCCTACGTTAATTATTCTATTGGCATTACACAAGGGAGCCTGGGCCCTTCTCATATTCTCAGCCAGTACGTGTTCCAATCTGATAAAAGAAAGGAGAAGGAGGAAAAAAAAAACATTGTGACACCTATACCAGGTATTGCAATTAGTACAGTGGATCAATAATCACCATTGATCCGTTGTACCCACACTAGTGAGAAGTCTCCGGGATATACAAATAATTTTAACATAATGTAGAATAGATCAGAGCAGCATAACTTAACAACATCAAGTACCTGAAAAGGAGCACTAACTCTACTACTTTGCCCGGAGGGTTTTGGGAAAATTTTTAACACTACGATATGACTTCGAATTGAATCACACCTCAAGCCCTCACTATTAGCAATTTTTTCTGCCCATAGCATCGTTTCCCCAACTGTTCTTTGCACAGCTGACTACTCTTCAAGTATTAACCTGTGTTAACCAACGACAGGACTCTTCATGACCACACCTTCTGTGATGATGAACTCTACCACTCATCACAGCTCCCTCTTCATTTTCTTCCTAGAGTTAATCCCCTTCTTTTCATATGTATTTATCATTTTTATTTGCATTCACCCATTTATTGCCTTTTTTCCCAACTTGAATGTAAGCTTCATGTCTAGTACAGAGTAGGTGCTGAATAAATACTTATTGACTAAATTGTAATATATTTACATGTTTGCGTCTCCATCAGATTGTGAACCTGCCATATTCATTTTGCAATTTCTATTTCGCATGGCAACTCCTCCTGCTCCCGCACACATGGTGGGTGCTCAATAAGTTCTTTTTGTATAAGTAAATAAGTACACAAATTGTTACTCATTCTTCTTTATCCACTACTTTTACTGTAAAGGAGGTAAAGGAATCCTAGGCCATAATATTTTTTAATTTATCAAAAAGTTCAAGAGAAAAATGAGTTATGCTACTGCAAGTTGAGCATAAATAATCCTGCCATTTTATAGGAAGAAAAACAAAGAAAACCTTCGAGGCCGTGTTCTACATTTGATTGGGGATAAAATAGTGACAAGGTAAAACACTCAAGAATGTGACCACTAAATAGAACCCTGTTGAAAAATGTTTTGATTTTTATCCTTGGATGTACCTTGGTAGGTTAGCAGTTTACAAGGTGACCAGAGATGACGTTTCCTCCCCACCAATGTCTGGTACATTGCCTCAAATGTGGCAAACATCTCAAATTTATTCCCTCATGTCCCAGTTTTAACATGACTTTGTGAGGCCTTTCACATGGAAAGTGCACCAGCACGAAGATGAGTCAGAGGCAAGAGAAATATCAACTTTTAAGAATAAGCAATGTCTGATTAAAATAGACCTATACTTAGTTGTGTGCCTTAGCAAAACTTTTTAAAGTCTAGTACCCATTTCCTGTCATAATGATCTTAAAGTCCTTCACCTGGGTTAAGGAAACTGCTAGAAAAATCAATTGAATGATAATTACGCATTTGGCTGGAACCTGTGTCGTGAGTCAATTCAAAATGAACAAATGTTGAACACCTACTATGTGCACAGCCAGCATCAAACGATATCAGTGGCTCCCTTAGAATGTTCCACGTGGTGAGTGTTAGAATAGGACATATGTGTGGCCCGGGAGAGCTCTGAAGGGCCTTAACCCACACATGTCAAGATGAGCTTCCCACAGCGACATATCGAAGCTAGAGAAGATATCCTCATCTTGGTTTATTTTTTCCAGAAGAATCTATATCTTCAGATTTGCTTTTCTTTACGTATTGCCATCACAATCTTATTTATCATCTTTTTTCTTGGGACACTCATTCTGATTACATCAATCTATCCTATGTCTAAATTAAACTGGTGCCTACATAACAAAGCCATCTCTCTGGGTTCCAGATTATGAGAGTTTCCTGCTGCTAAAAACACACATGTTAAGGGTAGTTCTGTCCTTCAGTAACTAACTTTCAGCCTATGACAACCAAGATCGACCTGCTGTATATCTTTAGAAAAATTATCATAGCAAGTATCTAGTGCATCATAAGTTTTGAATTGGTGGGGTTTGAATTTATGGGAAGAACTGAACTTGATATAGAAAAACAATTAATATTCAACAATGAAAATTCTGTAAAGTATAGGTAAGCACATGAGAAAAAGCAGAAGTCACATCAGGATAATATCAAGTTCTAATGGGACAAACATAGAGAAATATCAGCCCCGGGAGACAAAAAAAATTTGTCTACCCTAATGACATGACCACTAGTACTGACCACTCATTCTCTCCCCATCACCAAGGCCATCATAATTCATCGTATGTGTTGGCTTAGATGTGTTTCTTCACTACCAGACTCAGAGTTCTTGAAAGTCAGCATCAGGTCTTTGAATTCCAACACTTAACGTGGTAACGTAATGCAAGTTCAATCAGCATTGTCAAATAATTAATTAGTTGGTCGAACAATTTGTTAAAAGTGCTGAACATTATGCAAATGTAAATAGCTCCATGAAGGTAGGTATCTCTGTTTGTTTGTTCCTCATTTGATTCCAGAGCACCTAAAACACTCAATAAGCTTTTATTGATGAGGGAATATGGTTATTCACATCTGTGTGGTACAGACATGGGCTCTATGGACAAAGTTTTATCGACAGAGCGAGTATCCTGCAGATATCTTAAGGATGCTTAAGGCTGCAGGAAGTACTCACAGAGGTTACTATTTTGCTCATTCTCACATCTGGTTAAAGAAAAGCAGAAGCTTCCGTTACTCAGATATTCTTTTTGTCCATTCTGGTGGCGAGGAATGAACTTTGGTAAGAAGCAGTGGAAAGTATATCTTGCATGAGTAGAAAAAGAAGAAATAAAGTTTTTCAGACTTCGACCAAGAAACATAGTTTACTTATTTAGGGTGGAATTTTATTTGCACGTTAAGGTCTATCCAGCCAGGATTAGAGCCATGTGAGGAAGGAAAAAAAAAAAAAATCCCAACCACCACAACGCTGGCGAAAAAACACATTTTCACAGGTTAGCAATAAAACAAAACCATTTTTCATTCTTGCTTCAAGTTTTTGGCACTACCACGGCACCATTTTCTGAAGTAAAAGGGAAGAGCAAAGAGAATGGCAACTTTGGGGAAAGGGTGACTATTGCTAGATGCTGCTCAGAGGCCTGAGTTTTGAAGGAGCCCTTAAGCGGGCGTCTTGCTCGCTTGCTTCCTATGTCTGTTTCTTTCTTTCTTTCCATTTTATTGAAAGACATATTTTCCTATCCATTAAGATTTACAGTTTTCTGCCAACTACTTCAGTGGAACAAATTTTCCCTTTAATTTAACAATGCACATATTAGACTCTGACATACCCATAAAAACCTCTTTTAAGATAGTCGTCACAAAATGCATTTCCTTAGGACTGAAGACGTAACTTGGATACGTAACTTGGAACCATGTAGCTCCCACCTACTTATTAGGTGAGTACGTGGGGCCATCATCATTTCGCCAGGTCAGAGTCAGTGAATTAACTACCTCTAGGTTCTGACAACCACATAACCTAAGGGTTTTTGAGAAAAAAAAATAATACAGGCACTGATTTTTTTCTGGTCCATTTGATCTTCTCTATGGCTTACCTATTAGCCGGGCTCCGAGAAGTATTAATCTTCATTTTCCCATCGTTGCCAGACACGTGGACTTCGTAGCATTTGCCACAGCATGCTAAAAAATGAAGGATTAAAAAGGGATTTAAAAAAGAGAGAAAAATTCTTAATCATGCTTTCATAACTTTTGGAGAACAGTTGGTTTAAATTTCCAAATAACTCTTTTCAAAAGGTTAGTATCAAAACACATGCAAAAAATAAAAGTCTAAATAAAGCACAATAAATTATTTCACTGCTAAGGTATTAGATTTCAAAGAGAGACGAGAGCACACATAAGGATATTAGAGTGGATGGACTATATTGGATCTCTGGGAATTGCTGTCAGATATTGATGAAAACAGAGAGACTGTAGGAGATCAGATAAAAGAGAAAAATGATTACATCTGGAAGAACAACGTGAACTACGTGGCCAACAGAGATTTCAAATGTAAGCTAATAGCAATCCACGAAAGGACAAACTTGGAGCGAGTCCCACATCGCTAAGCACATTCACGATCATGCAGCATCTGTAAAGATTTTTACATAGCATTTCCCTCATTTCAAAATTTGCAAAATACATATTTAATAGGTTTAGCATGTCAGCTGGTAATTTCGTCCACAGGCAGTGAGAAGGATTTGTGTTTTTCAAAAACCGAGTTGGGTTTTGATGCTGCTGCCCTCTGGGCTCCATCCCCGGCCAGGTGCAATCATGGAGAACGCACACGGCCCGCGGACACTGCGAACAACGTGTTCTGTACGTTTCAGCATCCGCGCCAGTGAGAAAACCCATCATCTTATACTTTCCTCCTCTCTCTCCCAAGCTTCACACCCCGTCAGCCTGGAACGGATGAGGAGTCCATTTTCACATCGCTGACCGCCCCCGTATCTTACCAAAAATCACCGAGGAAAAAGTGATGGGAGAAAATGTTCCCATAACATTTTTTTCCTATCTGATAGGAGTCTTAACTGTTAGATTTGAAATGATCAAAGATTACTCAAACTGAAATGAAATTTGAGGAAAAAAAAAATAAGAAATAGAAAAGCCAGCTGGGACAGTAACTGGGAAATGGAGTTGGGTTCGCCAGTTCTCCACACCTGGCACGGAAGGTCCCTTTGCAATGATCTCATCGTGCCGTGAGACTATCTGCGGTGGCCACAGCATGAGCAGCAGCCGGCTCATTTCACTTCTATAGATGTTACTTCATCGTATGATGCAAGCTTTTCAAATTGCCCCCCGTTGCATTCTGTCCTTTTTTCCTGTCTCTGGTTGTCTGTCTCTGCACCAATTTTAAAAAAAGATGGTAGATAGCAAAGGCACATTACAACAGCACCCCGAACCAATTAATTAATAACATAGATCCTACCCCTCATTTATCGAAGGTTCTAGTACAGCAAAGATTGCTTGAGGGTGGCACACGACCACCTAGATACTGGGGCGTGAGTACCTCGATTCGTAGCTGATTGATTTGAATTAGAAAACTTTCCTCTCTTGCTGGGCAATAGAAAAAAAAAAACCACGAAAAGATGTTTGTATTTCAAAACCTCTCGATGCTATCCAAATTTTACTGTCATGTATGAGCCCTCAACTGAGTTAATATCAAAACTTTGTTTGGTGTGGCATAGATAGAAGTTTGGAGAGTTTTTCCAGTCGGCTCACTTTATCTGCTATCTATAACAACTCCATATTTACTCTATATTATGGAACTCTGTGTTCCAGAGGTTCATTTATAAAAATAATTATCCATGCATGGTATAACATGGAGAGTTTTCTTAGTGGAGACAGTTTAGAAAGGGGCTTTATTTTCTTAATGTGTTTTCTCAGTTATATGGTCTTCCCAATTTCACTGGAAGTAGAAAACACAGCTAACAGTAGAACTGCATTATTAGAGAATTTATATCTGTTGGGACTTTTTGACAATCTCCCTGGGACAGATTTTTGAATTTGTTTCAATCTTGATTACAGGCTACACAATGAACAAAAAGTATTTCTACACAATGGCAAATCCTTACTGAAAATATTATTGTTTTAGTTTAGGAAAAAAAAAATTTTTCAATAAAGCCTTCCACTTGCATTTTGAAAGAAAAAAGTACTAGAGAGAATTAGTGTCTTCTTCATAACAAGTTGCATTTTCGCCTGCAATGACTGAGATGGCATGATGGCAAAGATATGGGCAAACAACCTTTCAGTGAAATGTCTCACAATTCTATGATGGATCAGTGTCACAGCTTCTGGGGTGTTTCTCTCCCCTGGGGTCTCTCATTACATTCTTGTTTCTGGGACTGTAATGGTCCAGCATGATAGCTAAGTGAAGGTGCTCTGGGTGAGACAGCCTGGGCCTGAGTCTTCAATCGATCCCTTAGTGACTGCGACCTTGGCGAGTTACTTGACCTTGGAGAGTTACTTGACCTTCCCAAACCTCAGCTTCCTCATCTGTGAAATAGGGACAGTATTTCTTCCATCATAAAATTGTTCCGAAATTGAGACAATGTGTATAAGTGCTTCTCCTCGCTGCCAAGGATATGGCAATTGCACTATATTTAATATTAAATTGGCAAAGTTTTAATAATAAGACAGCGACTTCCTGCTGCTCTTAGCGATCTGGCTACGAACAACTATGAGCCTTTTAAAATGTGGCGACCCCTGTTCCCTACCACTAGGACGAGCCCCTCTGCCTACTATCACATGGTCACTGCTTGTGACCCTTCTCTACACCCTGTCAATGTGTTATTATTCTTCTTTCAAATCAGTTCATCCTCCTCTCCTCTTAAACCCACACACCCCTCGGTGGTCTGGGTGCTCCACAGTCAAACAGGAAGAAGGACTTCCTCCAATGTTTTGTTTCACTTTCCCCCTTGTCTAATGCCCACTCCTCAAATCCAAGTTTATTATCAAGGAACTATTATTATTGTAAATCAAATCCCAAAGAAAAACCATACCAGGAGACTTCACATAATGGATTATCAAACAATATAAAACATAGGTCTAACAAAACACGCGTCTTTGGTCTATGAAGAAATGCCCGCAGGTTGACCTGAAAAGTTGGTTTTGTTTCAACGACTCTTCTAAGAAAAAGAAACAAAAGAGCAGAGTTTCCTTGTGGATCCACCTTTGATCACCTCATGTGGTGATGTGCTGGGTTATAAGAAGCTTTTAAAACGGGTGCTTTTTCAGTTGGTTTATTAATATTACATTAGCTGGTTTTATTCACTTTACAGGTGTGATAGATGAAAATATTTAGCTTTTGAAAGCTCATACTTATTAGTTACCTGTTGCTTTATGAAAGACGTCAAAGAATAACCATTTTGTTTGCTCATTATTTTATGGGTCAGCCATTGGGGCTGGGCTCAGCTGAGAAGTTCTTCCACTTACGTCACCTAGGGTCACTCATGAAGCTGCAGTCACCCGCTGACATTTCTAGAGATCGACGGTCACAGTCAGCTGGGCCACACGTCTCCGGTGGGATAGTCTGGACTGGTGGCTAGGTCCCAAGAGTACAAGACCAAAAACTGCAAGAGCTCTTAGGACAGGCTCCCTTCCAGCTCTTCTGCTGCCTTTCGTTGGTCAAGGCAAGTCACGCAGCCAAGCACAGAGCCATGCGTACACAGAGAGAAATTACAGCAGCCATGTTGCAAATAATCTACCATACCGCATAAACCTTTATAAGAGTAAGTCATGCCCAGGTAGTACTCATCTTCCTGATTCTTTCAGCTGACTTTTTTTTTTTTTTTTTGCTCTATGCCGTGTGTCAGGTGCTAGTGATGCAATAGGGGATATAGATAGATCTCACCCTAAGGGATTTCATCTCTGCCTGGATGGCGAGTGACTCAATGACCATATGATGTGGTTAGTTGTGTTCAGTTGAACTGCTGAACATGGGCAGGCATTCCTGAGATGGGTGCCATTTATCACAACACAGACTGAGCGAGGCTGTCGTGTGTTGTTTATAAACCCAGCTTCATTACAACAACGTAACAGAATCAAACAAGTCATGGAATATTTTTCACTGAGCACAAGTCGATTGCCTTGTAATCACACCTGAGTGATATCATAGGTTTTTGATCCCCATCTGAGAGATGAGGGTAGTGCTTAAGAGCTTGGCTTTGCAAAATATTAACGATAATGATAATAATATATCTTGGTATCTCACGTTAAAATAGAGGTTATACTATAGTCTACCCCATATAATTATGCTGTGGACTAGAGAAAAGAAAATGTAAACTGTATAAAAATCTTCACTTTCAGATATGACAGTATTATTTTTTAACTAATGAAGAAAAAGGATCCTCTTTCATAAACATTTGAGCAAAGATCCAGAATTTAAACTTACTCAAGTGTCCACAGTTTTTCTCTTTTACCCTCTGCTCTTCAAAGATCTTGGTAAACCGAACAAAAATTAATAGAGGAAGACTGCAGATATAGCATACTGGTTTGAATTAGAAATCAATTTTCTTCTCTTGAAACATTTTTTACTGGACACCACATGAGAAACGTGTGTGTGTCTATTTACTGTGATGTTCGCGAATGACTCCTGATTTACTTTCTTTCTTGCATAAACTCAGTTTTCTTGTAATGGATGTTTTTTAATTCCTCGGTCCCCAAGAGCTGTTGAGCATGGGACAATAGGAAGAAAGAACTTGATATATCCCTAAATCCATCCCATGGAAAAGCTTTGCCAACTGAGAGACAGCCACCAAAATCCACAACATCAGAAGGAAGGTCATGTTTCAGCGTTTTCAGTAAAGATATTCCAGGAGCCTCGTCTTCTAGGGCCAAATTCCTAATTTCAGAAACAAATTTTCATATATTGCAAAATTGGGATACAGTACCGACCGTTTAAAAAATAAACCATCTCTGTTCACATACGGTCACCCCTAACCAATGCCAGAAAATTCTTGCAGCTTGCAATGCTTGACTCTTAAGTTGTGACTGTTAAGACTTCGGTTGGTTATGTCACCACTTGAGTATTATCTAAGTACATTTCTCCTTTTAATTCAATTTCCTGTTTTGTTTTCTCGAAACCATAAAGTGTCTCTTAAGAAAGTTTACAAAATGCATATTGTCCTCCCGTGAGACGTGTGCTGTTCCTCATCTAGGCGCTGCCCGCCAAATGACATTTTTTGAAAACAAGTTTTTCCTTTACTGGTTTTGTATAATGGTTGCAACAACTCTCAAGTAATGAAAAAAGAATGAAGAATGCGTGTCCTTTCCAGCACACAGCCACAATGTTAATGTTAAAACAACGCAAAACAGAGCAAAACAAAAACCCACCCTCGGAGTGATCTGGACAGCCAGCCACCCTCCTCTCGGCTCCCTTATTTGAATTCAAGATGTTTCCTATCTTTGCTCCTCGTATTCAAAATAAACTATTTATGCTCAAAGAAAACCTGCCACGTAGGACATAACGTGGTCATGTTCTTGTGGTCTCCAGCAACCAGTGTAGAATTCACGAGAGACATGACTTCTCCGAACCTACATCATCTCATTTGTAAACCAGGGACAGTGGAACTAACAACGTTGCATTGTTTTGAAGATTCAGGAGAAGTCATGTGAGAGTGAGGACACAGAGTGAGTCGAAGGTGAATGTGAACCTATTGTTTGTTGCAGGGATGAAACCACCATTTTCTGCCTTCGCGGTACAAGGGGGACATCGAGTATGGCAGATGAGTGCTGGAGATGGGCGATGACGAATGGCAAGCATGCTGGGAAGACACACTGACAGAGAGAGTGCCATGTCCCGTCCTGCTGGATGCCAGAAAAGCATAATGTACCACCATAAAACTGGGTGGTGGCTAATTTTTCTATCTACCGAGCACATAAGAGGCAATAATTATTGTCTGCTGAATTTTTTATTGTCATGGGCTCCTGGGCGTAGTAACTTATAATAGGAGTCAGTAAACTACAGCTTGTGGGCCAAATCTGCCCCACTGTCTATTTTTATAAATAAAGTTTTATTGGGACAGGGCCATACCCATTTATTCAACGATCGTTTATGCTGTTTTTGTGTTACAATGAAGAGTTAAGCATTGACAGCACAAGTCCCCTTAAGGCCCATAAAGCTAAAACTAGTTACTATCTGGCCCTGTTCTTATGAAGACATTTTACCAAGCTCTGGCCTGTGGAATTAAGTTACCTAGTTACTCCTGCCTGAACACGGGTTCCCTGATAAGCCTCCTAATTCAGGGGCCATGTGCTTCTTTGGGGATTATGTTGTAATGTTATTGTTCCATTTTCCCACAGACATTACTGGCTTCTTGCTTTTTTAAAGGAGAACCAGATTTTACCAAAAAAGAAAAATAGAGTGGCTACGATGTACAGAGATGTAGGCATCTTGGAAAGACGAAGGAAGGGCACTGCACCTCAGAGGATGCTCGCGGCTCTACTGTTGGCCTCTCCACGCTGACTGTCAAGGTCATGGCAACACGGGGGTCACCACAGGATGACGAATGAGTATCACTGACCTGCTCTTCATTCCTAGCCCTTCCCTGGGTTTGTGTCTACTGTGGACTCATGGATAATGTCACCACAGAGAGACACTGGACAACAACGGGACAAAAGAGACGGGTCCGTGGAAACTGGACTTGTGGATCAGAGGTCTCATTCTGCTCTTCATTCTGCATCAGGGCTGACACCCCTGCTATGGCAGAATATTGTGTGCGCGTGGCCCTGATTCTCCATGGTCACTCTCTGGGTGCTGGGATGCATTTGCAGCTGTGGTTGGCTGACCCTCAGCAGGAGCGAAAGCAATCAAGAATCGACTTGGGGTCCTCTGCTCCGCATCTGGCAGCCACTTATACTGTAGTCACTGTACTACCGAGGCCAAGTTGGCATGGCTTCTTGACAGCTCTGCAAAATCCATTTGGATCCGTTTCTTTGACTACCATCGACTTGGGGGGCAAAGGAAAAACCAGGCCTAGGAGCGTGGAAACCACTGTGCTTAAAACTATATCCTTTGCTTATTTATTTCAAGTAGGAGGCCACACAGACACAGAGAGGCGGCAGGCTCATGAAGCGAGATCTAAGCTCCGTTCTGGTTAAAGGGGCCTGCCTGATGTTTCATCCTGGAGGCGGTACTCCCCAACCTTGACGAATTTCCAAACCTCCCAGGCCTGGGAGCCTCTGCCGTGTTCAAGGCCGCCAGGATAGGACCCTATAAAATCCCCAGAAAGTTCAAGCTGAAATTCCACGCGGGCCAAGTTCATATGGCACACTCCCCTGGAACTGCTGGGTCCCTTCCAGAATGCTCTCAACACGTGGGACTCCGTGAAGTTCAGCATGTGGAAAGGGCTGACGCCTGAAGCCTGTGTGTCTGTAATGGAAACGGGACAGTGACCCCGTGATCCGGGTCTCTCGGCGCTGCCATAAAACACGCTTCACGCTTCTCTAAACAGAGTAGCAGAAGGGCCCGGGATGGGTGGGGGTGGGGAGACAGCTCAAGGTCGTCCCAGGTGGCAAAGTAGCAGACTCTCCAAATAAGAACACTGTGCACTTAACGGGAACTTTACAGTTTGCAAATACTTTCATGTTTAAGATTCTCGTGGTAAGAAGTGGGTAAGGTGAGAGCATTCCTCTCCTCCTTTTATTCTTGAAGCAACTGTGACTGAGAAGCAGAAGGGCTCTGTCAAGCTTCATGAGAGACTCAGCCAAAAGCAGGGCTATGTCCTCTGTACCTGGCTCGATGTCCATCCTAATGAATTATTCTCCAATCTCTGTTTCTGTGTGACCGCCTAACTAGATTTTCAAACATAATTCTTGTCTGCAAATAAATCTGATATAAATCATCTCAAAGAGTGACCAGTTTGAGAACGAGAGTGAGGAAAGTACAGACAATAGTTGACACTCTTAATGATTATTTAATAAATGCCTTGGAAACATAAGGTGCTTTTGTGAAACATAATGTAGTATAACCACATTTGAAGCGGTCTCTTCAACGTCAAGTGGGGATGATTTCATCTTTAGTAATGAGTAACTAATCGGGCACTGCTAACCAGCCATTCTGCCACAGACATCGGCCGGAGTTCAAAGAACGGCGAGTGCCTAAGAGGGACCCACAGTCATCCCTGGAGACATCGGTAAGCAGAAAAAGGTTAAGACCAACAGTGAAGCCACGGTAAAGGCCATTCGGTCAGAGGCACAGACGTGGCTCTCATACAGTCCCACTAAGTCCTGCCATAACCAAGCAAGGGAGCCCTTTGGCTTGCTCCTCATGCCTGAGCTCACACGTGCAGTGCCTTCCACGGCCACCTCCTCCCCACCGTGTCCCACGGGTCTCCTTCATGTCTGGCCTGCCTGACTCCATGTTTCCTCTGCCTCAAGCAACATGTCCAAAGATAAGGAAGAAGAAATTGGAAGGGATACAGAATATCTTGTTTCCATGACGGCTCACCAAGAGTTTTTGAACTACGGGGTCCTGAAAACAAAGTCTATGCAAATCACGAGTAAAGGATATATGGTAGGGGTCAGGCATCAAGGAAATCCATCCTCAAGGCAGGGACACCCTCTCTACAGCGACACCCAGCATCCGCGTTCACTGAGTATTTTCTAGCAGGCTCGGTTCATCCACAGATACTGTGTAAGGCCATTGCTCACCCTTAGAGAGCAAGCTTACGAATATTTTTATTGCCTTCCATGTTTCACTTTTTAATATGAATCAGAGCTCCAATATATATAATATTAATTAAAAAGAAATATAGACTCTTCAGCCTCCCAATGTAAAAGCATATGAAAATTGTTTTGACACCGGTAAAATGAAACAAAAGTTATACCATACTAACCAGAAACTTCTGTTTTGAAAAAATTATGTGTTTGAGGAAGAGGAGGACCTATTTGGCATAGCTTGCTTTTTAATGATGATTTGATTCGTTCAAAGTTTCAGCCTTCTATGTAAGAACACCCAAGAATATTCATCGGAACCCCGGTTTCTCTTTAAATTGGGGGCCAATGAAAAGACATTTCAGAATGGAGTGCTTGTCATTGTGACATCTGCAGATTAGTGAGCTTGGAAAATAAAGATTCAACTGTACAAATTAAATTATTTGGGGAAAAAATTAAAAATTCTTGAAACAATGTTTGGTTGAATATAGTAAGTTGGGTTAATTTTAAAAATTAACTCTCCAAGAGAAAAAAGAAGGGAACTGACATGTAGTAGAGAAAGACTTTCTAAGCATAAAGCAAAAACCATAAAGAAAAAAATATATTAAGAAAAAGTTAAAACTCTCCATATTATAAAACGTTATTAATAATGCACCGAGAAGGAATATTATCAAAGTATATAGTAGACAAAGGGTTAATATCCTTAATTCATTTTTTAAAATATTCTTTTACATCAACAGGAAAAAGAGGAGTACTTAATTGAAAAAATCGACAAATGGCACAAAGAGGCAAATTACAAAAGAAAAATAAACATGCGAGTTTATGTTCAACATTACCAGCATCACACAATGGCTTTCATTTTTGGCTATCGAATTGGCAAAGGTTAAAAACCAGAACGAATTCCCTTGATGGTAAAATTAAGGGAAGGCAGGCACTCTTAGATGCTACCAGTCCAACGGTGTTTCTCTGTAGCAGATGCAACGGACAGACCCAGCCCCCATGGAACCCGAGGTCTGTAAGGAGAGTCAAAGCACTTAAGGATTTGAAGTGTAGCTGTAGAGTATGATACACATACCTTATCCCATTGTCACCTAACCCCGTGGCGCAAACCTGGACCAGCAAGGCCACATCCAATCTTTTTCAGGTGCATGGGACGTATGAGGTACGGTTCAGCATAAAGGCACAATGCTCACACAGTAAGGCTTCTCCTTAGAACACCCCCAGGGGGGAGGTCGGGGCCAGGATCAGAAAATAGAGCCCTGTTCCTCTTACTCAACATGAAAAATAAGCAGAGAAACAAACAAGTTTAAAACGATCTCTGCTTCTTATAAGGAAAGGCAACTTTAAAGTTTATAATATAAAGGTTGACCTGACACATTGAACGTTTTATTTCTGGCATCCCAAGCCAATTCTGGTCTTTAAAAATGGCTTTCTTCTTACCCTCTGTTACTAGCAATTCCCTCCTCTTGTGCAAAAGGGAATTTTCTTCCCTGTGAGGGTCTACAAGCGCTTCCAGAAATGCTTGAATCACACAATTAAATGGTTTCCAGGCCTTGGGGGTCTTTATTTCTGAGCATATCCTGGGATTTTTATTATACTCAGGAAAATGACTGTCAAATGCAAAAGGATAGAAACTCCCTGCTCTGCGCTGTCCTCCATTTTCTTCAGAAATTATGTAGTGATGGAGCTGTCGGCTCTGGTAACTGTCAAACTTGACATCTGCCATCTGAAAAACTGGGGTGGGAAGATGTTTCCTTTGTAAAATTTCAATGGTTCTTTCAGATTGGTGATGAAACTCTGGAAGAACTTATAATTATTGTAACTTTTCTATTTCCTCCTCAGATCTGAATACCGATGTATAGAAATTAAAATGGAATCTCCAGGGTTTCTTCCTTCAAGGTACTTAGCGTGGGCTAGAAAAATTTTAATGTACTCAATGAGGATGAGTGTATTAGCAGATACAGTCTTCCAGAAGGAAAACAAAAGAGATAGTATGTGTAAATATTTTTAAGCTCTCTACATATTGACCCAGTAACTGTAATTCTGGAATTTATCCTAAGAAAATACTAGCCTAAAAATTACCTAATGAAAGATTACTAAGGAATAATATTTTTGTTTTCTAAGACTTTTCTGGTACAAAAAAAAAAGTTCTGAGTATAATTTAAATGAAAACTAGTTTATAAAACACCATGTTTACTATATTCAAATATTTTTAGAATGTACATAAGAATGAAAATGATCAAAAGTATAATCATTAAAATGTTAATAGCAATTTTCCCCTGGATGGTAAAAAAAAAATGGATGTTTGATTTATATCTTGAAATTTTTTAGAATTTATATATTTTTACAAAAATAATTGTGGAAAACAGATAATTGTCCTAAACATTACTTTTTTGGATAACATGTGCCAACTTATCTCTCAAAATAAGGAAATATATAAGCGATTAGAATTTTTCTTTTTATGACCATGAGTTATCAGGAAATCGTTGTTAAAATTTCATTCTTTCAAAAAAACGCCTTCAGTTTCTTGGTGGAAAATTGCAACCTGACTCTAGCAGTTCCTGTTATTTTCATTTAAGAAAGATAAAAGACTAAAATTACATCCCAGAACTATAGAAAACGATCCACATTTTAGTGTTTAAGTAAGTTATTCCCAGGTGTGGTTTTGTGATGCCCATCCTGTTATGTCCAATGAATATTTCCAGTATTATTTCATATTTCTCAAAGAATCATCAAAATCTGTAAGCCATCTTGTACCTCATTCGCTCTTCAATCTTTCATATATAATCTGAAGAAAGTTCTTCTTGGTGCCTCTTCCCAAAATGATGTAGTTGCCGTGAGTAATTTTGTAGAACATTAAACTCCATTTTTAAGTTTCAATTATTTTTAATTGCAAAAGCAATTCCTGATTAGTGTGGGAAAGTGAGAAAATATAGGTAAACTGAGAGGAAAAGATCAACTCTCATAATCCCATAGCCCAGAGAAGATCATTCTAAACTCCATGGTATATTTTGTCTCAGGCATTTTCACAAGCATAAATTTTCACATAGATATCAGACACACAGACATATTTTCACAAAAAAGGATCAAATTATATATTTTTGTTGCTATATAGTCTTTTTACTTAACAATATATGGTAAATATGTTTCTAAGTCAATAAACATGTATGTATAATATCATTCTGAAGTGTAAAACATATTTAATATTATATTGTTCCTTACTCATTCATTTAATCCTGTAATGAAAAAAGTTTAAATTGTTAAAAATAGTTATCAGCATAAAAAGCACTGCAGTGGACACCTCTATAGTTACATTAGAATAAGTCATCTAGAATAAGCTACATTAATTTTATAAATGTGGGAGATAGAATCCTGATGTTCATTAAGAATATTCACATTTCTCTCTTCGCCATGTGATATACATTTGAAATCAATGTTACTTAAATTTGAGAAATATGTGAATCTTTTTTAAAGGAAACCATTTCTGCAAAACCCAATCTGAATTTCGATTATTTTTATCAAGTGCTTCCTTAACATACAAACTTAACGTACATATAAATTACTAGCGCTACAGTACTATACAGCTATAAAATCAAAACAAACTTACGTAAGTGAAACGTCAGGATCCATACAATTCAAATGAACAGTTCTGTAAAATGCCAAATGGTGTTGCTTTGCAAAAATAAAACTCCACAGCACAGGCTACCTTCTGCTAAGTGTGCAGAAATCTGTGGATACCCTGAGATGGCTCTGTTCTCCCCACACTTTTTCAGCTTGAAGTCCATTCCCACAGGCTACTCTGACATCGCTTAGCCTTCATTGGGTATTAACTATTGTTTGAGTGATGGCTGCCACTCAACCTCCCACCTCATTAGCCCAGCTTGGCTCCAGAGCCATGACAATTCTGAACATAAATGCAAATGTAGGCACCGATTTCATAAAAAGGTCAGATAATCTAGGACTTAATTTCTTTCTTTCTTTTTTTTTTTAGGATAGCACTCAAACAAACTTGTAAAATTTTAAAGATTTACACAGAGGATTCCCCAAATCCCAAGAATATTCTAGTGATAAAAGCAAAGGACACTTCTCCTTACAGGACATATAAATGGCCAAGAAATATTTGCAAAGATGCTCAACATCACTAGCTATTAGGGAAATGCAAATCAAAACCATAATGAGATACCATTTCACACCTGTTAGAATAGCTATAATCAATAGGGCAAGTAATAACAGATGTTGGAGAGGATGTGGAGAAAAAGGAACCCTCATACACTGCTGGTGGGACTGCAAATTGGTACATCCATTACGGAAAACAGTATGGAAGTTCCTCAAAAAACTAAGACTTTATCTACCATATGATCCAGCAATCCCTCTACTGGGTATTTACCCCAAAGACTTGAAAACCCATATCTGAAAAGATAATTTGCACACTGATGTTCATAGCAACATTATTCACAGTGGCTGGGACATGGAAGTAACCAAAGTATCCTATGATAGATGATTGGCTAAAGAAGCTATGGTACATATATACAATGAAATATTACTCAGCCATTAAGAAGAGATGAAATATTGCCATTTGCGACAACATGGATGGACCTTGAGATAATCGTGCTAAGTGAAATAAGCCAGACAGAAAAAGTTGAAAATCACATGATATCACTTACATGTGGGATATAAACCTAAAAGCAACAAATGAACAGGACAAACAAACAGAGACTCATGGGCACAGACAGTAGACTAGTAGTTACTAGAGGGTAGAGATGGGGGAGGGGGAAGGAGGAAAAAAAAAAAGAAAAGCAAAGGAATCAGGTGTCATCAACCCACTTTCCTGTAGGGAGGGTCGTTACCTGGGCAACAGGACTCGAGACAATGAGATTGGGGATATAATCTGGATTCTGGCTCTGATTATTTTGTACTTCAGGGTACATGACCTTCATACCTCTCCAGGGTCTACTCAGACTAACGAGAGTCCCTTTGTCTCAGCCAATGAGTCCTTCCCTCCTTAACTCTGCTTTCTTTTTTATTTTTTCCTATAGAAGTTATTACTCCCTCAAATCATATTATGTGTTTATTTGCTTATTTGTCCCTGTCTCTTTGCCTGTGGGTTAGTGTCTACCACATCTCCAGCCACAGATGTGTTTTCCCAAAGAGAGCACTCAACATTTGTTATTACTTATGAAGTAAGGCTTGGCATCTCTTGGAAGATTGGGATCTACTGTTTCAACACATAGACCCAGAACATACAAATCTTCCATATGGACAATGACATGATAAATTAATGTCAACTACTAAACTCTTTTTGCATGCTAAGCTGTGATAAGCACCCTGGAGAAAGAAGAAAAAATATGTCCAGTAGCTCAAGCACATAACGTTTGAGATACAAGAATAAGTTATTATAATAACGAGTTATATGGGTCTTATAATAAGACCCAAGAATTATTCATTTAAATTATACTAATAAAAGAAATATTAAAAAAAGTGGAAAGAAGAATACTGTAAAGAAATAAAACACAAGCATGACAGTTTGATATCTTCTACTTATTTTTGTGGGTGTTTATATTCGTAAGGATAAAGAGAGCTTTAAAAAATGATCTCAAAATTCCAGTGGCTTAACTCGGTAATGGTTTAACGAGGGACCTTGTTTCATACAGGCATTCAAGGGCAAGGTTTCCTTATATCTTGAGCCTCCATCTTCTTCTATACTCTCAGATTCCTCTGTATTCAGCCAGTGAGTGAACAAAGAAAGCAAAGATGGCATGTCTTATACGGACCAGACTTGGAACTGCTATGTATCGCTTCTGCTCACATTCTATTGCTGGAACCCAGTCATGGGGCTGTCCCTATGCCTGGGTGCCTGAGACTGTAGTCTCGCTATATGAGTAAAATAAAATAATAAAATAATGTAGCTTTGGTAAATAAGCAATACAGTCTCTGTCACAGCATTAAAAATAGTTGTAATATTACTTAATTAAAACTGTAAATCTGTAGAGCTACATTCTGCCAGGGATAAATGTGTCAGTCGCCCATTCATTTCCATAATGAACCAAATAACATGCAGTGGAATTGAATTCACTTAAGGCTTTATCGAGGCACAATGATGAAAAGCGTCACTACACTGTACACTTTCTTACAGAATCATTTTTGTGGTCAGTTCAGTCATCTGTGATGCTGAGGTACAAACCATTATCATAACTCCTGTGATGACAGCACATCATGGCTGGTGACGATCTTGTAGGTTGATCCATCAGTCTTTTCATAATATTACTAACTCTATTTTGAGCATTCATTTTCACTCATAGTGCAGTTAAGATGAACACTATCTTAAGAAAAATGTTCATGAGCAATTTATTTTCTGAATCCTTATATATCTGATGTTTTTCTATTGCTTTCACATGTAAGAGACTAATTGTGAATAAAATGTTTCTATACAAAATTTTCCCCTAAAAAATTGAAAATATGGCAGAAAAGTTAAAATCCAGACTGATTTTTTTGTTTCTTCATGCTATATTTTTACTCAAATAACATGCAAATTACTTTTCTTTATTAATTTTGCCAAGAATGTTCTGAGGCTTTTGAATTTCATGAGTAAACATTTTTTAGCTCCAGAAAATTTTCTTTAATTATGTTATTTCTTCTGTTCCAATTATTTTGATTTCTTGTCTTGGAAAACCCATAATCCTTATGTTAGTTGCCTATTATCTGTCCTTCATATCTTTCATATTCTCTTTCATCTCTTTTTCCTTTGCATTCTTGGGATGCTTCTAAGGTTGATTTGATCCCTATTTTCTTACCCTTCCAAAAATGTTTTATGGCATATAGAAGCTTGAAAATTCTGCAAATATATTCACTTTTAAATATACTTACTATCGTACTGCACACACAACTTTTCTTGACTTTTACTTAGCTTTCCAATTTCTCTTGAATATTTTTTAAAAAAATCACTTTTACTAATTGCATGTATTTATTCAGTCATCCAAAAAATGTTTATTGAGCATCTATTATGTAACGGACACTCTTCTTGGCACTTGCTATATTACAAGTGAACAAGACAGAAAAAAAAATCCTACTTCTGGTAAAAAGAATCTCCAATTGTACATTTTAGGTTGTTTCCATCTTTCCACACTGTAACTATGAATCTTGTGTGTTTATAGTTATTTCCTAAGGACATATTTCTACAAATGCTTTTATTGCATAAAGAATATAAACATTTTAAAGTTTTTTTTGGCAAATATGGAAAATTATCTTTGAAAAGGCTTATGCAGTTTATATCACACACTGCAAATGAGCAAGCCTGACTCTTTCAACACTCCCTCACAAACAGTACCTTTCTCTCTTTCAGTTAAGACAAAATTTACCTTCAACCAAGCTAGCAAAATAAAAGTACTCAGGTCATTTCAGATATATAACCAAAAAATAAAAATGAAACCCAACGACAACAAAAAAAAACTCTTAGTTTTCAGCCTCAGTACACTTGTATTCAATACGAGAAATTAAACCCATTTTTAACCATCATTTCTAAAGAATATCCTTGAAAACTTCAGATACTTTTTATATACAAAGATTTCCTTACAAATAATACAAATAAAGTAATAATAAGAAGAAGGAAATCAAATATCTTGGCCAAAATTAAGTCGTTCTCATGTTTTGGGAAAACTAGAAAGCTGGCCGCCTCACACAAGCAGTGGTTCATTAATACTAATTGGTGCTTTCTTCCACGTCAGAGAGGAAACTACCTCGGATCCTAATCATTCCTCATTACAACGACAGCAGGCTCTACTTAATCCGCTACTCAACTTTTCAGTTACAGAATCAGTTGACCTATAATTAAAAGGCATTTAGGTCTTAGGAGGAAAGAAAAACAATTCCTAATGACAAACAGATACCAGCGTCTTAAAACCCTGCCCGCCTCGCCATCATTTGCCCACTGCTTGCAGCCTCCATCAGCTTGACTCAATTCTGCTCCGGGAAATGGAAAAACTGTCCCTTCTCCCTCTTAAAATTAAAGAGTACACAGGAGCACGTGATGTTCAGAATTGCACAAATATCCAAATATGGAATTACATTTTTCTCTTCATATTTAATATTAGTTTTTTCTTAAATGCAAGAGTAATGCCTATTTATATGAGAATTTTGGAAAAATATAAAAGACACAGAAAGAAGTTAAAAATCTTGCCACAAAAGATAGCATTATTAATAGTCCTGTGTGTTCCCTTTCACTCTTTTCTTCATATTTACATTTATTTTTAGTAAACGTGCACGTAGCATTTTGCTGATGGTTAGAAAATCGAGAAGAGACAGGTCTGAGAAGAGATTACCATGCAGACACTCTAGTCAGTTTGCCTGGGATGGCATCCTGCCTCTTTCTTTCTACTTGTGTGGCTTGAGACAAGTCACTTAAACTCTTTGATCCTCAGTTTCCTCATCTTCAAAACAGTGATAAAAATAGCACCTACCTCACGAGGTAATTTTGGAGATTAAATGAGATAAATAAGAATCTGGTACAGAATAACTACTCATCAGCTATAGTAAATCTTCTTAACTTCATTTTTTTTCCATTTAAGCTTATATCATTATTATTGTTGCTGTGACCAAAAAGTGTCAAAAACCTCATTTTAAATAGCCATGTGATGTAATATGACATGGGGGTATGATGTTGAAAAACTCCTTCATTATTGGGCAATTAGATAGTTTTCAGTGTCTCACTCCTACAAATAGCACTGTTGGGAATTCTATTTGTTATTATCGCTGATTATTTCTAAGGGGACACATTTAGATTTTGAAATACCGAGTCAAAAGAATTGAGCTTCTTGATAAACAGTCCCCAAGTGGCTCTCAAAAGTTTGTAAGGCAGGGTGTGGTAGTCTCTAGTTAAGAACACACTCACCAACACTGGTTACTACCAGATTTTTAATTTTTTTATTGATTGTATATGTGGAAAAAAAAATGAATCCCCCTGTTAATTCAATTGGAAATTATTTTAGTTATCTGAAAGAAGCTGAGCATTTTAGATTGCTTTAAAGTCATTGTTATCATTTATTTTGTGACTTTTTTTTTTTTTGCTCATTTTTTCTTTGGGGTCTTTAAGTTTTATCTTACTGATTGGTTAAGTGACATTTATTTAGCAAGCACATTTCTATTTTAAATGAAATGTTATAAATATTTCTTTTAGTGCTTTTCGTCTTTTCGATTTTGGTCTTTTTGAGGTCCTGAGTTTTAAATGTTCAGATAGTTAAAACTTTCCATTTCTTCCTTCATGGTTTCTTCATAGTTTTCATGTTTAATGTGTAGATAAATTATCTTCTACATCACACTTTCTGAATCACTTGTCAGAAACAATCAACATAACAAATCAGTACCATGCTGATTTGTATCTCATGTAACAATTATAACAATAAATTCTCATTTTAATACAAATGAGAATGTATACATTTTTGTTAGTGTGGGGATCCTTGCCAAGACCCGTCCGGGATTTCTCTGATCGCGTTAGTATTTTCATGATATATATACTAGTCATGGCAGCCAATCTGAGTAAACTATGCCAATTATCAAAGATAAATTTCTTTGTAGAATTTCTCTTTTGAGAATTATTTATAATAAAGAGGGCTAGTGACCTAAATTTACTTTCCTAATAATGCTGGGGATGAAGTTGATAAATATGTGACTTAGAATAAATCACAAGTGAAAGATTGGCCTAGATTAAAAACAACAGTCGACTTGAGAGTGTTCATGGATTTGTAGTGAGTTCATGGAAGGAGGTTTTTACTGTAAAGTACTTGGAGGCCAAGCAAGAGTTTGGTGGTAAGAGAGTGTGTGGTGAACTGACCTACAGTCTGCCCTGGGGTGCGAGGTAAGGGGGTGACATGTGAGCAGAATGGACATCCCATTACTGGTTCCTCTGAGGATCCATTCTACTTCGACGGTTTTATAAAGAAAGTTGTTTCGTTTTATTTTTCGATGAACACATGCTTTAAAAAATCCTTTAAACTAACCAAATTTTCTCATTGAGCTGTCACCCTCTTTCCTATCAGTACTCAAAATGTGCCCTTCGAGTGCTTTCTGAGAGAGGAACAAACATCGCTAAGCCCCCTCCCGGATTCTTTTCAGGTCTCGTTAAAATAGGGTCTTCTCTGCTCATAGTGCTAACCACCATCAAACTCACAAGGCAGACTCTCAATCGATTTTAGTAGCCGTTCAGGGGGGTGGTTAGATTATAGAATATGTCAAAACAATGCTGTGTGAGTCTAGGGTACACTCACTTAAAAGTAGTCATGGACACACCCCTGGGTGGAGGGAAATCAGAAGGAAAGAGACTGGTGTTGGCAGGAGTCTTGAGATCATCGAGTCTGGGGACCCAGGGGACATTGAAGCCACCTTCACGATATGTCCACCAGGTAATAGGTTCACCGAGAATGGAGCACCACCTGTCACTGGGAGCTCGCGAGCTGTCAGAGAACTTGCACGTGGGAGCACCTGCTCATTTTCAGGTGTTACACTAGGCCCTCCACACAGCAGCCCTGCAAAGGTGATTTTCTTCTACTTAGAGATGGAAAAATCAGTGTGGAGTGGTTAAACAGATGAACTAGGATTAGAAAGCAGATAGATGAAACTTTCTTCTATGATGTCACAAGTCCTGGCCTTAGCGCAACCCCAAAGCTCAAAATTGATGAAAGATTATATCTCACTAGTTATTTTAGAATCAAAATCAATTTTATTAATATGGAGAGACTGGAGGATATAGCAATAGTGTTTCATGAATAGTATCAAATTTCTTTTTTTCCCAGAATCTCAGGCTCTGTCTCTATTTTATGGCCCAATGTAGCCTTTCGATCTGTTAGTATTGTCAAAATGAAGCCTTAACCGGCTTGCTTTAATGCGTGACCTAGATTAACATGAATTGTTATATTGATTGCCTCCATAAAGGCTGCTAAAAGATTTGAAAAGCATTTTAAACTTTTAAATAAGTGAAACATATCCAACTCATCTCAAACCTATTAATTAATTCATATGAGAAACTCTATAAAGACAGAAAAATTCAGTTTCTTTATTCTTCTTCACAGACTGGAATATCAATCTTACTCATCCCAGGCTAGCTGATAAATCCATTCTTTAACATGCCCGCATGATTTATACCTCTATTTTATATTTTCTGGAATACTACAGTTTGGCCCACAGCTAGACATGAACATAAGCAAATCAGGCAGTAAGGCATATAGACATGAAACTGCTTATTTGTAGTTAGCAAATGAAAATTTCCTATAAATGATTTAGGGCAGGATTGGCTAAGTTTAGAATCCACTCAAACTTTGTTGGTTTTAAGTTGTGAACCAAAATTTAGTAGTTGGGTTTATATATATATTTTTTTCTTTTTGCTATTGGA
This sequence comes from Eidolon dupreanum, assembly GCA_028627145.1. Lineage (NCBI taxonomy): Eukaryota > Metazoa > Chordata > Mammalia > Chiroptera > Pteropodidae > Eidolon > Eidolon dupreanum. The sequence goes on along the minus strand of CM053516.1, from coordinate 2,660,560 downwards.
AAGTAGGACTTTCTGTTTCTAAGAAAATCAGTAATAAAAATCTTCTTAGTCATTTAAATTGCTTCACAAAATGTTTTGATGAGTTAAGTATAAATGGAAAAGAAACATAAGGCTTACATTTCCCTTAAATTCACAAGGGACGTAAATAAAGGAAAAATGTTCACGGAAACATGTTTGGGAATATGCTCGAACTTCGAAAAATAGGGACGTTGGATGAGCCCAAATGCAGCTGGATCTTGATCATTCGTGACTCTTTTTCAAAGGTAATGGATTATAAATAAAAACACATATTAATAATTCACATAAGGGATGATAGTAATGGAAGAGAAAAATCCCTCTGCGTTAGTCATCCAGCTGAAAAAATTCTATGACAGACTCGATAAACTAAAACATGAGGAAAACTGCAAAGTTTCATTGCTCACATTACACAGTTGCTTTCTCTCTGAAACACAACAGAGTTACAAAATCCAGATGATTAAAGTATTGAGGAGTACCTGAGTATCAGGTATGCCTGTCAAACTGGATTGGTTCCTACACCCACGTGACCCTATCTGCACACGAGAACCTTTTCCATCGGAATATATGAGATTGCATGCACACGCATTTTTATCCAGACTTTGAAATCTTCAGAAAAAAACTACAATTGAGAACTCTCAAAATATACCTGTGTCATAAAAAAGCAATAAAGAAAACTGACGTTTGACATCATGCTTTCATGTAACTGTAGACTCGATAAATTACGATAAAAGCTTTGAAACAAAAACTCACATTGGTGATTCTTCGGTCAGGATTTCAGCTCTGTGGATGGCAGGGCTTTAAAATAACCTACACTTTGGGGAGGCCCTCAGGGGAATCCAATGAGGTAGCATTATCGAATATCACGTGCAAGGGCTAGTTCAAGTTTCCTTTCTGAAATCAACCACAGCCTTACTCATTGGCACGGATACAGCTCATTCCCTCTTATGTTCACTGATTTAATATTTGATTATCGTACAGCTACTACGGGTGCTAAGCATAATACCAAGCTAGGCAGTACAGAGGGTGCTTCCTGGAGTATAATAAAAATACATATTTGGTCTTTGTCCCCAGTTCTTGGCACAGAGCCTCTAAGACCTTTGGAACTCCCCAAGAGACCTTCCCAAGTGTCTTTTGTAATTCATAATGAGCCCCTACTACCATACCCGAGTTTATGCTGCCAAGGAGACTCACTCAGGGTGGGCTGTCAGTTTCCAGGGAGGGGCTGGCTACCCCCAAAATTATACCAGGTACCAGCTTAGATATTGAAACTCGCAGCCTCACTCCCTGACCTCCAGAGAGAGGAAAGGAACTAGAGATCTTATTTAATCATTATCGTTTAATTAGTGATTTAAACAACTGTGCCTATATATAATGAACCCCTAGATAACAACTCTGACAACAAGGCTCGTGTAGCTTGCAGGGTGCTGGGAGGGTGGCATGTCTGGTGAGGACAGGGGCATTCTGTACCCTGCCCCACTTTCCACTTGGCTGTGTCCTCTGTGACAAAACTGTAATGTTACACACAGCGCTTGCGGTGAGTGCTGGGAGCGGTTCCAGAGAATTATCAAAGAGGAAGAAGGGGCATAGGATCCCCTGAGTCTGCTGTTAGGACAGTTGGTCAGAATTGCAAGCAGCCTCAGGACCTGGGATGCGTACCTGGCATCTCAAATGGGGACAGTCTTAGGCGACTGAGCTCCTAACCTGTGGAGTCCGTGCTGTGGGATAAGCTCCAATTAGTGTCTTCCCAGTTGTTCTCCAACCCGTGAGTCCTGAGACAAATGAGGAGGAGAGATGGAGCTCCAACCAGCTGAAGAACTGGGGTCTCAAAAGAGCAACTGCACCCCAGTTTTCTACTAGTGCAGACGTTTGGCCCTTTGAGGAAGAATCATAAAAAATGAAAAAAAAATGAAAAAACAGAATATCGTATCAGAACCTCGTAAGAATATACGTGAACATCATTTATTAGAAAAACGAAGAAACTTTTTTTTTTCATGTTCACCATTATCAACGGGATTAAAGATGTGATATCTTGAAAGAGGAAAAGAAATTCCATCAGGAGAAAATAAGACACTGTCAGGAAGATGCTTGGAGAGAGAAAACGTCCCTTTTCTAAACCTTTCATGCCTGGCAATTGAAACTGTTCCTGGCAAAAAAAAGCGCGAAAACATTCTTCTGGCAAGCAGACAGACGTTCCTCTCAGATCCTAGAAATAAATGGATGGTCAGTGAAAGTGTTTGATGGTGAAGAATTTTCATATTTTTCACTGATAAGTATTTGATGGGAATTTGGGGGAATTTGCGTTAAGAGGCTACTGGCCAGGTGACTATATATTTATGAATTTTCTCTTTTAGCTCTGAACAGTATCTTCAGGCAAAAGCAAA
>CM053516.1:2637094-2657661 GCA_028627145.1 Eidolon dupreanum | reverse complement strand
ACTAACTAGTTACAAAACAGCGATCAGAAGAGTTTGAACACCTTGGGAGAAACACGAAGCCCCAGCCTTCAGCTAGCCCTAAGGTTCTTTACTCCACTTACATTAGCGACAGTCCTAATCCTTAATCCTCAGAGCGGCCCGCCCAGTAAAATCACAGAACAAGGTCCTGATTAAATACAGCTGTATAACTACCCCAAACGCAGGTTGAACGGCAATCTTCTTGTCATCGCTCAAAGATATTGTAAAACCTTAACACGAAAGGTTACAATTAATTATTTGTAATGTCCTAAATCCCTTTACTGAATCTCTAAAGCTCCCACACTTTTTTAACCCTCACTCTCTAATAAGTACTTAAAAAGAGAATCCTAGAAGTTAGAAGAATTAATTAGAAGAATCCCCAGCCTGGTTTTCTTGTCTTAGCTGACTTACACAGCCTCCTCTCTGTAAGCCTCTCTTTTTTGCCATGTCTTCCCTTAACCTTTCCTATGGCACCATTTTTGTGATATAATTCAAGTCAAGATAAAAGAAGGTTCTTTAAAACCGAATGCCCTAGTAATCGATTTGGGTTTGTCTATTTCATAAATTCAGAGCTTAAGTTTTCAGTTTTGGGTGTTCCTTATAAAAGCTGCTTTTTAAGAAAATTGGACCCGTTGACTTTCTGGACGTTCCATAGATTTTATGAGGTATGATGATGAGTAAGCCATAAAAGCATAAGGCTTTACAGATTCTATTTCCTATTAAATGTACATCAGTTTAAAATAGAGAAAAGAATTGGACTGTACAATGTGTCTTTCAAATTTTGCTCAATCTAGATATTTGGAAACTGGTTTAAGGTGTTAGCCAAACCAAAAATGTAGTTAAATTCACCCAATTCTGATTTATACCACATATTTAAGCCCACTTCCCATTGAGTTGCTTCCCAGTGTGCTTGTCTGTTGATTACTTTAAAACATAGACCAAGTTCAGCAAAACATTATATAAACAGAAGGGAATTATTCTGTTCTCCTGCATTAAACCGAAACACTACTCAACATTTAATTTCTACTCCATATCATTGACCTCATTTTTTGATGTAGGTCAAAAACAAATATCTCTTAAGTAAAATCATTTGTGAACCATTGTTTCATATTATAATCAAAACACTCTTTGATCTGTACCTGGGAAAGATTTAAAGTTATTCTGAATGTTGTTTTAATGCCTCCAATTTCACTTTCAAGTTTCACTGGAATATTACCATAAAACTAAGATGGACATAAACATATTGATTTATTCAACACTGGGCAATCACAAATCAACCTGATTATTTAATTTCATCTCTGACAAATATAGTGATAGCAGAAAACCCATGTATTTTCTCCATTCCAACTTTATTATGTAGAACAAATATGAAACGTTAGTAACTAAATGTTTGCCGTGAATATCATTTTGGCCAAAGTTCTCGAGTGAATTTTAAGTCTTTAGGAGATGAACTGCAGTATATTGTATCCAGTTCGGTTTAAATAATCACCTCTAAAGTTCAGATCAGTATCTGAACTTTATCCAAACTATCCAAACTTCCTTTAGTTTGTGATTCAAGTCTGCAAATCTCTTGAGAACAGATGCTCTTGCAGCCTTCTCTCACTTCCTGTTTCATTGTGAGGAGATTTCCACAGAAATTCCAACAGGCAGCCCCAGAAGTCTGAATGCACTATGCCTGGGGACCTTCTCTCCCATTCAAATCAAAATTGGTTATTGCCTTCGTCCCATGGAAACTTCAGTTCTTTCCTTTCTTAGTATCCAGTCTCCCAGGGCCTTAGCTGCTGTTGGGGCTCCATCACCTTTTCAGTTTCTGCGTTGACTTTTGCCTCATCTGGAGACCCCTTCATTCTTCGGGATTGCCCAGGCCCTGAATTCACAGGATAAATATACCTTGAGCACTTCCTATGTGGCTAACACTGTTATATGTACTGGGTGTACAGCAGGAAATAGAGCAGCGGGGAAAATCCTGTTCTCAGGGAATGAAACTCTCATGGGGGTAAAGGATGAGCAATCATCGTCATCATCGTCATCATCATCATCGTCATCATCGTCGTTGTCGTCTAGACTACATTAGATGGTTCCAAGTAGTATAGAGGAAAATAAAGCAGAAAGATAGAGGAAAGTCCTGGGAGGAGGTGGAGTAGAAATAGGGTTGTCGTGGTAGATGTCACTGAGAAGATGACACTTGAACAAAGACCTGAGGAGGTGAGGGTGTGCTCGCAATGCTGTCTGGAGGAAGGCCACTCCAGGGGAAGGGAAGAACATCTGGGAAAGCTGGGAGATGGGCATGTGCCTGGTGAGCCTCTGTCCTGCTTTTCTTCCCACTCACACGTTGTCTGTCCCCATGGACTAAGGTACCAATACCTATGTTCTTCACTCCCAAATCTGAATTTCTATTTTGAGCGCCATATCTCTAACTTCTGCTGGACATCTCAACCTGAAGGTCTTATGAGCCTTTCAAGCTCAGCCTATCCCCAAATATAATGTTTCTTCCCTCTAAAACACAGTCTTCTGCGTTTCTTGCTCTCTTTCTCTCTCTTTTTTTTTTTTCAGATGAGGCAACCCTTGGTTGATCTCACAGATTGCAAGGACCTTGTCAGCTTACAATCTCTTATTTTTTTATTTTTATGCCTACAGCACCTGGTCTTCCTAGGTGGTCTCCCATCCAAGTACTAACCAGACCCGACCCTGCTTAGCTTCCAAGATCAGACGGGATTGGGCTCATTGAAGGTAGCATGGCCGTAGACTGCATTTCTCTTATTATGACACAAATAGCCAGTCAGTGATCAAAGCCAGATACCTTTTAGGTGTCTCCTTTTCCTGTTCTTTCCGCATCTAATTGGCTTTTCCATTCAACGCTATTCACCAAGAGGTGGCTTTGCACGAGACTTTCTGCTACACACTGGGGTAGAAAGACTCATCAGCGCCTTAGCTACAAATGGAATTTTTTTCCTTTCTACCTGTCTACAGCTCCACTGCTACACCCTAAGCAAGTCATTGGGTGACAGCAACAGTCTCTAAACTGCTGTCCTGTCTCCACATGCTCGCCTTCTTATCTCTGGGATCTTTGCCTTCAGAGCTGTCCCTCCAAAATATAAAAATTATAAATAATCAGGGACAATGGAGAAAAGAAATTCTTGTGGTTTAATATTTAGGAAACAATTCCATTTTAACTTTTAAATAAAATGCAATTTTTTTTCCCAAGAAAAATCATCAAAATATAATAGCTGTCACTATGGACAAGGCAGGAAGAGGCTGACTGGGTGTGTGATCATGGAGAAATTGCCTCACCTGTCCCCACCTAAAGCTTCTCCTTTTCAAAATAAACAGACTAGATTCCAACTGGAGACACTTCCAAGCCTTATTTTCAATAGAGGTTAATAGAGAAAATACTACTGTAATACTGGTCTGAGAGGAAAAGGTAGATTTTCTGCTTGGTGGTATATAAAACTATGTATTTCCTAATCCAGAGAAAATGATCAATCCTGCCAGTTTTTACCTTAGGCAAAGAAGTAAACAACCTGAAGTTTAATATAGCTTAGGCTGTAGAAAAGGAAAAACTTCTGCCAACACTTTTACTATAGTGGAGAATATTCTAGAATATCCAAAAGTACATGATCATGATAAAGTTAAAGAAATAATAGGAGAAGAAAAAAATAAACCAAAATTGTAAACAAGAAGATGTGATATAAATACCTATATCAAATAAGAAATTATATCAGATTATTCTACCCTGAAAGAAGGCACCCTCCACCCCAATATGACAACGCAATTACCAAAAACTTGCTAAGGAAAAACAAGAATTGCTGAAAGGTTAGGAAACCCTCAGAAAATACCACCTTTCTCTTTCCAGTATGCTTAAGGAATTTATCGAAGATCTATGGTGGTCATAAAAACATTTAGAAACCGGTTTTCAGATTTTCCTATTGAAAAGAAAGGAATCACAAATTCCCACATTTATATATCTACCCATAACCTCTCAATCTCTGCTCTGATGTATACTAAGTATTTCCAAGTCAATGTATCAAACATAACTTTCAATTTCCCTTGCTGTCCCCCTCACCCTGCACTTGCTCCTTTCCCTGTGTCCTCCATCTCAGTCTTGGGTATCAAATCTCTCAGGTAAATAATCTAGGAGACAACCTTGATCATCACTCTCCTTCCCTCACTTCCCCCTGCAGTGCCAGAGAAAACCCACTCAGTTCTACCTGCACCATTTACATCGAATGTAGATTCTCCTCAGTCTCCACTGCCAACGTCACCATCACATCCACTTACATCTTTTCCCTTGACAGCTTCCTAACTTGCTTCCCTGCTTCTTCTTTTGTCTCCCTATAACCTATTCTTTGTATATTGGTCAGAACAAACTTTAAAAAACAAAAACAAAAACATAATTCTGGTAACATGATTTTCTGCTTAAAGTCTCCTATCAGAATAAGATTCAAATCGTTACCATAATCTACAAAGTCTTCCAGGCTCTGGCTCCTTCCTGTTCACTCGCTATTCTACACTAGCTCTGTTGTTAGACATGGTCAGGGATGCTTTCACTTGTGAGCAACAGAATATCTGACAAACGACGGCTTAAACCATAGGACATTTATAATTTACTTACCGAAAAGCCCAGAAATAGGTGACCTCAGAATTAGCCAAAAAAGACAACGTGATCGAAGGCCCAGGCTAATTAAGTTTCTATTCCACCACCCTTCGCAAGTTGGATTATAGGTCTGCGTTTCTTCTCTCGTGGCTACCATGTGGCTGCTATCACATCATTTTTCACATCTCTATTTTATGCAAGAAGGAGAAGGGGAGAGAAGCTGTATCTGTCTTTTTATTGGGAACGTAAAAACTTTCTCCAAATTTCCCCTTATGTCTCATTACCCACAAACAGACTTCTTTGTAAGTCTCATTGCTTCAAAAAGTAGGTTAATGACCAGGCCTGGCAATAAGCGCTGTTGAGAAAGCTATAATCTAACACTCAGCCTCCTATATTGGAAATAAGCAGGGGTGAGCCAAATAATATCATCTCACAAGCCGGTCCTCTGCTTATTCCATGAACACACCAAGCTAATTCTTCTTCGCAGGCTTTTGCATGAGTTATTCTCATTGCCAAGAATGCTGTTCCCTCCCATAACTTTTCACGACTGCTTCCTTTTTGCCATCCAGTTCTCGTTTTGAATGGCATCCCCTCAAAGAGACTCTCTTTGATTACTCTGCCTGAATTTGCCCCCCAAAACCCAAAATTACTCTCTATTCCATTACACTAGTATATTTTAAAGCACTCAGAATGAGCAGGATGGCAGAATGGAAGAGCAACAAGTTCCTCACTCTCCCCAAAGACGAAGATGTAGAAAAGGGAAATTATACGTTAGCTGAAGGAGAGAGCAAACATCAAAAATGTTAGCTTCCCTTTTATCCAATAGCCACACTGCCATGTCCGCACTCCTCACCCCCTTTCATATTATCCAGTTTCCTTTCCAGATCTGGAAGCGACTGACCATTCCGGGCATGTTGAGAAGATGACATAGAGGTCACCTAAAAGGTGATGCCTGAGCTCACCCATTGCCAGAGAATAACTGTTTCAAAAGGACAGCTTGCTTCTGGAGTTATATGCTAAAATTGAGACTTTTCAGCCTCCAAAGCCTACATGTTTGGCATGAAAAGTAGAAATCTGGCATTTTTAACACTCATATGTCCAAAAGCTAGATTGCTAGAATATGCTAGGAGTCCCAAATTGGTGTCCACTCCAGAATATTTGGCCTAGGAAAATATATATTCTCATGCCGCAGGAAGTTGGTTTGCAAAATGAAGGCTGAATTGGGGCCAAAAAGCAAGCAGCATTTGCCAGAGTGTAGATGAAATATGATAGTTTGCTGCACACAGATTCTTTTTAAAAGTTATTTGCAGCTGCCACGACACATCTTTAAAGTTGTAATATGCAGAACTCTTATTTAGGAATTCCAACAGAGGGAAACAAATCTCAATTGTTTACATTTAAACATGATGTAGCGAGATACTAAATGTAAACATTACAGATTGGACAAAGCGATGCATGTGAAGCGTGGTTCAAATCACAGTATAGGCTTAAATGGTCCAGAGCAAAAGCAGAAATTTTCATAGCAAAGTTATATTTACTATTATTATTTAACAGACTTTCTTACGGTGTGTTGGAGAAAATATATTGTCTTAGAAAGTATTTATGTCAAAGTAATATGATGGAAATCCATCACTTTGAAAAGGAAGTTTTAATTCTTAACAGATAATAGTAATCTTACGTTTTTATTCCCTTTGAAGAAACCTGATTATAGAAATTCATCATAGAAAATTTACTAGTTAAAAAATAGGATTAAATGTTTAATTTTAAAAGTTAGAAACTATGTGTAACCAGGACTGGGCTATTAAAATGGAATAAAATTTGGCAGGTAGATAGGAAACAGGGTGTCTGAAGAAATGAAGAGTTCAAAAAAAGAAAAAGATAAGTTTGTAAAGAGCGAAATGCAGAAGACAAAGGGGAGAGATTTTTAATTTTACTCTTCATTTCTTCTAGTCAAGAATAACTTTGAGAGTGTCAAGATGCAATTTTCAAGGCTAAATTTTCCATTCTTTGGTGACATTAGCAGTGATTTAAGGTGCAAAGCATAGAGGTAAAGTATCAAAGGACGTGGTTTATTCTGGTAAAAAAAATTGATTTTTGGTTTTTCATCGAATCCATACTCTTACTTGGAGAGATGGTGGGTAATGGTAGAAACATCTTTAATCGTCATCAATTCCTATGTAGTCAGTCACCACCCAAACAAACCTGTCCACTGATGGTTGCTCTTTCCGTGAGATGCTGTTAACTGTAGAAATGCAAGCTTTTAGTTTGCTTTTTTCATGGCTCTACATTGCTCTTCACCTTAAAACTCGAAAAGCAAAGCACCCAGACTTCCTGGGTTCAAAAATGGCCCTCTCACTTGGTCATCACGTGAACTTAGGCAGGTTTTACACACACACACACACACACACACACACACACACACACACACATTATTCCAATCTCTTAATAATGTCCAGTGAAATCTGCGATCCCAATGAGAGAACATTCAACACTTCTTCCTCTTCTTAATTTCCCAGCCTGGCACAGCGGCCAATCTGATACAGAGCACTATCATTTAATATCTGATTTGGCATCATTTCAAATCTGAGGGACATGTTTTAGTATGGCCTTAACCCTGGGCTGTTTTCAGTAGCTAAACATTTAAATATAAATACACTTAGTGAATTTCTGCTGATTCCTCTTGTTGGAGGATGCAGAACACGAAACAATCATTTCAGATACTAGCTACATTCAGGTAGAAATGATAACTCTACATACAGCCTGACACTTGCATCCCTCTCCCTGCCAGAGTGTTGCCTCATAGGTTAACATTTATCTCAGTATTTCTTCCTTTTGTAATCATTAGGCCACATATCATCCTATTATTTCATAGGTTTATACGAGTCACTACTGGATGTATATTTAGCGAAGAGTTGGACGCATGGAGACAAAGCAAAATTGTTCACTTAATTTGAAAAGTTCCTTAAGGCTGTCTTGCTCTTCAGAGCTCTGAAAAGTGGTGATAAAATGCAAATATAAAATTATCTCAAAAGACCAAAGATCTCCACTGTCTTTCCAAAGTGCTGAGCACATATTTAAAGGAAAAAAAAAAAGTGGTGGGGGGCGGGGCTGGAAGATGAGAAGTCAAGGAATAGAGCTGTCATGAGGCCAGGAAGGTCGATTTGTCTGTTCTGAGGTTTTTAAGGGCAGACAGTGATAGATCAGAGATTTGACTTGGGGTCTGTCAGGGCCTTGTGCTTTAAAGTCCAGGAACTCTTAGGAAAGGAAGATTATTAAAGGAATTATCCTGAAAGCCTTGTTGGAGAAGGTGTTATTGGAGTTCAGGATCAAGGTTTCTAAAATGAATCTCCATTGCAAAGGTGTCAATTAAAACATTAGACAATTAAAAGTTTTAAAAGCCATATTGACAAAGTAATTTATATACTACAATAGACACAGGCAGCTAAGAGCTCTCGCCTCTGATGTTTTAGTGACAAGTCCAAGGTACAGTCATCATTTTTCATAAAAATTGTGGCTTTTATAAACAGAAATAAAATGAAAGGATAAAATATACTTTAAAAGAGTAACGCATTGAATGATAAAAAATATTGCTCTATGCTCATCTCTTAAGAGTTCATGATACTTAACAGAACTAGGAAAAACACGTCACTGGAGATTTTTTTTAGTCTTTTACTACCTGAATAACAATAACCGTTTAAAAATGTATAAAAGGGACTGTTGCTTGTTGCTTTTAGGCTAAATTTGCTTTGGTGAAATACCATGAGAAATATATTAGCAACATGAAGTTAAGGAACTGAGTGACTATGCAGATAATTTCATCTTATAATAATTGTTTTCACCGAAATATGAAAATGATTTTATCTAAAATATTTTTTAAATACCTTTGTAAAGTGAATTGTAGAGCTGTCACCTAGACGTGATATTTGTGTGGTGAACTGCCACAAAACATAGGAGAAAAGAATTTTCATGGCTGGTATAAATTATCTAGTTTTCCTACTGATATGGCTTCTTTTCATTTTACCTCTGAGGATGCAAGTTACTGGAAATTATAGCTCTTTGGGGGTATTCTAAGCACTGTGACTTTCTCACGAGGTATACTTCACTACTGAGTTCTCTCTGTTAGGAATTTCTTATTCTTGGTAATTTCCCAGAAGAACAGTCTATACAGTAGATGCCCTTATCCACGAGGAATAGATTCCAAGACCCCCCGTGGATGGCTGTAACCGCGGATAGCCTTAAACCCTATACATACTATGTTTTTTCCTATATTTACATAAGTAAGATAAAGTTTTATTTATAAAGTATGCTCGGTAAGAGATTAACAATGATGGCTAATAATAAGATAGAACAATTTGAACAATGCATTGTAATAAGTTACGTGAATGTGGCATTACTAAGTAAAATAAGGGTTACTAGAACACACGCACTGCGACACAGCAACAGACAATCTGCTAACTGAGACAGCTACTCAGTGACTAAACAGGAGGGCAGTGTCCATGGCGTAGAGATGCTGGACAAAGGGATGATTCACATCCTGGACAGATGGAGTGGGACAGTGACAGATGTCATCACCCTAGTCAGAACGGCACGCAATTTAAAACTTATGAATTATTTCTGGAATGTTCCCTTTCATTTTTTTTCGAATGGTGATTGACCGTGGATAACCAAAACTGCAGAAAGTGAATCTGCAGATGGGGTAGGGGATGACTAACATAACATCCTCTGTGGAATTGGTCATTCGTTTCACATTTGCTCTGTCTTCTGTACGTGAATCTGGAGAAGAAATTTACCCTGAAGTTTGCTTGGGCACCGTGATGGTTAACTGTACGTGTCAAATTGGCTGAGTCGTCGGGTGCCCAGATATTTGGTCAAACGTTATTCTGAATGTTTCCATGACAGTGTTTTGGAGGAGATCGTATGAAGCCATTTCAGCAAACAGCAATAGCAGCAAATTTTGAAATATCCCGGAAGGATCACCAACAGCTCTCAGTAATGACAGCGCACAACACCCAAAGACTCAGTTTGGCTTATTTTATCACATTAGACAAGACACCATCACAGGACAATGAAAACTAGACTGTCACCCACTATCAAGCCCTCCCCCAAGAAGAGATGCAGGGACGAGGAATCTTAAAGGGTTCAGTACTAACCCAAAGTCTTTCTGCTACTTCAAAGAGACTGAGTTATACACTAGTGTATAAGTTACCTCTAAAAATAAATTTTAATAGTATTTTTTGTTTCTGCTAACAAAAAAAAAAGTGAAGAAATTGGGGTAAACTAAACTAGTTATAGCAATTACATTATATTTCTGTACAGCAGAATTTCTTGACAAATTTTAAATTTCAAATCTTTCCATCCTTTGTTTTAATGTCTGTTAAGAGAGGAGGAGAACCAGAAAACCTCTAAGCAAACTCCTAAATCTCACATTTCTATGATTCTCTGCTTTGTTCAGAAGCGGGGACATATTAACATCAGGCAATGCCATGGTGGGAGTCGCTGGGCATAGGAAGATGGTAACATTATTATTTCATGCCTAGGAGGGAAGAGGGCCTATCTGTCCCATGAAGGCAAAACAACTAGGAGCTCTAGTAGGAATAGCAGTAAGCTTATATTAAATCAGAGTAGACAGTCCTGCAACTGCCCCGGTGTACCAGCTGGAGGTATTTCCCAGGTAGCAGCACATGTCAAGGAATCGAAACGGAACTCCACGACCTCACTGAGTTAGTGAGACAGAGATCAGACTTTGGGATGGCCAGAACAGTCAGAATTTTGAAGCAGGGAACTGCAGAGAGGGAAACTCCACAGAAAGAAAACTCTGGAGGTTGGTAGACAGGTCCCTTCAAGTCTCTGGCTGATGACTCATTTGTACATGTGCAAAAGTAAATTATTAAAGACCAGGAAAAGAACAACTAGAAAACAGTAAGCCAAACACCCTGTGAGGATCATTCAGTGCTAGAAATAGTTCTGTCTCACCAGCCAGAGAAAAAAGACGTAATTCACAGAGCACCAAAGAAAGTCTTCAGAAGGGTATCTCGCTAGGAGCAATGAGGCTATATTAGGCCTGGACTAATTGCTGCTCTGAACTCTCGTTAACAGAATCAAAAAGCAAGTCTCAAAAAGATCAAACTGAGTCTAGCTAAATTAATTTTATGTAGAATCAGTCCAAGACTATTTAAGGTAATACAACAAAATCCAGTACCTTACTGGAATGGTTAATAATTTCCCACAAATATAAACCCACAGACCTAAGAAGCCCAATGAATAAGAAGCGTTAAAAAGTAAATAATTAAACACACACACACACACACACACACACACACACACAAAGAATACCATGATCGAACTGAAAAACAGTGATAAACAGTAAATATAAAGAGCTGCCAGAGAAATAAGATAACACTAGGTACAGAAGAATGAAGTTAAGAAAAGTAGCAGCCTTCTAAGAAACAATGCAAGCCAGAAAAAGGTATTAAGAATAAAAATGTCAACCCAGAATTCCATACCCAGGAAATACCTTTCTAAAATAAGGATGAAATAAAGAATTTTTCAGGCATGAAAAAGCTGAGTTTGCCGCCTGCAGACCTGCAGTACATAAAATATCAATGACGTTCTTCGAGGGAAAGGAAATAATAACAGATGATAACTTTCAATCCACACGAAAGAAATGAGCACCAGAAATGATAAATATATGAGCAAATGCAGAAAATATTTTTCTCATGCTCTAATCTCTTTAAATTATAAGTATTTCATACAAAAATAATAAAAAGAATTGTAGCTTTTTAAATATGTAGAAATAAAATACACGACAAAAATAGCATACCAGACAAGGGAGAAAAAAATCAAATGGAAAGTTTCGTTGGAAGTTTCACTTTACATGAAGTAGTGTAATATTGTTCGAAGACAGACTGTGATAATTTAAAGATTTATATTGCCAATCCTAGAGCAATCATTAAAAAGAGTCATAGCTAATAAGTCAAAAGTAAAGGTAACATTTAGTTATAAAAGAAACTCAGTTATTGTAAAAGAAGACATTAAAAGGAAAAAGAAACGTTAAATAGAAAACAAAAATCAGGATGGGAGATAAAAACTTCCTCATTTCAATAATTATATTAAATGTAATTTCTCTGAACATGCCTATTACAAGAGCAAAGAAAGAGGGGTATTTCAAATGAAAAATGAGTCAATTCAATAACAGTGTGTAATGATTTTAACTGTGTGTGTGTGTGTGTGTGTGTGTATGTATACATGTGAACTTCAAAATAAATAAAGTGAAAAGTAAAAGTAGGCAACTCCACTGTAACTGCAAATTTTAACACTATTTTCCTCAGTAATTGACAGAAAGAACAGACATCAAATCAATAAATATACAGAAAATTTGAACATTACTATCAAACAACTTAACCGAAGTGATATTTATAGGACATGCCTCCCAAAGACAGCTGAATGCCATTATTTTCACAGAACATACAACACTGATAACTCCGATAAATCCTATCTCCACACCTATCTCCTAAAACCTAGAATTTTTCATGCCAGAAAATCCTACATATTATGGATATTTTTCTTGTGCTTACTAAACATCATATTTAGTATGATTTGTGCTTGTGTAAAATTTCCAATCACATATTGTACTGGTGTTTGATTTTCTTAGATCAATAATAATTTGTAATTAAATCATATTAGAGTTTAAAAAAATAATCAGTAGATATTTAAGATGAGTGATATAGGATTCAATGTCTTAAACATAGTGTTAAAATAAAAATCAAACAGGAAATTCATCAAAAAAGCTTCAGAGTATATTTATGAGGATTTCTACTTCTCTGATTTTTCTTTTCTAATACAAGAATGGAGGAGGGTGATCCCAAGACTAACTGAAAATATGTACTAAATAAAAACATTTACCTAGGAAATTAGGTGTTTTCAATGAAAACGGGTACTTGGAGAATATGTTTTCCATAGTCACACGTTATAATATTGTAAATATTCTTATGCCCAAAGTTTACATCTTCATGAAGAAAAATAATGAGATACGAGGAGGAATAAAACAGATCTCATTACTCCTGGTTCTGGTGTTTCGATGACTTACTTATCTCTTCCTCTTAAGTTTGGTCTAGAAAGCTCTGGGTCAGGGGACTATCTGATGCCAAAGCTACATCCAGATGTTACTAGATGTAACTAGTTTAGTTCTCATCTTCAGGGCCTCGCCCTCACTTTCCGACTTGCAAAGCTCCTTTTGGGCGGGATTGTCCACACCTGTCGCATTTATAGGCTCCGCACTGAGAAGTGTTTGGTCACTGCACGCAGCCCTGTTGCACTGATGCTGGGCCCGTCTTGTTCCTTGGCCTGGCTTGGTGTGGGGGACGCCTGTGGTCCACTCAGGGAAGAGCACTCACTGTTTGAATGGATGACAACCGACCACACGGGAACAGCCAGTGAGTAAGCAGAACCGGTCCATCTGGGGGGGAGCAGAGATGTGGGGCTGTCTAAGACTCCAGCCGGGGACTCTTTTGCGGAGGAAATAAAGCCAAATGGATTGATGGGGTTTGGGAGGTGGCAGGAAGGTGTAACAGAAACACAAGCGAGTGATGCCTAAGACTTTAGACACGGCATTGGGCTGAAGCTGCCGGAAACAAAGTGACCTTGTCTTTATTTCTCTTGGGCGGGCCACAGGGTCAAGACTGAAACGTTGAGCGAGAACCCTTTTGCCATTTTAGACGAATCCACACTGGCACAGCGTGTCGCTCTGTGCCCTCCGGTTCGTCTGCCCAGTGTAATCCTTTGGTTATAAAAGAAACGCTCCAGAAACCAAAACGCAGGCTGGCCGTAGCGGTTTCTTTCACCCAGGTCTGGCCTCAAGGGAGTCGCGCCAGCCGTCAATCTCAACAGCCTTTAACATGTGCATCGTTGCACCCAGCAAATCGGTTCTTGAATACGGTAAATCGTGCGGCACCCGGGGGGGAAGGTGGATGACCCCAGAGCCCCAACACCAGTGGAGCCACAGCACCGTGTTCCTGAAAAGTTCTCATACCTTCCACTTGGATAAACCCAGGAGCAAATATGAGAGGCAGCAGGTTGTGACATCCATTGTCATTCTCCCTGGACTTTCTCTCCTATTTAACAGAGCACAGTGGTTTAATTCACAGCTTAGGAGATTTTTTTAAAATCAGGCTTTTGAATTTTTTCTATATTAATCAGTGGTTTCTAAAAATCCACAGGGATAAATAAACCCTACGAGCTGGCAGGGGTTTCTGAGGCATGAGCGCTGGTAGTTATAAACAGTAAACAAAACATAGTAACCATTTTAAGCACAAGAGATTGCTGTATCACAGGGGGCATAAATCATTAGCTTAATAATTTCAGCAGCAGCGTCTCCGAAGCAAAATTAGGCCAACAGTTCCCCCTGTGGCAATAATGAAGTACTGTTAATGTTAGAGAGAGGGAAAAAAAACAACAACAAAGAGAAGGCATTATTATGCCTTGGGATTGACTGAAAATCCAAGTTCAATAAATGACTGCAGAACTCTCGTCTCTGTACCATTCTTCTGTGGGGTGGGAAAGGGATTTTCTCCAAAAACCTATATTTATTCTGGTAAACAGCTGGACAAGTCCAAGTGCATTTTCACTCAAGAACCCCACCCCATGGCTAGTGTGTGCGATAGGTAGGTCATGAAAGCAATGACATGTGACAACTGAGAAGATGGTGAATTTCTCTCCGCTGTGTAGCCAGTCATCATTCACACATCCGGAGGCAGCCAACAGAGGGCTCGGCTCGGAAGAGGACAGGATGATGACGAAGCCCGCCTTTCTGGGGCTCTCCAGCTAGACGGCCAGCACTCTGGAAGAAAACACTGTCCAGTTCTCAGCTGCGCCACTGGACCCGGCCAGGAGAGTAAAGCTGTCCTGACTCCCCACAAATTTCACCAAGTGCCAACGTTTGTAGTTTTAGAAATCTAGCTAAAAGTTTGTTCATTTCGGATACGTGTACTTGGCTATGGGACATTATCAGACAGAAGTTGTTCAGGAAGACTTTCTCGATCCCTCTTGTGTTGGGTCAATACGACAGAACTTTCATGCTGCACCCTAATTTATTCATCTACGGTCTTGTCATTATCCTTAAAAAAGACAATTCTGATTGTAGACCTCTTTTTAATAATAACCATCTCCTTAAAGCAGCATTCGACCTGCTAGCAACATTTTTTGAGTACTTATTATGGATACAATTATCTCTTAAGAATTACTTGGTTTAAAAATTGTATGATTTGGTCAAGCAGAAGCTGTATTATTTGCACAAAGTTAAGTACTAGCTTGACTTATTCAGTGGACCGAGGTGGTGATGTGTTCGGCAGTATTCTAATACAGATTAAACTGGAGTATATAGTGTCAGAGTTATATTTCTAAGACAGACACAACCTGAGCACTTTAGAAATAATCAACATTTTTGTTGTGTTTTGTTTTTAACTATGACATCATAGACACAGTTGTTTTAAAGAACCCAATGACTATCCTTAATAGGTTTAATTATAGATATCATAGCTTTCTTTACTTTGGATAGACATACTCTCCTTCCTTAATCTGAAATAAGAAAATTAATTGGAGAAACGGCTCTCTTTGTACCTACAGAAAAAACTTTTCTCCAGAAGCTAAATAAATTATTACATCTTTTAGCTTTTTTCTCTAAAAAAAAAAAGTCACATCTAGCACAGTCACTACCATGTATTGTAAGTGTGGCACGGAAGCACTCTTGCATAAAAATGGTGAATAGTGCATTGCGTCTATGGCCAAGGAGAGGTCAGAGCTGGATTCTAAATAAAACTGTGAAGAAAACGTCTTTGTCTTTATTGCTGCTCCTGTCTCCCTTCTCCAGGCCCTTCCCCTCTCCTTAGCTCTTCTGAGCTCCCCCTAGCCTCTTGAGGGACTCTACTGAGTAATGCCACCATTCTTATTTAAATTTGGTGGCTCCCAAAGGATCCTCATACCTATGACCAGGACAAGGTTAATAATAATATATACATAAATAGGATTTCACAAATCTCAACTCCAGTGGCCAGAAGTACAAACATATACAAGATATGTCCATTTGATACTGAGTGGAAGAATAGGCTAAGAATAAACCTACCCATAGTCAGTTAGTCGGGATGGATCGCTGAGAATACAAAAGGCTACAAAGATCTCCAACCTGAAAACTCATTGAAATGGACTAGCAGCACCCACAGAAAAGAACATATTTCAAGTCATATCTGATAAGAAAGAGTCTAGTGTCTGAATATATAAAGAAATCTTACAATTCAACAATAAAAAGACAATTACCTTAACTCAAAAATTGGCAAAGAATTTGAATAGATATTTCTCCAAAGATATACAAATGACAAATAATTACTTGAAAAGATATTTACTGTCATTTAGTCATTCAGAAAGAAAATGCAAACCAAACCCACACTGAGATGTCACTTTGTACCCACTAGGAAGGCTTTAATCAAAAGATGTACAATAGCATGTGTTGAGGAGGATGTAGAGAAATTTCAACTCTCCTACCTTGCTTGTGGAAACACAAATGTTGCAGCTGCTTTGAAAAACCATTCAGCAGTTCTTCGAAAAGTTAAATATAGAGTTACCAACCTCCCAGCGATTCCACTTCTAGGTATACGATGAAAAGAATGGGAAACATGCCCAACAAAAACTCGTACACGAATTTTCACAGCAGTATTATTCATAGTGCCATAAAGTAGAAACAACACAAATGTCCATCAACGATGAATGGATAAACAAAATGTGGTACGTCCATGCAATGGAATAAAATCCGCAAAAAGAAGCACTAATACATGCTACAACATGGATAAGCTTGAAAACACACTAAATGAAAGAAATCACACACAGAAGGCCACAGAGTGTATGTTACATTTATGTTAAATGTCCAGACAGGTAAATCATAGAGACAGAAAGGAGATTAGTAGTTGCCAGGGGCTTAAGGGAGGAGATAAGGGGGTGTGATTGCTAACAGGTTCACAGTTTCTTTTGGGGTAATGAAATGATCTAGAATTAGACAGCAGTGATGAAGGTACCACCTTATGAATATATACATAAATATGATGAAATACCAACTTTTAAAGGATGATTTTATGGTATGTGAATATTTTTAATATTAATTTCTTTAAACATTAAAGAAAAAGTACTCATTTCCATTCCTATGTTTTAATTTACTAAACCAAAGTAGTAATTCCCTTTTGTTCCAACTCTGATTTAATGCAGAATAGGGTTTTCATTAAGTGACTTCCTTCTATTGTGCTGTGTCTAGAACGTCTCATATGCCTGAGGACTCAAACTGACTATCCGTTCTTAACAGGAGGTTCTAGAAAACAGTCTGAATGGTACATACCAATGTACTCAACCACCTTTTCCAAATTCAATGGTCGTTTTTCTAAGGACACACCCTATCACTCTTCCTGCACTATTCTCTTTGATTATTCTTTAGAAGATTTATAAAAATGAGACAAATCATGCATTTTTTCATTTTGTTTGTTTTTTATTGACTATCTTCCTTCTGGAATATAAGCCTCATGAACCGGGAAGTTGGTTTTGGCACAGAGTGAGGTAGGCATGAAAGAAACTTTTGTTGAGTGAGAAAAATTGGAATGCTTTTTTCCTTCGTTGGGTGATGGGAAAAATAAAAATGGTAGAGTTATCCAATATTTGAAGAATGTCAAGTCCTCCCCGAGCCCTCCTCTTTCTGATGGTGACTTGCCTGTATCCCTGGGGACTTCAAAATTGAGCTCTTATGCATCCCTGGCTCTACGTGCTCCAAATGTCAGTGTCTCTGCCTTCATCTTTGGCTTTTTGTGTCTGTTTCATTCAATGATCCCTTCAAGTGTTTCTAAACCCAGTCTAAAAACGTAACCCTTATTCCCAGTTGAACTATTTGCCTGATAGTTTGGCATGGGAATCTAAAGTCTGACCTGGGAATAAATTCTGATTACTAGTGTTCTCATGGCCAAACCAAAAGATCAAAGGTCTTTCCCATTTCTACTACTGTGCATTCGAAATCATATTTCGGCCAAATAAAACATCCTATTATACACTATAAGGGTTACGTAAGTCACAGCCTTTGGCCTCAAGAAGTTAAACTTGTCGCAGAGATTCTCTTTCGAAAAAGAAAAGAAGACTCCGTGGCCTCATTTCTGATGGCATACTTGTTTTGCTCTAAGTTTGATCTCAGAATTTATTTTTAAATATCACATATATAGGCCTGTGTTGAGTTATTCCAAATCATTCAATTCGTTTATAGCTCCCTTCCTATATCTCTGCTGCCAATATGTATTAGGTAGAATACTTTTGATTGTCTTTCAGACAGTAGGATTAAAAGAACTCGATGAAATTTATTTAAAAAAATTAATTATTCGATCATTTCTAATATACAATCTATCACTAGAATCTAACAAGCTGAAATCCCCGTTACTGCTGTTAGGGCCGCTAAGAAGGAGAGCTAACGACACCTCACCTGTACGCCTCACCTGTACACCAGCTCCTCACCAGTGGAATGTCCAAAGTTCTTTTATAACTTACTTCTACCCAAACCTCCATTTCAGTATGATTTCGACTCAGAAACATATCCCCTCAGATCTGCCCGAACCCCATGTGCCCCCACATGATGGCACTGATGACAACACATGTCTGGATGTTTTGAATCATCCTGATGATTGGATTTCCCCACTCTTCGCTTGGACTTTTGCCTTTGGCCGACAGAGCTACATCACACTGGGCTTTGGTCCTCAACGTGCTTCTAGCTGTATGCTTAGCCTTACACTCTGCTTCACCTTTCTTGTTGGCTGTACTTATCCTAGTCTCCATGCGTTTTTCCCCCTACGTCATCCCAGCCTAACTAAACACCAAGCCTTACCTTACTGAACCCCGTCCAAGACATACTCCTCCCTTGAACCATGCTCAGGCACCATCACCGTGTGTCTGATTACTCCCTGATGGCTTTACAGGAGTTAGCAATGGGTAAGACCGCTAGGAACAGAAATGCCTACCGCCTCAATCCAACAATCAATAAGCATCGATCACGTGTTTCCTTCAGATTCGGGTACCACCAGGTCCTGGGCACCCCTAAATTATGAACTTCCACTCTCTAATCGTATCTCTTCCCAGCCTGCGCCAAACGAAACCATCCGACTTCATTTAGCCAGTGCTGACTCGAATGTCTTTCCCGAGGGCATACGGCGGACACCCTCAGGGACAGCGAACATAATAAACGCCACGACTCTCCCGCCCTCGGCCCCGCCGCTTCGTGATACAGACAAACGGGGTTCTCGATCACCAAAAATTCAGCACGGTGGGGTTACGCGCATGTTTGCGCCACCTTTAAACCGATGAGAAATCCACTTTATTTAATTCTTGCAGCGTCGCATAATTCAAAAATAGAGTTAACTGCAAACGGTGTTTATGCGGTCGCCGTCACCCACAAGGGAGCGGAAAGCGACACAAACGTCCCTTTGTCAGGATGACGAGACCCTCCCTGGAGTCCTTGCATCAGAATTTCTGAAAGTGACCTTCGGTTTTATATAACCCGAGCAGGCACTGTTATTACTGTTTCAAATCTCATTTTCTTTTCGACCTTTACACGATGTTATCCAAGTTCATTAAAAGGCGCTGCTGAAGTTAGTGCTGCAAACAAATCCAAAATCAATAGCTTTGGAATAGAAATAAGATGAGACAAAGCACTACGGGAGAGCAAACTATTGCCAACATTAATTTAGAAAAGAGTCCTCAGCAAAATAATAAAGAAAATGCGAAGAGTAGCTTCAAAGCAAATATACACTAAAATAATTATAAAGGTATACATTCCAAAAACACATTCCATTGGTGGGAAAACTCATTTTAAATTATTTGAGTTTAAGTTATACAGAGTCTCCAGGAATAACATTTCTCCCCTATGAAAAGCAAGTGCCCTGTACTTAAATTTTATTTCCCACCGTTCTACCTACGATCCCTACCATTTAGTTAGAAAGGTCTCTTTATTATTCCACGCATCCTCTGCCAAGGAAACTAGTATTATTCCCTTTCCTATTTCTTTTATTACACACCTCTTCCTGTTTTAATATCTTCACTCTTCCTACCCACTAATCCAAATTCGTGGCCCAGCTTCAAAGGCCCACTCAAGTTCAAGTTGTACCTACCTGCCTTAGCAGAGACACAGGACTTTATTCTTGGAAGGGATTTTTGTGATTATCTAGTTCAAATATTTTCCAACTGTGCAACAGAGAGACACTTAGGAGCCTTTCGAAAGAGAGTCAGAGATGGGAAAGAGGGTACAAGTGTGCCACAGAATCCCGGGGCTCTACCTGTCTTTCATCCAGCATTGTTTTCATCATTTTAATGATTTTTACCTTTCCAAGAAAGACACTGCACGAACAGTAGATTCCAGAGCTTCGGGGGAGGGAAATTTCATACTCCAACACAATAAATGAAGAACTGAAGGCTGCTGGTAGAATATCGTGTCCCGGTTTACAAACGGTCTAGGAGGAAAACTAGGCTAAACCCCTGGGATCATTACACTTGCTGCTCAGCGACACTGGTGCATTTTCTGTGCACAAAAATACAATCTCCTAGTGACGATTCTATGGTGTCTCGTCATGTACGCGTTCATGTCCTGTCTGTTCAGTACCCAGAGCGAGGCTCGCAGGGGCGCAGCGCCAAGGTGTAATTTATACGCCTCTGTTCCCTCAGCAGGGCCCTGGGTTCAGACAGTACACTTGTTCTATGCCTACCGTGTTCTCAGAAACACAGACATTTTTGATTCATCTATAAAGTTAAGCAAAACATCATTAAAAAGATCAACATTAGGGTATTGACTGAAATGTCATAAACTCCACCCTTCATAGAAACTCTCTATTTCTAAACTTTATTCGTTAAAGTTGGCGTACATGGTAGTCAGTACAGACTTCGCCATTAAAAAAAAAAA
>CM053516.1:2582649-2636594 GCA_028627145.1 Eidolon dupreanum | reverse complement strand
AATAAAAATGAGGTCATCACAGAGCAACCTCCAGGCTCAATGAAAAACCAGGATGCGATTTGTTACTTAAAAAAACAAAGGGATTTTTTGGTTGCTTTGTGTGTTTTTTGACTTTGGAGATCTCTTTAGTGGAGTATAAGAATATTTTCTACAGTTTTAAGTTCTTTAATTATACTCTTTTTTGAATTTCTGTTTTTCTTAGCCTAAATCTGATCTTTCTTATTATTTGGGAAATTTACTGTAGTCACTGTCCTCCCAATTCCCTTTCAGAAAAATAGTCCTTTATTTTAGCATGAGATACTTTTTTTTTCCATTTTAAAATATCTCAGGGATAAGACATAAACCCGCGTATTTCTGTTTAATATAAAAGCATTTCAGAAAGGCATGGTGACAACCAGATTGAGAAAATGCAAGATTCTTGGCTTCGGAGGCCCACTTTTATATAACGTAAAAAGAACCTGAGGCCAAAAGACCATAAAGAAAAGAGAAAAAAACATTACTGTATTTTAACCGGCTTTTAGGAAAATATACGTAAGATGACTAAATATGAGTTCGATAGCTAGCTCAGAATACGATCGGAATCATTAGAGAACTGACTTTGAAGGAAAGACAAAGGCACCCTGATCTGGTTTTCTGAAGACTCCTGGGAACCGTACTGTAAGACGATAAAATATATTTATGAAGAACTGCTAAAGATCCAGCAATCAAAAACGTTTCAAGTTAAAACTCACCAGAGTAAGAATAATACAGCCCACTACGGTAAAGTGGGAAAAGGGATATAAAACTTTTATATACAGAAAACCTTCAAAAAATATAGAACTCTAGTATAAGGGGCTTGGAGGAGCCATGTGCAAAAGTAAGCAGAAGCAAAACAAGAGATTTTAGCTTTAGCTCTGAGTGAGAGGTTTATACACCAAACCACCGGAAAGTGTCTCAGCGGAAAATAATGGGCTCTTGAAATAGATTTTCAGAGTAAAGGAGCAAAGGTGAAAGCTGTTCTCCTGACAACATACTAATGAGAAATTAAAGACGGGGAGAAGAAATGCCGTGAGTACCAATCCCAGGGACTGTCACCTCCTTGAAGAGAACCATGAGAAGGGACACTAACTGGCCAGCACTGGGAACCCATTTCCTGGTATAACTGGGAATATGTTTCAAAGCGAGATGGTAGAAATTCAAAAAGCAGTGAAAAGGCTAGAAACAGATAAGGCAAAATATACACCGGGTCTTGATAATGTATCATTATTATTACTGGATTAATAGCATACTGTTCCACTATATCAAAACCTTTTGTAGTAAGGGATCATATAAAAGGATCAATAAAACAACTCTTTAAAATAATAAAGTAAACATATTCCATATGTTTTAGAGGAAATGAAGAAAAAATTAGTTAAGATTTAAGCTTGCTTAGGTCTCTTTTGCCAGGTTCGATTAGTAGAAATTCAAAACAGAACTAAACATTATTTTTCAAAAGGTTGGGAATTTAAAATCAAAGGAAGAGCCCAGGCAGTATGTAGTGAAGATCTGGCAATTTTCTGGTTAATTTGTTTAATATGGATAGCCTCCAAATCTTTTTTTTTTTTTTTAACTCATACTATTAAAAATGATCTTTCTATATTAACTATGCATTGCCAAGTTTATTCTTTGTGCTTTATGAATATAGCATAAGAAACATAGGTGTGTAGTTTAAGATTTTCAGCAATATTTGAACCAAATAAATTATACAACAAATACATATTATACAAATATAAGGTATTAAATTCTGTGGATACAAAATGCATAAGAGAAAATATTATATATATATATATATATGCATATAGATGTGTGTGTATTAACTTATTTATTCCTCACGAAAAGCCTGCAAAGTAAATTTTATTATCATCCCCATTTTATAAGTGAGAACACACAGGACCCAAGATTACAGAGCTCAGTAGCTTTGATTTGAATCTAGGCTGTCTGGTGTTCCTGGACTCTCAACACTATGTTATGTAGTCATCATATTCTTAAGAAATCGCTCTGTTAAAAATCTGGAAAGCATGGCATGAGAGCAAAGGAAAAGGCATAACTAACTGAGAGGTGGGAGGGAGGGAGGGAGGGTTAGGAAGTCTTGCTTTAAAGATAAGTAGGAATTCACTTAGGAAGTTGAAGGATAATTCTTGCAAAGATATAAACACATGATATGAGAGCATATATTTGGGATAAGGTAGGATTACAAATAGTTCAGTGTCAGTAAATGTACAAATCAGAAGCATGTATAGTCATTAATTTATTTTTAAAAATCTGCCAAAGACAAAGTGAGTCCTCAACATGCTAAATTTATCCTCCTTCACCTGAAGCAAAAAAATGTATTCCCTTGAAGTGAAATAGACTTTCATATTTAACTTGAAGAGATTATAATCGGTTAGGTATGCTAGAGATAGATTAAATGTCATCAGGTTTGCTAATGTGACTGACCGATCATATTTGATTCAACTGATTGGTCAGCCTAAACTGTATAGAGACAGAAGATTCAACAAATAGGGATTTTAACATCCTGTGTGTGAAATCTAGCCTTATAAAGTTTCCATCTTCCTATGGAATACAGCTCTGTTTTCATTAGCATGTCTGTTTTTACTACTTGTTTTTAAATTATTTGAGCCTTTTTTAAAAAATACCACAATACAGTCTATTTTCTAACAGAAACTTTAGTGAAACAAGAATATAAATATTGGTAACAATATAATGAAGTAACTCCATATTATTAAGATAGAGTAGGCTATTAATTTTTAAATATTTCTATTAGTTTCGTTGAGGTCTTTTTTCTTTACATATTCTTAATGTAATAGATTTTTTGAAATGCTTAAGGATTTCCTCTAAGAGTTAGTGTTTAAAGTTCTGGTGCATAACTGGTGTCCCAAATAAACAGAAACAGAATTAGAAAATGAGTTTTGAGACTGACCAAATTTCACTTTCACTTCTCACTAACATCTCAATACTCTACTCCTCCTCTCCTCCCATTTGAATTCCTTGACATTTCTCTGGAATGAAAGTGGACCTTCATTTGAAACCATGATTGGGCCTCTTACTTCCCACCACTATTTTTACCATCCCCCACCCTACCCCACCATAATGACCCTTTTGCTTGGGATGATTTGTGCAGGTCTTTCTGACCGACAACACCCAAAGAACCCTCGTCAAGAACCAAAGCTCCTTGAAGATTCGCTCAGCTCCTGCATTTACTCATACCCACTGGGAGGATGCCAGGTACTAATGCCAGACAAACCAGAATCAGTTAGTGCTGCTCTTTAGGGAGCCACAATGTTTGTTACACAGTTAAGTGCCCCCTCTGCCTCCAAACTTTAGTTCCAGAAAGCCCTCAAATGATACATTTGGTAGCTGAACACATACTACTATAAAATAAAAATTTTTTTAAAACCCCACAATGTCCGGCCCGATTCCCTGCCTGCCCGTGAGTTCTGGGGCTCCACTCTGAGAGCTGCCCACAGAACTCTAGTGTCCCCAGACTTTCTTAATACATCCAGGCTTCAAGCTCGCAGCTAGGACCACAGGGATGCCATGACACAGGCATCTCTCCCACGGGACTGGACTCTATCGGAACATATAACAGCCTAGACACCAACTAATGACAGGGGTCCTAAATTACCACAGTCCTAAATTACCCAGGGAGACTCAGATTCAGCGAGTCGCCTGTATCAAGGGCCACTGGCTGATGGATACTGTCAGCCTAGGGTGTTGTTTTTTTCCAAGGAAAATGAAGTAAGAAGGTTTGGTCTCTCCAAGGCACCTGGAGAGCCTGGAAATAATCAACGACATGACAACTGCATTTTTACACGGAGGTAAGTTTCTCGGTATGTATACCTTCCTTCATCAGTCTAAAGCAGTAGGACAACTTGATAAGATTTTTTTTTTTTTTTTTTTTTTTTAGTTATCTTGTATTCATTTCTGAAATCTAAAGTCCAGGCTTCCTCTTCTGACTTTTCATTTCCATAAACTATGCTTCTTAGTGTCTTCTACATGGATATTAAAAAATAAGCAAGAAGTTAAGCTGCCCTCTCTTCATAATGCGTGTGACTTCTACATAATAGTCTTCAGTGAAGTTAGACATTCACTGGAGGTCCCAAAAATGCGAATGACAACAAAATCCAATTAACCCAATTTTTCATTCACGCAGGGTGCTATCAATTAAAAAAAAAAAAAAAAAAAAAAAAGGTCAGATTAGCTTTAAGAATTTCAAATAGAGGATAATTTACACCTATTTTAGAGTGAGAAATGATTATCTTGTGGATTATGCTAAATTATGAGTATTAACTCTATGAGCTCATGTCCCTCTGGGTAATAGACTCTTCCCCACTATAAGAGTCACTATACAAAGAAATCCTATAAAATTGCTTTAAGCTGTGTAGTGTGGAATACCATACCTCTGAGTTTATGAAAATTTAACATAAGCGAAGTTAAAGTCTTATATATTCCTAGAAAGCATGATCCATGTCTGTTTTATTTATTTTTTAAAATCTGCCTAGCCCCCAAACACCTAGTGACAGTAACTTAAACAATACTAAATACTGATGAATTAAAATAATTCATGTACTCGAAAGGATTCAATATATTATGTAACTTCAACTTCCACATTTCACAATTTAGCTTCTTTGTAATTGGTTCAAGTTCCCTAGAGTTTTTAATATATTTGAATTCTGTTGAACTACGGCATCATTAGCTAAGATAAACTTCATTTCTTGGGGCTGATATAAGAAATTGACAGGTAAACTCATTGTAATATATTTATTTATGACTGTCATATCACATAAAAATATAAGTTGAAAACAATCAAGAAAATACACTATTAAAAGGGAACAAACTGGAAGAGACTCACCAGAAAATGTTAAACTATTTTGGTGGATTTTGGTTTTGTTAAATTCTTAAATAGGTCTGGCCTAACACGTTTCCCTTTCATTCCCTTAATATGTCCTGTGGATTTCCACAGCAATGTGAACCATGCGTTTCTGATTCATTTATACTTAACTCATCAACATGTTTGGTAAAAATGATTTGAACGGTTTTTGTGGGATCCTTTATTTTAGTTAGTAAATAACTGGACCTTCAACCCAGAAATCTTGGGGCTTCATTTAAAACTCAAATTCCATCAAGAACAAGAGTGTTCTTAAGTGGATCAGGCACCTTCCGCCTTTGACGGTGCCTCGCTCCAAATCTTACAGCTGGGAGGAATTATTTGGATAGTTCACTCTATTTCTTGTCACTGTTGTTTTAGAGGCTATAAGCCTTTGATGGGGCAGAACTTGTCTGAGTCAGGACGAGATGACACCCCATCAGCTCTGTTTGTTACGCAGGCCTAGGTAGGCATTGTAACTGCCTTGGGAGCATGACTGAAAAGACAGCTTTCCTCGCCGGGTAGGAAATGAAGAGGGTCGAGCAGCATAATGTCATGGTCCCCCACGACCCACCCTCTGTCACTTATTTACAAAGGGAGAGAAAGAGACAGAAAGTTTCACCTGACTCTCTCTAGGATGCGCGTGAACAAGCGTGAAATCATCTATTTCGTGAGTATCTTCAACGAGTTCATCATTGCCCAGGCTTCTAGTCTAACCCCGCATCTTTCAGAAAGCTTGGGGACACATCCATCTCCTTTCTCTCCCAGCTCGGAAGAGCACACACTAACGCTCTGTGCCCGAGCATCTCCTGAGATGTGTAGTCCCACCATGCTGGCCTGCTGCTCTCTGCCATCAGTCTGTCATCTCGGCGGGGGGGGAGGGTTATTTTTCTCAGCTGAAATCTTTTTTTTTCTTTTCCCTTTTTTTTTTTTTTTTTTTGGAAAATTAACCACCACACCTCCTGTCCCTCCTTCTCTGAAGGTTCTCCTCCAAAAGCTGTCAGATGCCCGTTTCCCTGTGGTTTGGACTTAAAAAGACCCTTCACACTCTGAAACACTAGGGACAATCGGCTGTGCTGGCGTGTGTTGTACTCCCCCACGCCTTCCCTGTGACTCCCAAAAGCTCTCCTCTCCTCCTGTTACTCACTGCAAATCAGAAATAAAAATCTGGCTTTGAGATAGATGTTATTTCTGCAGAAGAAACCCAAAAACAGAGGATTAGCATACTGAAATAAGAAGAATCTGAAGGAAATTCCTTAAGAGAAAAAAACAACTCTCTTTCATCAACTCTCCATGGAATTAAAGGGAGATAAAACAGATATTCATGGTATTTGCAGTAAAAAATGCCACACGTATGTGCTTTTCAATACAGAGCATGAAATCTACCTTCTGAGTTTCATAAACAAGGAGCCTCATTGCTTTCTTTTATCAGACTGGAGTGGTCTCACTTATCAGAAAAAAAAAAAAAAATACAGAGAAAGAAATCTGTGCGGAAATGGGTCCTGAACCACTCATTTAATAAACATTCCTGGACCGAGGTGTTATGGAAAATAAGGCACCAGGGATGGATGTGTGTTACCCCTCATTTATAATCATTAAGGACTTTTTATTTCCCTGTTTACATAAATCATTCTGCCCTATTAAGATTAAAGTCCAAATGGCCTCAGTCCAAAGTGGAGAGGGAAAAAAATTCCTGGGACTTCCATATATTATTTATTTTTAAACCTTATCCTCTAACGTTTTCTTTTTAAAATATGTTGTATAATGTGAACGATGCGTTGTGTAGTACATGCATAAATCTTACAGATAAATACACAGATATTGGAAGAACGGGCTCAAAATGATCTTAGTTTTGTTTTACTAATAGGAATGCATAATTAAAAATGCTTGGAGGCCACTAACCTATCAAAACGAATCCTGGCCTGGTGGTCGTGGGTCTGAGGCGCAGCCCCTGATCTGTCACACTCAGCTGCTCTCTGGACAGCTCACTGAGGTCTCGAGTCTCCATCTCAGGGTTCAAGGTTAAATTAGATATCACCTGAGGCCTCTATTGGCAAAAACGGCAGTTACGCCTTGCCCATGTGCTTCTTAAAACCTCACCTGACATTCAGGGTGACTTGCAACTGAACAGGTTGTAAGGGTGAATAAGACTGTCATCCAGGAGCTGGGAGTCTGCCAGCAGAAGAAAATGGAAAAGTCGATTCTCTTCCAGTCTTTCTAAGGAGGCCACCAGGCCACCAGGAATGGCTTCATTCTGCTATACGGGACAGTTACATGTTGCATATAACACCACCTCCTTCTCAGGATTTTCCTGCTGGTCAGTTTAAGGGCTCAGTTTATGCACACGGGGGAGGAAAGTTCTTAATGGTTATAGGTGGGGAGCAAATAAAGACTCAACTGTTGAAGAGAAAGAAAGAAAACAGTTACTAGAACTGACAGCCAGCTTTGACAGGTGTCCCTCAAAACTGCCCCTAGCAACAGCCTCGCATTTCTGCCACAGCGAACTCTCTTTGGATTTTATGGTTTCTTCAAGGACCACTTTCTTAAAATCTTATTCATTTTCTTAAATTAAGATTCTCGTCCGTATCCCTTGTGAGTTCGGAGCGTTGGTTCTTATGTTCACCCAACTGATAAAGTTCTACCCTATAATTACACTTGTCAGCTATAGATAATATGGAATATATTTCATTTGTTGTCTCTCAGAATTAAAAAATCTTTATGTGACATATCTTCCTTACTAAATTTTGGATTTCGTGAAAAACTAAAACAGCATTCAAATCATTTTGGATACTCTGAAGTACCAAGTAAGTTTCTTTTTTTTTTTTTTTTTTTTTTTTGCACAGAGAAAGTGCTCAGAACATGTAATGAATGAGTGAATGAATGTGCAAGAAGAGACGGTACCTCACCAAAATCGGGGAGGGGGGCTTTCCCAAAAGGCAATCTGTGGAACACGTGCATCATTCACTCTTTTGAGACTTTGTTGGGCCCCACTTCAAGCCTGTTGAATCGCTCACATATTAATAAGCTTACCAAGAGATGCACGGCGTAAAAAGTGGGAACCACTGACCAAGAAAAATGTCAACGCCCTTCACCCCTTTTATTTCCAGAGACCGGCAGGGGCGTGAAGGATGGCTTCTACTCTAAAATTGCTTGAGACCTAAACTTCCCCTTTGGCTCCCAAGCTGGTTTTGTTTAGAATCCCATGCAAATCCCCAAGGCTGCCGTTGGGGGTAATTTGACAGTATTATATTGGTGTGGGGTTAGGAGCCAGTCGAAAGTAGTAAGTAGTAATGGCTAAAATGTATTAAGTTTTTATAGCATGCCAGGTTTTATTTTAAGCATGCCTTATATACATTTATTTAATTAATCTTCAAATGTATTCCTAATTATTAGGCCCTGTCCTCAGGTTCATTCTACTGATAAGAAAACCGAGGCACAAAACAAGGTAAGTAACCTGCTCACAGTCTTACAGTCAGGAAATGGTAGAGCCTCAGTTCACACTCAGGCGATGCGATTCTCGAACCACACACTTAACCTGTCAAGAATGGGCTAAACCGCAAAGAACAAAGTTCCAAGGAGTTCAAGGAAGAAAGAGATTGTTGTTCTGCCGTGAGAAGAAGGCTTCAAATGGAGAAAAACGTTAATGGCGTGCGTTCTGCGTCTGTGAGTTAGTCAAAGCCATTGCGAAGATCCGAATTGAAGACACTTTCCTGAACAACAGTTGCTTACTGTTCTCATACCCTGTACACCCCCGGCACAAACGTCATTCTTAGAGTTGATGGCTCTGGTTGATCTTAGTATGAGTTGTCATCAAGGGGACTTGGGTTCTCAGTGTGTGTCAGTCCAAGAGTTATAGGGACGCTTAGACAAAGGAATGGCTATCTAAGTGGCACTGAAGATTCTCTATATACCATAAATTAAAATATAATTTTAGGGGAACATAAATTTATATATTCTTCACTGTGGACACACTAGAAATCAGGAGCAAGGAATTTCTTATTTGCCACGATGCCAGCCCAAGTTACATGAGATTTATCAAAATGGAAAGAATATGGAAATACGGAGCCCGGGCCAGGTCACTGTCACCGGCCTGAAGTAACAGTGGTGGAGAACACAGTTTCCTGGGGGTTGGGAAACGTGGCTGTCGTAGGTTTAGGGTAATTGTACAGCCAGAGAGGGGTTGACATGCATGTGACACTTCAGCCCTCTCCGGAGAGGCAGGACTGGGATCTGTTCACTTTTTTCTCAGATTAAGGCGAGAACGCGCTAGTTGTGACATCCCATTGTCGTCGACAAGAGAAATATAATATAATGTCAAATGCGTCCTTCTGAGGCAGCTTCCTGATGCTCTGCTTGCCCTCAGTAAGACACGGGGGACTCTAATCTCAGTAGTCAGAGGGAACGGGTCGGTTTAGAAGGTATCTAAGATCCAGAATTACCTGCGCTGCACAGACGGACACACACTTCAAGTCACCAAGCAATTTTTGAATGCCTGCTCTGTTCCAGGCATGATTCTAGTCTCGGGGGAGAATTTCCTGCAAGTCACATGGAAGGACATCTAACAGGGCAAGAGGGAACAGGAGTAAGAGAGATCCCAGTCACTAGATCTGGTCAGCAAACACAGGAAAGGACATAAAGATCATTTTTCTGAGGACTGACCTTGAACATTGATTAAAAAGTCCCACGGTAAGGTTTAAAAAAGGGGGGGGAGTATCTTTCCCTCAAACAAGGTAGGATAACTTTTTAAAAGCAAATTCTAAACATAACATTGACAAAGGGGAAAGGTCTTCGAAAAATATGCACCAAAAAGTATCTTTCCGCATGAATATTTCAGTATAACGCATCACACATTTAAAACGAAACGTGAATTATTCATTATCAAGGAAGTTCAAAGCCCCTCAACTGAATTTATTTGACCTGTCTGGCAGCAAAATAAATCTGACGGGTGGTCTGGTGCAGGCACCTGTCCAAGTCCAGTCACGTGACATTTTCGCAGTATCAACATTAAAAGCGCCATTCCTGTGGCATCAAAACAGCACATGGGACCGTCTCCCAGACACATGGCAACCAACGCGTTACCCAAACAAATCTGCTCCATGAGCCAGACTCTGTAGTTTTCCAGAAAGTACAGACTCAGCAAACGAGGATGTGATCTGCACATTCCAACTCCGAACTCTACCGCTCGAAACGCATCACACGAAGTTGAGGAGTAAGGCACCATCTCATTAACCACCGTGTGCTTTTTGCATGGATATTTTTTTTCCAGCTCCAATGGCAGGGAACAGGCTGAAATGCAAGTTTTTTTTTTTTTACTTTTAGATCAGTATATTTGCCATTACGCTGCATGCTTCTCAGTTTTCCGTATCACTAAAGCCTGGGATAGAGTTACGGAACATCCACTAACTTTTTCTTCTCTCTCTCCTTTGCTCTGTAAGGCATGGCCTGCAGATAACCTAGCCTTGAGGGCACCAGTCTGCTACCTGCTCTGTCTCGTATTTGTCTGGCCAGCACTATATTGACTAAATTGGTGCGCTTTTAAAATGATTATATGAAGGTTCACACAAATTATAAGCACCGTGCACATATATTAGTATCAATAATCATCATCACACTCTGAGGTGAGAGTCCACACACACTCGTTCAACTATAGGACCTTGTGTCTAGCATTAGTAACAACCAAACATATCAAACACATGTTGTTCTAAAGCTTTACCCGTCCAAACTGATTTCATCTTTAGTAGCCGTCTATGAGGAGTTATTATTATCATTACCATTCTACTTATGAAATCTCTGAGGCCTGGAGAAGCGACAGAGAAACTGGGATTCCAGCCCCAGAAGCCCAATTTCGTGGCCACTGTGGCATAATATAACTAACATCACCGGGCAAGGAAAGGCCAGCAGGTCATTGCGCTTCTGGTTTCGGGGCCTCCAAGCCAGAGCCCAGAACTGAACACATGCTCCCTGGTAAGTAACGTGTTCCTTCACGAGTCTCTGGATCCCACCTCCCTCACTGCTATAAGTCACGCTCAGTGGGGAAACATGAGCCATTAACAATATTTGCTCAGACACAAATCATGGCCTTGAAGAGCCAGCGAGACTGGTTTGCTCTGCCCCTGTCTAGTACATGGTGAATTAGTTTCGGACAGCAGAGTGGCACTTGCTGATTATGTCGTCATGTACAGAAGAGTCAGAACTTGGAAGACTGAGGTGAGGTCACGGGCCCTGCTGCGGGTCCACACGGAGCATGCGGGCCCGAGGTGGCTCCACCATCAGGTCACTTCTTGTGCTGCGTCCTGATGCCACTCATCCCAACAGGCCCAGCCCTCTGCCGCTGTTCTGGCTGACGGCTGTTCGGGTGTGTGAAATAACGCAAGCGGGAAAAACTAATATGACCGCCTGTGGCGGGCTGAATATTGTGTCCCCCAAAATCCACGTCTATCTAGAACTTCACAATGTTACTTAGTTTGCAAATAGGGTTTTTGCAGATGTCATTCGTTAAGGGTTTTGAGATGAAATCATCCTGGGTTTAGGGCGGGCACGAAACCGGATGACTGGGGTCCTTATAAAAGACAAAAGAGGAAGGATTAGACAGAGAGATGTCCAGGCACAGAGGAGACAGGGATGCAGAAAAGAATGCCGTGTGAACACAGAGCAGAGGATGGAGCGATGCAGAACAAACCAAGAGAGACCCAGGACTGCCGGGAACCGCGAGAAGCTGGAAGAAGGGAAGAAGATGCTCCCCCAGAAGCTTGGGGGGCGGGTGGCTGCACTGACGCTTTGATTTCAGACTCTGCCCCTCAGAACTGTGAGAGAATAAACTTGTCTTTTTGAGCAAACAGGGCTTTTGTGCTATATACGACGCTGGCCCTAAGGAACCAACACACCACTCCGATAGTTCATTCTAAAAGGAATCAGAAAAGGCATTTCAGTGGCTTTAGAGTACGCTGAAGAATCGGAGCTTCTAAATACAGAATGAAATAAAAAGTTCTGTAAATCACACTCTATACAGGGAAAAAATTCTGTTAATCACACTTCACACTGAGAAAACACCAGTCATTACTGGCAACCTTTATTTTCACTTTTGATGGTCTAATAATGATCACAAAATCTGCTTACAGTCGAGAGACATTTTTCCCTCGTGTAGCATACTTCTACATACTTCTAAAACGGCATGCTCTTAGAAGACACATGCTACAAAAATAAACTTAAAGGAAATATTAAAAAAAAAAACAAATTCCGAAAAGATAATAAAATACTGTCATATTTCTGCCATCGACCACTATTTTGAGAAATGTTTTCATTACTCTTGGTCACTACTGATTTATCTAGCCCGGTTTCAAATCTAAATGAACACAGTTAAGTTCATTTAAAATATTCATTAATCCACATTTTTTTCCACAACCTAAATAACGAGGGACCATCAAAGATCATTTTTTTAAAAATATATTTTACCTGGGTCCACTTACGTACTTTTGACCATTTTGT
Organism: Eidolon dupreanum; assembly: GCA_028627145.1. Classification (NCBI taxonomy): domain Eukaryota; kingdom Metazoa; phylum Chordata; class Mammalia; order Chiroptera; family Pteropodidae; genus Eidolon; species Eidolon dupreanum. Next base: position 2,624,224 of record CM053516.1, on the reverse strand, counting down.
CATGGATTACTACCCAAGTGAAACATAGAAGAGACCCCAAATTTTAACTTATTAGGGGGGAAAAAAAGCCTGTAAAAATTTTATGCTTTGCAATCAAAGCTAGTGCTCCCAGCATGATGCCTGCTACCCAGGAGCAGCTGTGACTGAAAAAAGTCAAGGTGTGATTAAACGGTCTTTTTCATATCATCCTCCCTTAAAGGTTTTTTTAATTGGAACACAGCCATCATTAACAGAGCCTGTTCACCAGAAGTCTCTACTCCAAGTGATGAAAAGAGCCACCCAACTCCTGACTTCTTCCTGCCAGGTCGATGCCTGCTACTGACATCGTTCAGCAGTGTGTGTGTGCTCTGTCGCATGTCACTTTTAATCAAGAGAATAACACAATGATAATTTTGTTCATGAGCTTTTGACATCCTGTGGCTTCATAAGAAATTGATTTTTTTTTTTTTTTTTTTTTTTTTTTGCAGCACGGACAAGGAGCATTGAGGTGGACCCTCTCAGGTGGAAGACACATGCCCCTCTCTGCTCTACCCATGGGCTCCCTCCTGTCCCGTTTCCCCACGTCCCCCTGCAACAGGATTATTTTCTGGTGTCCTGGCCTGAAAACTTTGGAGCCTTTACACTAAACACACAGGTCTCCCTCCTCAATGGTCCTGGCATCGAATTTGTCAACAAACGCTTTCTTCTCTTAAATGTAGCTGTCTGGTTCCCAGCATTCCGTTAGCTCTCAGATCTCCCACCCCCTGTCCCCTGAGCCTTCTCGATGACACCCTTGGGCATAGCCTTCTCCTGAAATTCCTTCCACAGTCTCCATCCAGGTAAATGTGCCTAAAACGTTACTTGCTTCATGGCATTCCCTGCTTAATATTTTGTTGGGTTCCTAATGGTCCATTAGGTAAAAGTCCTAATCCCATAATGGATTTTCAAACCCTTCCATAATTCAGGATGATATGAAAACCCATTTATAACGTAGGAGGGTTCGAAAATCCAAACTCAATTTACCTCTCCGTCTTTCTTTTTCTCGGAAGCTCCAGTACAGCTACTCTTCCAGACAGATTCGTGTCCACTCTGCTTCCTCTCTATCTGGACCACCTCCTTCTCCTGGCCTCCTGTTTATTCTTCAGCCTGCCCCCAAGTTTCTTTTGACTTTGGGCACAGAATGTCCTCCCTCTTCCCCACCATTAAAACTCCATCAATTCTTAAAGATCCTGCTCAGTCTTACTTCCTCAGGGAGTCCTCACACTACTATGTTCTACATAATAGCCCACCTCTGAAATCATTAACTTTCCACGTCCTTCATTACAGGAACCTTCTAGTTCTTCCATTCTCTCATTTCCTCATTCCCTGGTTCCCACAAAGACCCAGGTGGAACTTGCAGGCCTTATGCTCTCATTAGTTTTCCACTCTGCCTGCCCTTTCTTGGCTTAATTCTTCCCTAACCTTGTCTGGACAGGTTTACATTCTCATCAATGTGACCAACAGTCCCACCTCACCTTGACCTTCTGCCTTGCCATCACCAATATGAGATCAATGAATTGTTTATCTCTTCCATTTCTGTTTATTAATGACTGGTATAAATTTGATGAGGATATAGTTTAGCTCCTTTAAATTTTCTATATCTATTTATGGCTACTTAGCAATCCTTCTCCATTCTTACTCAACTTCCATTTCTTTCTTAAGTCCTTAACCTGTTTTCCTTATTTCTTTAATTCTTGGCAAATGACCATTACAAGATAAAATCTTGCTCAGCTTCATTATCATCGCATTCAGATTTGCCTACATTTCTCTCTAGTCTTAGAGGAAGAGTGTCCGTACTCTCCAAGGCTCTCACTCCCTGCCTCTTCCATCTTTTTTGAGCTCTTGCTCAAACCATTGTTCTAGTTTTCCCTCTCCCTGTTTTTCTCTGGTCAATTTATGACATGCTGAGTCACCACCCCTCCACCCCCCTCCTTGGTTTTACAAGTAAACTTTTTTAAAGTAATAAACTACACCTTCTGTGTTCACTTTTTGAGTCTATGTTCCTGGAGCCACTGTAATCTGACTCCTGGACCCACCACTCTACTGAAATTGCACTCAAGAACATATCTATGCACAATAGAATATTATTCAGCCATAAAGAGAAGGGAAATCCTGCCATTTGCAACAACATGGATGGACCTCCAGGGTGTTATGCTAAATGAGATAAGTCAGAAAGAGGAAGACAAATGCCAAATGATCTCACTTATATGTGAGATACATAAAACCAAACACACTCATAGAAAAAGAGATCAGATTTGTCATCATCAGAAGTGGGAGAATCAAAAGGAAGGAATCGAAAGGTACAAATTTCCAGTTATTAGATCAATAATTTCTGAGGATGTAATGTACAACTTGACGCCTCATAGTTACTATTTGAAAGTTGCTAAGAGAGTAAAGTTCTCTTCACAAGGAAAAAATGTTTTGTGCCTCGACAAGATGTTGGGAGTTAACTAAATTTATTGTGGTACTCATTGAGCAATATGCGAATGTCAACTCGTTAGGCTATACACCTCAAACTTATACAGAGCTGTCACTCATATCTCAATAAAACTGAAAGAAAAAAACACACACACACATTGCCCACCACCTACCTCTCCTGCTGCTGAATCCAATGGCCTCATTTCATCCTCACGTAGCACCCCATGGACATTCGCCTACATCTCAAAATGACTGTCTTCTTTACTTTTGTGACATACTTCCATATTTCCATTTACTGTCATGATTCATTCTGAGAGTTTTTCACTGACTTCTCTTCCTTGGCCTAGCCTTTAAACATAGGTCTTTTAAAAAATGCATTCTCTTTCTTCCTGCTACTAATTTTCTCTCAAAATAATTTCTTCAATTCCTATGTTTTTTTCTGATGTCAAAATGCTGATGACTCCCATAATTTACTTTCAACCCCAATCTTCACTTTAGATCCATATTTCCAGCAGTCGCCAAACTTCTGTTGACACCTCGAATAACCTGTGAAAAGCTGAATTCACTATCTTCACTGAACACTTCCTTCCTTCCTCTCTCTGCATTCTTTATCTTTGTTAATATCTTCACCAGAATGCTTGGAGATAGTCGTTTTAGACTATTTCCCATATGTCACCTCCAAGTCTTAACCCAACCCACCTTTCCAATCGACCCCTACCTCTACCCCTTCCTGAAAACCACTGCCCAAATTCAGGTAATTCCTCTCTCTCTAGTCTAAAAAAGGACTTCTAATGAGTCCCTCCTTACAGTCTTTCAATCTACCATTATATCTTCCCAAAAGTTATTTCTTTGTTGCCAGAGCTAGCTGGTTACATATGAAATCATGTCACTCCTCTATTAAAAAAAAGAAAAAAATTAACTCTGATCTGGAATAGGTTTCTAAAAGCCAGCCTGTCTTTTATGTTTTCCTAAATTACGACAGGGCGTGTACATAAAGACCAATGTATAACGTTTGTCCATATGGTTTTCATTTGAGAGATGGTCACTATTTTCTCCCATTGTTCAAAGTACCAGGCGCTATCTGTGAAACCCTTTCTTCCTTTTTCCAAATGCAGTTCCCCCTGCTCCAAACCTGGCCTCTCGTGTCAGTGGCTACTCATTTGCCTGTGGTCACAGTGTCCTTGTACCTCACGGCCATGGTTAAAGGAGGCAATGTAGGCTCCAGTGAGATCTCTCGAAGATCCTCCCTTGTTCTCCTCTCACTTGTCATAAAAATTAATGTGACTTTTAAAAATGCCTGCTGAAACGTCCTGTGTCCTGGCTTTTTGTCTGGAATAAGGTTATGAGTGGAAGGATTAAAAGAATTTAACTGAAGATGGCTCTGAATTTTCAAGATTATTTTAGATGATTTACAGTCGTTTCTTTGCATTCGACATGTGCAAACGAAGCCATCAAGCCAATTAAAGCCAGTTTATGCTGCCAGCACACGAAAGCACTTAGTCACTGTCTGCCAGCCTGGGCATTTTGCAAGTCTTAACGCATGGATCTGGCTGGGAGAATTGGGGCATAGTTTTTAAGTCTTGTTCAGGATTTGTACAGGCTTTTCTTCCATGCTACCGTCCAATGTAAAGCATTATTTAGTAGAAGATTGAAAGCCTGACTTTGTGTTGATTTTTTAAGCCTTTCACAGAATGTAAATATAAAGAGCATTATCTGAGTTTACTGGAACTGTCTCACTCAAGTTGGATCTTAAAAAATGATTTAAGAATCTCCCCCTTCGTTTGTCACATGTTAGGGTGTGTGAGAAAGCAGGAAAGCAGAAGCCAAGGATTAAGTTTGTTTATCTTTAAATTTTTAACTTTTAGTCAATTGTTGCATTTTCACTTACCACATTATGCTACAGTAATTGTTTTAATCCATGTTCTGCTGGCCATACCAAACCTTTTGTGAAATCGATTTATTTTTGTCTTCTTGAAATTGCTTTCCACAAAGCAAGGGAAATAAAAAATCTGAAGCCACTATATGAATAATTACATCAAAATCCAACTATTTAGGTAGAGTTTGAGCTTTTATTTTTCTCTGTTGGCTCACAGTTTTAAGCATATTTGCCATGCAAGGCACTGGGCTAAATATATTTTGCAGGACACAAAAGCACTTGGATTAAATGGGTCAATTAATTTATTAACGAATTAATTAGTTCTCTTCCTGCTTTGCTTTTGTCCTATTACATAGCTGGTAATATTTGTTTAGGGGAGCCACACATGATATGCTGATAATTATCCTCATAAGCTATTATTCCCCGTTATAAAAGTTTTGGGATACAAAATCACACAATTATAACGTCCTTTAAAAAAAAAAAACCTCTCCCCACTCCCCCACTCAAAAGAAAAGGTATAAATTTAAGCTAATATAAACTTGTCAGAGTTCCCCTCTCAGTTTCACACCAGGGTGTGGTGTGACACAGCCGGAGACTGAGCTAATAAGTGTTGAAAAATGGAAAATGCTGCTTTATGGCGTCACATAAACTGGCAAAACGAAGACTTTTACCTCCGCCCCATATTTGACAAACAAATGCCAAAATGTAGATGCGGTAAGAATGAAACTTTATGGTATTAGACCCGTGAGACAAACAGAATTGTCTTGTGGGAGTTTCTTTTTATGGAATACTATATGTAATAAGAAGTGGCATAACATTTATAAAAACTAATCACTTTTTGTTCCTTTTTGAACCTCAAAGGGGTCATTTCTAGGAAAGCTTTTGGGAACACTGCATAATGATCTATTTATCCAGTAGTGAAACAGGATTATGCCTTTTACAAGGAGACTGAGCTTTCTCTGACAATATAAATACTGCACTATGAATGCACAAATTGAGGATTTTGAGGAACATTACGTTCAACAAATATTTATTGAATACTATAATAGAGTTTCAAAGACTGGCGTTAAGTGCTCTTGTGCGATTTTCATTAAATGATACAATCAGGATCCAGCTGCTTTGCTTGGGCTGGTTTCTTTCCTAGCTGGTGGCCAGTCACTCACTCACTCACTCGCCATCCATTTGACAATCGATCAGCAAACATCTCTTGCAAGCTTATCATGTCCAAGTCACCCAGGCCTACCTAATCGTGAGAACTATACCATTACAGCAAGATAGCACAGATTTCTCATGAGAAGAAATCTCTTAACTAGGTGCTAGAAATCAACTCGATGAAGCCAGAACAAGGTAAGTAAGAAAACAGGCAAGAGGGTCCACCGCCAGGCGACATTCCTTCCCCATATTGGACTTTGGTGAAAAGACAGGAGATGGAGCAGTTCAAGTGCTATCCGAGTCCAGTGGCTGGAAGTTTCTGATGACCATATTTAGAGAACTATGATTGTCTCTTCCACATATACCTTCCCTAATCTTCTCTCGCCTCTGAACTTCTGAAAATTTTATCTGTAACCTTTTTATAGGAGTTAATAATATTTACCTTATATTATAGATATGTACACCTCGTGTCTCCCTACTAAACATACACACCTTAAGGGCAAAGTCTGATATATCTTTCACCCACCAACAGTATTTAGCAGAGCGCATTATGGGTATTCTCCATCATTTGGTTGAATAAATGACTTCAGTGGACTCAACCAATATGAAATCAAATACTTATAGCATCAGACTATATTTATTATAGTAGTATAAAGACAGAACTATAATTGTTAATTGAGAAAAATAAAAAGCATAGCTAACATTTGGGAGAAGTGCCACTTGGACGGTCTAAATCATGTGCCGATTAATAAATAATAGATGAAATGAGGGAATTCTGATTATAAGTTTTAAAATGTGCAATCACATGAAGACACCAGTAAAAAGTGACCTTTTCCAAAATTTTCAAAGTATTTGGGTATATTTTATTGGACGCAATTAAAGACTACAGTTACATGAGCTGAGTTGTATTACCATTTTTCTCTTACATAATTTACTCAAATGCATCACTGGGTTATTTTCCTCATAAATTAATGCCAATTCTGCAAATGGCAGAAGATTTCCAGGAACAAATCTATCCCCTCTCACTATTATTACTCTCATTGTTACTTCTGCTGAGTCAGGACTCAGTTTACCATTACGTACAGCAAAACTATAGGCACAAGAAGGATTTTGATTACTTGTAGTAGGTTCTAGCTATTAAGCAGATAGCTTTCAATTGTATCTTTTCTCTCATCGCTCTGTTGTTCTGCTCTGAGCTACAGAAAGGAAATGTAGGTTTTTTAAGAATATAGACTTATCAATTATCTTCCTTACAAGTGCTTAGGATATAGCTGGCAGTTGACCAGCACTATTAACACTTTTAACTAACTTGGTTAAGTTTAATGAAAGATTCTACTCTATCCCCAGGTAATAGTTACTAAGTCTGGGGTATCCCGCTGAACTTCTAGGATGACTAAGAATGTAAAGGCAGCTTACCACCTACCTACATCACGTCTAGGAAGCTAACACTGATTTCTGACTTCACTCTTGAAGAGAAGGTTATTACAATTTTTTTTTTTTTTTTTTTTAAAGACTCAGACCGTTCACATTTGGGGAGTGGCAAATACGGGATAATTTTACATCTAACATAGGACATCTAGACACATAAACAATCACTGATTTTGTATCACTTGTCATGAAATTTTTTTCAGCTACTCGAACTCAAATGATGGCCATGGCAACACACTTTCACTGGGCTAGGCACAAAACATGCCTGAGGCTTGGGGGCTTCCGAGGGTCACCTGCAAACAGCAAGGCCTGCCAGAAACACTCTCACAGATGCCATACGCACTTTTTCAAACAGTGGGAGAGGTGGGCAAGAAACTTCAGCAGAACATCTTGGAATGGAGTCATATGGAATGTGGTGACATCTTTTGAGGAAAGGATTTCATCAACCACAGGTTAAAACAGAGAGTAATTACAAACAATGACAACCTCTAAGGATAGCGGCCACCTGCCACCATGGCAAATGAAACCTCTCTCTTCAAAGGGCTTCATTTTAAGCTTCAGATGCCCAAATAATTGCCATGATTAGCATAACCTTTGAATATAAACAACAACCTTTTTTTTTTCCTAACTTGTAATACGGACCACTACTTAAAAATATATCTATCTGGTTCTTTACAGTATTTGTGTGCTGCTTTCTTAAGCTCCCATGAATCTTTGAAATGAAATCCTTAGAGAAGCTTCTAGCATTAACCTTATTAGAAATGCCTGAGAGATGGTGGAACACAGTAAAGAAATGGTTGCTACCGAGTACGAAGAGAATGGTTAAACTTTTAATATCACGCTCTATATTTCTCTTCTTTTTTTTTTTCTTTACTCAGAAATGAACGAGCCGCCGTAATGACGTTACGAGGGAAGTCTGCTGCTTTGCACAAAGCAAAACTTGCAGAGAAAAAAATGCATGCACCTCGCGTTTATGGCCAAGGCCACGGGTCAAAATGCAAATAACATCCTGCGGGAACTGAAGCAATCAAGAGGTTTCACGTGCAGTGCATTTTTATGTTTTCCGCAAGTTTGTTTTAAGACAAAGAACATATTTATTGGTAGTCTTTTCACAGGACCCAGAAATAGCTTACAGACAACAATGAGATGCGAGTCTATACGGGTATCAAAGGAACAGGGAATTCGCCTTCTCTACTTCCATGCCAGTGTCTTCTCTGAATAAGCAACAAGTTGGTGGTAGCTATTACCCCAAGTGGCCTCCAGATGTTAACCAGGTGACTGAACAGCACTATTCCGTGAGAAGAGCGACAAGAGAGGGAACTCGTTAGTGTATTCGATGATTTTAATAACCATGAAACACACTTTTTTGTCTATCAACTCCACCTGCACAATGTGAAAAACTCAATAACCTGCATAAATGGGATACTTTTTTTTTTTTCTGGGGAAGAGGAAGATTTAAATGTATATAGCATATGTGAATCTACTCCTTAGGGAGAAAAAAAAAAGAAAAAAGTAACTTGATGAAAGCTGTTTACTATTTATCTTTTAATGTTTTCATTTCTTTAGACTTAAAACGTTATGTCTATGCTGTATAGAAAGAGATATACAGTCGTATAATCCATGTTAAGAAATTACAAGCCTTTTTGATATTTTACATAGTGTAGGTAAAAAAAAAAAATTGCCATTAAATTGTTTTCAGTCTAAGTTGAATGTTGATGCACTTTACATTTTTTGTTAAGAAAAATAAATAATTCACACTTTTGCAAGTGAAATTATGTACCTTTTCCGGCTTTCTTGAAATTATATTATTAAAAACAAGTGCCAACAGACTTCATGGGTGGCATGTCTCACTGAGAAGCAAGACATGAATCAATATTTTTATTACAGTCAACCCACTTGTCTTCATAAACAAAATATTATTAATGTTTTTCCACTTAGACTTCAATGTTTTTAAGAAGAATATCCAAATTATTAGAAGTGCGAAATAAATTACACAGATAAACAACTTTTCAAAGACCATCCTTGGTGCAGATCAAAGCAAGATGTTGAGATTGTTAATTAAGTTTCCAAAACCTGATGTTTAGTGTGGTTTTTTTTTAAATGTAAATTATTGAGTAGGTTGCTTGTTCATCTCTTGTACTTTTCCTATTCACACAGCTGTAGTTAATGATATTTTGATCATCCTTTGTTTACTATGCATTCTATGGTAACCATGTAAATATAAACTAGTGGGGAATATGGGAGAAAAATCAAGTGAAAATCCTTTCTCTTTACACACACACACACACACACACTCACTCTTTCTCTCCCTGTCTCTCCCTGTCTCTCCCTGTCTCTCCCTGTCTCTCCCTGTCTCTCCCCGTCTCTCCCCGTCTCTCCCCGTCTCTCTCTCTCTCTCTCTCTCTCTCTCTCTCTCTCTCTCTCTTCCACTCCCCCCACTCCAGCTTGTCTTCCAGTAAGAGAATAATCACAAAGTATTCAGTACATTGGCAATATTAAATAAAAGCTCTTTATTTCTGTTGATTGTTTTTAGGCCCATAGTGTAGGAGGAGGGAATGGGAATGACAGAAAAGTAAATGGTCAAATGTGAAAATGCTACACGTAGTGGGGACCCTACTTGCTGCAGGAATAGGTATAAAGGACATTTTCGCCCAGAACAGGAAGTATAAACTCAAAGAGTTTAAAGTCCCTAGAACTGAGGCAATGGCTGTGTTAAAGTTTATAACCTCATATAACCATTCCTTTCTAAAGAGTTTAGTTCTGTTTCATAAGAATTCAGGACCTTTACGTTTTCCCTAGTTTTTTTTTTTTTTTTTTTTTCCATAAATGGCTAAGGTTAATGTATAAAGAAACTTAGGTTGTTAATTTAGAAAATTTTAATAATTCCCCAACACTGAGGCATTTTATCCACTCTGTATGTATTGTTTGTGTACATGTGTTTCTGTTTCTCAGAATAATCCAACAGGTAAAAAGCAACCAATGGATATGATCTGATGCTCAAGAACGAGTAAAACAGAAAAATGTAAAACTGTGCCTTGTCTACATGACTATCATTATTTCATTTAACTGTAATCTTTGAAAATACCAAATATACTTTTCTAAATGGCTAATCTTTCAATCATTTCTTTAAAGCCAACAAGTGTGCCCTCAAGCATTGTAGAGCAGCGAACCAAGCTCCGATCTTAACAGTTTCCTTTTAGATACCAAGAGATTTCAAAACCCTGCAAAATGGGAGCTTTTTCTCTTTTTGCTTTTACTTTGTCTCCTTGCTTTTCTTAGTTCAGACATGGAAGTTACCAGAAGGGAATGCGTCAACAATGGGCATGTAGACTGGCTGACAACAATTGAGTACCAACAACAACAACAACAAAATTAAGAGATACACAGAGAATAAAAGAATGCATCCATACAAATCTTCCAGGGATAATTTTCCCAAGTTCAACAGGTCAAAAGATCCACCATAAAAGCAGCAAACAACCATCCTGAAACTTAATTACATTTCAAAGTAATGCAGTCCCATGAAAAGAACAAAACATTTTTGTTCAATAGTTTGCCTACCAGATGGCATTTCTAAATATAGTCCTCTAAAACCTTCTGTTTTTTCTATAAATAAAGATGAAAGGAATAGCAACAATAGCTAAGTACTGAAATCACTGGAAATAAAAGAGCACTTTGATTAGGTTTGGAAGAATCTGGCTGATTCTAATAATGATTCCGAATCTGGGAAGGCTGAAGTTCTAGATGAAACTCAGAATCCCAACCTTCAGGTGCTACTCAGCCTGGTGGTCACTCAGGTGTTGAGGCAAACCAGGAATCAATACCAGCAGACCCGGGGAAGTTGTAAGAAACACAGGAACTTCTAATAAACAGAGACTACAGGGTTGAAGTCCAAATTCCAGTTTTGTATTGTTTTTAAATAAAACCGGTGGGACATGTCCTGTCTTATTTTTGTGAGTTAATGTGTAAATGAGTGTAAGGGTTAAAGGCCTACACTGTGGAGTCACCCCTACCCCACGTGTGAGTCCAAACGCTACCAATGACCGTCACTATGACCCTGGGCCAAGTTCTTTACCCTCCGAGCCTCTCTGGCAAAATCAGATAGTAACAGTATAGAGTATTATGGGTTTTATGTCAGTGCTTGGCACGCGACGTCTAACGAACCTCAGCTGCTTATTATTATTATGAGCAATAATAATCATCACAGTTAAATCACTGTTTCTGATTTTTTGCTGACTCCAAAGCATGGAATCATGCGTACCAAGGTTTTCTGGCAGTATACAGAGTTCTAAGAGTTGAACTTAGAGGCTTACCTGGCATGTCTCCACGTGGCCTCCCCTAGCACAGCGCTGTCTTCTCAACCAGCTCTTCAAAGTCATCGATAATGGGCATGGGAAAAGCAGGTCTAGAGACAGAAGTATTTTATTTTTGAGAACTGCGCGTCAGAGTTCAACCCAACCCTCCTTCATGACTTTCCTCTCGGTCTCTCAGCTGCAGAACTACAGGTTTTGGTGAAAGGACTGGGAGTTCCCGGCTGACCTGGTCGGACCCTCTCCATCCACCGTTCTGGCATAACGCTGTGAGAGCACAGAGCCTACCTTGGCAACTGACCCATGATAATCAGCAGCGTAGTCCCTCGGGAGGAGGGTGATTACAAATAAAAGTTGTAATTACTTAACTATGATGCAGACTATCATGGAAGGAAGGCTGGTGTTTAATGGCACTGAAAGTTCTGCTGGGTTGTTTTTAAATTTTACATGTTGGGGATGTAGCCTTCAGTATAAAAAGGTATCTATGGTTAGGTCTGTAAATGGAAAGGAATGCCATTTGGGAGGAACGGAGACTTTTTAAAATTATGATATATGCATAATATAAAATTTGCCGGTTGGGCTATTTTTACTTATATAGTTTAGTGGCTGTAGCCATTAAACAGCATCCTCCTTCTTCCTGCCTCTTAGCCCTTGGTACCCTCTGCTTTACTTCCTGTCTTTCTGAATTTGCCTATGCTACGTACCTCATATAAGCGGAAACATACACTATTTGTCCTTTTGTGACTGGCTTATTTCACTTAGCACACTGCTTTTCAAGGTTCACCTACATTGTAGCATGTACCAAAATGTCATTCCTTCTTAAGGCTGAATGATATTTCGTTGTATACATATATAATATTTCGTTTTCCATTCATCAACCGAAAGACATTTGAGTTGTTTCCATTTGGGGGCAATTATGAATAATGCTGCTATCAACACTGGTGTACGGGTATCTGCTTGAGTCCCAGCTTTCATTTTTTTTTTTTTTTTTTTTTGCATATATAGCTAGAAGTAGGATTGCTAGATCATATGGTAACGATTTAGCTTTTTAAGACATCGGCAAACTGCCTCCGCAGGTGCGGCACCATTTTACATTTCCCTCAGCAGTGCCTAGCGTTCTGAGATAACCATATCACCACCTACCTTTATTTTCCATTTTTCGATGTTAGCCATCTTAATGGGTGTGAGATGGTATCGCTGTAAATTAGATTTGCCTTGTCAACTATTTTTTAAAAAACCATACCGAGTCCTTACATGGCTATGTCACCCCCTATACAAATAGCTACACATATTCTGTTCAAGTCTCAAAGTAGGTAAAATATGGTTCTACCTGTTCAATCTTAAATAGAAGAACACTAACATTTTATTTTTTTTTACAAACAAAAAGGTACTCACTCCTGAGTTTAGAATGTCAGTTAAGAATCGTGGCGCAAGTAAGTACATTCCTTGGCCTTACAACACCATCCTTCGCCCGCAGCAAACTGGAGGAAGCTGGGAGCGCCTCCCACCTGGCCTGGCCCGGCGTGCCCGTGCGGGCTCCTTCACTCCAGCGGCGGCGGGACCGGGCGGGGTGCGGGTCGGAGGTGACAGCGTCCATGGCTGCTGCGTCGTCGGGGACGGTCCCCCTGCAGCAGTGCGTGGTGTCGCCGGCTGCGAGCCACAGCGCCTCTCTGATTTTCCTGCACGGCTCAGGTAGATTACAGTGAGCATCCTTGTTTTCTGCAGCTTGGGGAACATCCCCCCTGGCGCCCCCAGAGCTGCCCCAGTAGGGAGTGGGGTGGGGAGGCTGTCCTCGCTCTCCCCGAGGCTGTGGACACACGTGCAACCTGGCGACCTGTCCCGAGCCGTCCCCCTCTTTCCTTTCTGTTTCCTATCTGGAGGTCATTGGCCCACCGTCCTCGCTGGTGGCCCATACGTCCCACGGCTCCTCCAGCCCCCCCTCCATCCCTCTCCCCCAGGGCCAAACAGAGCCAGTGAGCAAGGTAAATCCTCTGCTGGAGACAGTACCTGTCAGGGTCAGCTGTTAGCGATTCGAGTTTTCATCCACGTTGGATGATTTCTTGCCATTTCTTCTCCCCAGTCTCCCGTGCTAACGTAAGCAACTGAGATCCACCATTAACTTCAATCATGTGTCTTGAGATCCCTCTTTTGTAAGGCACCGGGCCAGGACTCCTGTTTCTCCTGTTCCTCCTGCCTTTTTATCCCCATTCCCCACCTCCTGTCATTAAACACCCCAAAGTATAGCACAGAGTCAAGTCTGAGCCTCAGGAGCACACACTTTCCCACTTACCTGCCTTTGGGAAAATACCATTTCTTAAACTCATTTGTAATCAGCTGTGGTCAGTCTGCCCCACTGGACCTTACTTGAGCTCCTTGGGAATAAGAACCTTCGTTCTCATCCACACATCCTTAGGCCTTGGCCCAGGGTAACTTCTTGGGAAATGTTTTTTTTGTTGTTTTGTTGTTTTGTTTGTTTTTGTTTTTGTTTTTGTTTTTGTTTTGTTTGTTTTTAAAGAAATGAGATGTAGCCAGTGTCCTCAGGGAGCCTACCTGAAGTTAAAAACAAGAAAAGTTCAATTAGTTTGAGTCAGCAGGACGGGAGCGATCACAAGATGGTGCCTGGTTTACTGCCAAGTGAATCGTGAGGGAAAAACTGTGGTTAGGCTTTGTTAGGGCAATGGAGAACTTGTCACACTTGACAGAGAACTTGGTCTTTTAGCCAAGACTTATATGTAGGCTTAAAGAGGATGAAGGGGATTGGAAAGGCACAGGGTAGAGACCAAGAAAGCGGGCAGTTGTGGGAAGTATTGTCATTTTGGAAATGAGTCCTGATTTGTTGAACAGCGTGCCCAAGGTTACTTGGCCTTCATTGTAAGAGGTGGTGGATTTGAGACTTGAACCCGGATCTCTCTGACTCCAAAATCAGTGCTCAGAAAATGTAAGGTGAAAAAATTCTGAACTAGGACGTATCATTTTGGAAACGGGAGAAAAGGGCCAAAAACGTTTAAAGAGAAAGACTTGACTGATGAAGTATATTTAGAAGGTGAAATGTCTACAGTAATAACAAAATTTTACGACTGTGCGATTATTACTAATACAACTCAGGACTCCATTTATAAGCACCCAGAAATTCCCCAATACCATACTCTTTTTAATAAATAACTTAATTATTTTATAAGATCTTTAGAAAACACTCCTAGACTTTTCCTGGATTACTTTGCTTAAAATAACTATTCTTACTCTTTCCAGTTTCAAATTATGACATTTTTATAACCTGTAACTATATATCTCTGAAACTGAGTTATACATTGTACATATTGTTTTTCCCTTTGTACTTTGAGCAAAGTATTGCTCCAAAGATTTCTGCCCATTATGCAAGTATGATGTAATTTCTGTATATTTAGATCTCCATTTTAGTAAATAAAATTCTTATTAGGAGTATGATTTTATATTAGACTTTAACATATGTGGTTGTTATAGATGTTTGGCTTCTGATTAATCCACATGTGGGCAAACCAATTCTAATAGTTTTACCATACTCTTGGAATAAGGTGCTTGCTTTTAAAAAAGGAGACTTTGTGACTAGGTGGATAGACGTTTTATAGCATTCAGCTTTGCTTTTCGAAGTTGAAAAAGAGTGTTTAGAGGTAGATTGAGTGTTTTTGTTTGTTTGTTTGTTTGTTTGTTTGTTTTAATCTTAAGAGCCTGAGGTTCTCATCTGGGTTACGTATGACAGCCGTAAAGAACAAATGAGAATGTAAGTTATATACAGCCAACTTAATTTGTGCCTTTCCCACTGCCAAAATACCAAAGAAGTACCTTTTTGAGGAATGATTAAAAACAAACGATAGTTTAATTAGCTTTGTTCAGCTTCCCAGATTAGATTAATTCACTCTCTTATATGTTTTCTTAGGACTCTGTAGTTCTCATTGCGATGATATTCATCATATTTCTGCTTACCTTACTTAGGTGAGGTCCACGGAGGCCCACACTATGTATGTCTTGCTTTCTCCCCATATAGTCTCAGCCAGCTGATTGAGCTGGCTCTTAAAGTCCCCAATAACCTCTGTTGCTAATCGTAATGGGCATTTTTCGATCTCCCTCTTCTTTGCGTTGTCAGGAGCCCTGGGCTTTCTTGAACCCCTCCCCTGGTTCCTTCTACCTCTATTTGCTCCTTCTGGTTTGTTTTGCAGACTCATCCTCCTCTATCTTGCCATCAATGTTGAGGTTCCTTGATATTTGGTCCTAGGGCTTCTTCTCGTCCTACATTTTTCTCCCTAGGCTAAACTCCATATAAGCCCATGGATTCTATTTTTGCCTATATTCAGGTGACGCAAAGGCGTGTCTCCATTTTCAGCCTCATGTGAGCTCTAGGCATGTTGATCCAACTGACTAGTAACCACCCAGTCACTGATCCATCCATTCAGGGAATGTCTGAGACACGGCTGCTACGCGCAAGGCATTGTTCCAGGCTCTGAGCGTTCAGCAGTGAACAAAGCAAACAAAAATTCTTGCTCTCGTGGAGTTTACATCCTAGTGGAGGAAATATGGAGTAGAAGATAGTTCTATCAAAATAAGGAAGTAGAATAAGGAGGGTGGACGGTGTGGGGGTTACAGCGTAAGGTGATCAGAGCAGCTGAACCTTCTGTCCTCCGGGATGCAATACCCTCTCAGTATCGAGGTATGACGGCGCCCAGAAGAATACTACTGTCACGCAGGGAATTTGACTTGCGCTTCCTATCCAGAGTTTTGATTCGGGTTGTATTACACAGACATGACTGATTTGGGATTGAACTCAGTCTCCAGTCTCCTCTACTCCCTGGAGGTCAGACTGATATCATATGGTTCAAAGCCCCAGTCTCCTAGTCACATGGTTGGTCTTTCTGGCTGGCCACTCCTCTCCTGAGTCATCGCCCGGAGCAGAAACCTGTCTTGTGGTTTAAGGGCCCTTCCATGAATAACAAAGACACTCAAATCACTCAGGAAATTCGAAAAGTTTAGAGGTTACCTCTTTCTTAGGAACTGGGGACAAAAGCTAGCCAAACTGTTTATTGCAGTTATTTTTAAAAGCAGGGCCCTAGCCTCATCTCGCATTCACCGCTCTTCCTTTGCTTTTCTGCTTTTCAGGTCTAACCTGTCATACTGCTTCCTGTAAAGCACTATGACAGCTAAGAACTAAGATGGCTGAGTCTTAGCATTTGCCTCATGCTATCCGAGGTGCCCTTGGCTTCTGCACTACGCTCTTTGCCATCCTGTAAATTTTCGTTTGGACTGTTTAACACCTATTCTAGTCCTGTTCTATGCGTGAAATGACCACGTCTCAGTGGATGAAACTCAAAATGAACCTCATCTTGCAAAGCTCACATTCGAGGGACATTATCCCCAAGCTTTTCGGCTGGGTCGGTTCTGAATACAGTAATTCCATGCAGCACCACTGTCTCATGTTTGTAACGGTTACATTTATCTTTCATGTTTCGGTATATGATTATTTGACTGATGTCTGTGTCTCACAATAAACTGTATATACTCTGTAGGGGTAAAGATTCTCTCTCCCTCGTCTTCCCATCGCTGCCTCTTGACCTGACACATTAGTAGGGATTCAGTAGATATTTTTGAATCAATGTCTTAATGAATTGATTGATTAAAAAATTAAAGTTGTTACCTTTAAAATTTCCCCTTCGGGACTATATAAATTGAACCTCTGTTTCTTTCTTTCTTTCTTTCTTTTTTTTTTTTTTAATGGAAGTACACATATATTAATTCTTATGTTTGGTTAATTTTCAGCCTTGGAATATATCATCTTTATTTTAGGTCATGTAAACACGGTACCAAATTAAATTCTAATTTCTTCAAGTTAGAACTAGTTGTATGCTGGATGCCCCCTTATGAAGGATTTTATTATTTTAAAGAAAATTACTTTAGGTTGTTCCAACTATAAAAGTTTATAGGCACTTTAGGAATTTACTGTCTTTAAAAATGAAGATAAGCAATGACAACATTTAAAATCAGAAAAGAAAAAAGAGAATTTTTTTATCTAGAAAAATTGATTGACTTTCTTTGTTCCTATTACACCCTTTAAACAGATGAGAAAACTTAAATCTCAGTCTTAAACAAGGTCTTTAAAAGTGATCAGTGGCAAACTTAGTAAAATAATCAAAATTATTTCTACCTATTGGTGCCTGATCAATTAATGTATATTGATGAGTAGTCTCTGTGCAGTTATTTTTATGTGTAAACTGTTCCCCTTGTTCCATCCTCTGTGTGACGCCAAAGTTAAAAACTGCTTTTAAATACACCGTATTTTCAAAATGTTTTATCTTATTCTATATTTTGTGATTCCTCAGGTGGTTCTGGAAATGGACTGAGAAGATATATCGACAAGGTCTTAAATCACAATTTAGCATTCCAACACATAAAAGTTATTTACCCAACAGCTCCTCGCAGGTATGTAGTTGACCTCACTGCTCAGTAAAATTATGTGCCATAAAGCATACACGGGTGTACCAGCTAGGTGTTCTTTAAGCTTAATCCTGTATTTAAAATATTTCAAATTGGGGTACTTTATGTCCAGATTTTTTTTTTTTTTTTTTTGGTGCAATTACACTATTGAGTCAAATTTTGCTGGGTAAGTAATTTTTTCCCTCTTTGTAAAGCGTTCCCTGCTTACCTTAAACTTTGTCCCAAGGCCTACAGGACTCTGCTCCCTCTGGCCTGCAAATTGCTCATCTTTCTCACTCTCTTTTGTTCCCCTCATCCATCCCAAAAAAGAAACTAACCACTCCAACGAGCATAATCTTTTTAATAATCTAGTTAACCCAGAGTTCATAGTCTTGAGAATAGGGATCCATGACATCCTTTATACCCTTAAAAGGTTTTAGAAATAATAATGTAAAGCTTTTGAATTAAGTAAACAAGAATGGGAATACGGAGTGGACTGCCTAATAAATAGTTCACTTTACAGCCTGTAGATGCACAGTCACGTGGTTGATACAGTTTGGAAGTCAAACCGCTGCTTTGTAATTATGAAATCGTTATCCACATAGTCTTCATATGCTTTAAACTGGGGTTTGCAAGTCCTTTTTGGTGTAAGTGGAATACTGTGCTCAGCTGTGTGACCCAGTCTGATTTCTCTTTACCTGTTCTTGATTTATTTTTGTTAGTCACACTGTGTGCTTATGCAGATGATTTGCTTTATTTTTCTGTTACCTTCATATTAAGGAGAAGTAGAGCCAGACATTCATGGACCTTTTTAATACACCCATTAAGATTTTACTTACCTCGGTTGATAGATTTGAACGAGGTAAAACAATAAAATGATACTTTTGTTGTGAGAATTCAGAGTTAAAAAAAGTTATTTTTTTAATATAATTTTAGAGGCATTTAGTAGTTTGATGGCACCAATAAAAGACCTAATAATGAGCAGGGGGTTATTTTTGTGCTGCAACTTGAACGTCTTTGAAAATGTCCAAAGAGGTTGTTACCTGCTGTTGGTTTTTAAGGCTGCGAAGTTGGGAAGGAGAAAGACAGTGAGGATGGGAAAGATCAGTTCATTTCAGACTAAATAGAAATGTAATTGTCTGATAAAACTGAATGGAAGATGACTGGAAACGCGGTTCTGGTAATGAATATTTTTCAGGTTGTGAATTTCACATCATCACCACTGTGAAAGGATCTCTAGGCCAGTATATCTCAAACTTGAAGCCGGAGATACTTCTGAGAGTCCAGAATTCTTCACGTACACTAAGAATTATTTGTGGGTGCTGTTGTGATTTTGTAAAATATAAAATCATTGAAATAGTTTACTGATCTAATACCAGTTACTAATATTACATAATAACTTTGGTGTTATATATTTTTGTAGTCCACAGCTATCTAAACAGGTAATCAAACATTTTAGATCTGTTAACCAATGAAATATAATATGAGCTACATATGCAAATTTAAATTTTCTTGATACCACATTTAAAAAAGGAAAAAGAAACAGATAAAATTAATTTTAATAGCATATTTGATTCAACCCATTAGATCTAAAATGTCATTTCAACACGGAATCAATAGAAACTTATTAAAGTGCTATTTTGCATTCTTTCATTCATTCCAAATCTTTGCAATCTGGTATGTATGTTATATATACAGCACATGTCAATTTGGATGCTAATTAATTAATTTAAATTAAAAGTCCAGTTCATTAGTTGCACTAGCTGCATTTTTAATTGCTCTATAGATGTATGTGGCTAGGGATAGCAAAGTTTTGACCTTAAAAAGGAGTTACCAAGATAGTATGTTGGGGGCCACTGTTTTAGATCAAATCATCATTTTCATTTAAATTTCTCATGAGTTACTGCTCTTGAACTTGTAAGATTTTTTTTTTTTTTAAATTAAATGATTTAAATCATTCATTCTCAGGCAGGGGTGATTGTCCCTCAGGGACATTTGGCTGTCCTGGGAGACATTTTTGGTTGTCACAGCCCAGAGAAAGGGCAGCTTAAAAGGTGACTGGCATCTCATGGGCAGAGGCCATGATGTCCCTGACCAACCTGCACTTCATAGCACAGTCCTCACTGCGGAAATGATCCTGTCTCATATCTCGGTAGCCCCTCGGCCACGATGCCCTGCTTGAAGCTATACCTCTGCCCCTCACATACTAGATGATTAGTCTTGTTTCTCCTTTAGCAGGGGAAAAAATCGTTGCAGTGTGTTCAGCTGTTTATATTTTAGAAAAACAAACATCTGAGGTAATTACAGTCTGAATGGCATTATTGTCTTTGAATCAATACAAAAAAAAAAAGTCGAGATTGCGCTTAAGAACAGGTCTTTGTGTACTAGGCTTCCTTTATTTTTAGACTTAATTTCTAGTCAGAAACATTAAAAACAAAATTCGATTTTCTTTCAAAAAGCTTTCTAGTCTCAAATTTACCCTTGTGAGCATGGAGTTGTAAAGTTTTGCTTTTCTGTTTTTACTGGTTCTAAGATTTCTAAAATAAAGAAATAAAGCCCTCATAATCCAGTGCAATTTGTAATTTCCTATTCTGGAAATCAAGCTTTTCAAAAATATTCAGAAACAGTATATAAATATGTTTTTACTACAAATAGGCTCTATCTGTGCTATAGAATATTACATTTCAGGACCCAATCCTTGATCAGCCCATAGCAAATAAAATAGTGAAATAAAACATATGTAATTAAAGATAATAATGCCAGTTAGTTTTCTCCTATTAATATACAAATTAAGTAAGATTGTAAAATATGCTTTTGCTTTTAAATATCGACAGCGGAACCCTCAACTGACCTAGCAAAGTTATTTTGTGTTAAATATTCGGCAAGTCGTTCACTCTAGCTCTGCCGTATTTCACTGGTCCCTTTCCATATGGGAAATCAAATGTCATTGATCAAGGATGCAAAACTTTGGATTTAAGATTATCTAAATGTCAGAAGGGATCTGATAAACAGTATAACAAGCAAGACTGGTTTAATATTTTATCAGATTAGAAAATGGTTTTCAACATGACCGTGGAATCATTTTTCCTTTGTTTTATGAGAAATGCAGACGTCACCAAGTTTTCGTTCCAGATGTCTCAGACTCGCAGAGCCGTTACCAACTTCGTTTAATACGTCATTTAAAATTACGAGCTCTGAAATATTTTAGTTTTCAAATATGAATCACATCTCTACTGACTGAAGCTTTTGTGGTCTTAGTTCGTCTTACATCTATCTCATTGCTGTCAGAGAAACTATTCTGCACAATTTCAGTCTTTGATTCTGACACGGTCTTGTATGTGGTCCCCCCTGGATGACTGTGCTATGTGCGTTTGTGTGTCTAGAATTCTATAAATGTCCATACATGAAGGTAATTACAGTGTTGCTCAAACCTTATATTTGTGTAGTCCTTTTTTAGATATTGGAGAATGGCTGTTAAAATCTACAACTATAATTGGTTAGTCTGTTTCTTTAGCTCTGACAGTTTTTCTGCATGTGTTTTTCAGTAATATTATTACTGCATGCCTGTGTGGGACTGTCTTCCTCATTAATATCTACTTTTATCTTATGAAATGTTCATTTTTATCTCTGGTAATACCTTGAAGTGTACTTTGTTCAATAATAATATGTCAGCTTTCCTATGTCTACCATTTATATAGCATCTTTTCCCATCCGTTGGCTTTCTTCTGATTACTGTTGCATAGTATGTCTTTTTCTACCTTTTTTACTTTTAACCTGTCTATATCATTATGTTTGAAATTTTTTTTTTTTTTTTTTTTTTATAGACAGCAGGTATTTGGGCTTTGTTTTTCTTCTTTAACCAATCTGATAGTCTCTGTCTTTTAAGTGATTTGTTTAGACCATTTGCATTTAATGTAGCTATTGATATGTTTGAGTTTAAGTCTGCTACTCTTTTTCAGTCTTTTTCCCTTTCTGTCTTCTTTTTGGATTATTTGAATTTTTTAATAGTTCATTTTTATTTATCTATTTTTTTTACCTTTCACCTATTTAGGTTTTTTTTTTTTTTACCACTTTACGTGAACTGTAGAAAACTTACAACATAGAGGTTCCTTTATCCTCTCTTCGTTATGTTGTACTTGTATGTATTTCATCTGCATACATTGAAAACTCTGTCAAACAAGGCTTTGATTTTTGCTTTCAACAGTCATACATGTTTGAAAATTTAAGAGGAGAACAGTAGTCTATTATATTTACCCAGTTGTGGAGTATCAGTGTGTTGTTTTTTTTTTTTTTTAATTATAAATTGCCATTTTGCTATAAGGTATTCCTTTCCTCGACCCTACTTAATAGATGTTTTTTAATCAGTTCAGTTAAGGGCATATTAAGTAAAAGTCAGCAATTAGCTTGCTGTGTTGATCTAAATGGAAACTATTGCTTCATTTTCATTTTTTTTCATTCTGTTAACTTGGACTCTATTTAACTGAAGTGCTCAATAAAGATTTTTATTTCTATGACATACTTTAATTGTATTTGTAATTAGAGGTTTTCTTGGTTTAGGTTTACTATTAGAATTTCCATTTTAAAAATAATAACAATTTTAACAAGCCATTAATCATTTATTTGATGACATATCGTTTCTCTTGGTGTTTTGAAAGATTCTAAAATTAATTAATAAGATCTGCATAGTGCCTCCACTTTTTGATTGGCTATTATTTCGTATGAAGTGCATGTTTATATTTTCATTAAATGTGTATTCCAAAACAGG
Source organism: Eidolon dupreanum (assembly GCA_028627145.1). NCBI lineage: Eukaryota > Metazoa > Chordata > Mammalia > Chiroptera > Pteropodidae > Eidolon > Eidolon dupreanum. The sequence goes on along the minus strand of CM053516.1, from coordinate 2,601,822 downwards.
GTTAGGCACTTTCGATTTAGATGTTGTAAGCGCCTTTATTCTGTCACTTCATATTTCTACCTGAAACATGATATTAGGGACCCTCTCCTGATCCTACTAGATCTGTACTATAAGTTCACTTCACTGGAAAGGAACCCTGCTAAAAAAAGCTATTTTGAATAAATAGTTTTACTTCTTTGGTGTTTTAAATAGCACATTTGAGTACCTATTAGTATGTCAAAACTTGTTTTCTTAGAAATATATGCTTTAAAAAAAAAAGCAACAAAAATAACCAAGCTTTTCCTAGAAATCACAGTACAGATTTTAGAATAATTCAAGTCAAAAGGTATTCAGAGCAAAATAAAACAATTTTAGATATTCTCTTATTTCTATCTGACACAGATCATCCAAGTGACACAAATGATTATGGACATTCATCATTCAACAAATACTTGTCTTTGGCACTGAGGGTATCACTGTAGAAAAGATAAAGGCCCCACCCTCAAGGAGTTCACACAGAAATGGGAAAAAAAAGAGAGAGAGAGGGAGATTAAATATATTAACTTCAAATAGCGATAAGTTCTGTTAAGACAGGTAAGTAGACTAACGTGACAGGGAGTCTCTGTGTGTACCTTGTAGCATGAAAGGAGGTATCCTTTAAATGGTAGGCTTAAAGAAGCTTCCCCTGCAGAAGTGACATTTGAGCTGGGACCTCAGGGATCAGTGGGAGCCCACGATGCAGAGATGTGGCAGAGAGCATTCGAGGTACAAGGACTATCAGATGCAAAGCCCCTGGCTCAAGGACGAGATTGTCCTCTTTGCAGAAGAGCAAGGGGAAAATGGGCTGTGAACACCGGGGTACCTCTGTGAAATGAGGGCAAGGCAAGGCTGGAGCCCGATGATGTTATCTTAAAGGTTATGAGTGGCCTTTTGATTTTATGGCTTTTGGGGAACACAGATCAAAACAGAAAGTGGTATCCAGATGAATGTCAACTCTTTTTCTTTTTTCTTTTTTTCTTTTTCCAACCCTGGGCATTTTATTCAAGCTTAATACTTTACCAGTGTGTAGGGGTTCGATTGATTGATTGAGGAGCCACGTAGATGTCTTTTGCCAAACATATTTATTTATTGTGGTAATGTCTGAGCTGTTTTATATCAGCTAATAAAGTGATTTATTTGAGGACGAAGGTGAATGAGTATAACATATGTACCAGTTTGTTTGCTATTTAAAAAGCAGTCTTACTTTTATGCTTTATTTAACAGTTACTGTAGCATCTTAAGAGAGTTATGCATTCTCGATTATGTTTTCTTAGCAAAAGAGTTCTAAATTATTCTGTCTCATTAAAATTTCCCAATTATCTCCTTTGGACAGAATTTTAATTTTCTTAGAGAATAGAGAGAATTAAAAGCTACTATATTAGTAAAACTTCCATTGGCATTCCACCTCGATGGAGCATCTATCTATCGCTAATTAAGTAAGACACTGTCAGAGACGAAAGTAAAGTGAATGTCATTTTTTTCTATTAATGGCTGAATTCCCAGAATGATTCATATCTTAGCCTATGATATCACCCTTGTTTAAGTGTTTAGACAGACAAACACAGAAATAATAGAATAAAGTGAAAAGGGAAGTAGAAATAATTTAAGACAGTAACAGCTGAATTCAGCTTTAAAGTCAGTGGTATGTTCAGTTTTCATTCAGATCGTGGTGGCTTTGGTGGCAAATTGAATAGAGTTCAGAATTTCATTTTGTCTGACAGTGACAATAATACTAGGCGGAGAGCACCTGCTTTCATTTTCAGAGTAAGGTTAAGAGTAAGAAGGTTAATCCTGAGAAAAGGATTCTGGGAGGTGGGAGGCTTGAATGCTTTCTGTCTTCTCTGTCCTTCTTTCTGATTCTGATTCATTTGCTTCTCTTGAGCAAAGCAGCTTCTGAGGTCAGAAGGCCTACAGAAGTGGGGGAGAATTAAGGAGCTCTCAGTTTAGGAGGGGAGCCCCCCTAAACAGCTGGGGCGAGATTATGTCTTCTGTGCACACCCTGGGAGCCTGGGCGGACAATGGCGGAGAAGGTGAAAGTCAGAATGTGACAGATGTCAGGGCGAGCTCTGTCTGCAAAAACACCTTCCCTCCGCTCAGGATTAATGTATGGAATGTACATTCCCAGGCAAACATGCAATCTTAGGTCAAATCCCACAAGGATTTTTAAGGGGAATTATTTGAAATTGTTTTAAAATTCACCGAATATTGATAAATTTCATAGATAAATAAGAACGATGTCTGAGAATAGGCAAGTCTAAGAAAGACACCGGCAGCGACGATGGCAGCAAGAGAGGGACAGCGTTACCCAACCTCAGAACACACTAAGAGCACCGCCCCATGGTCAGTGTGATCCTGACATGGTGCGGATGAACAGGTCAGAAGAACACAAAGGAAAAATGAGCCTTTCTCAACTAGAGTTTCACGGAGTCATAGAACACACACAGAAAATGATTCGAGTAACTATTGTCTTGATTTTCCCAAGGATAATACAAAACTAGTCCTGTTCTAGGCACATTGGAGAAAAGTCCCTCCACGGTACCTAGTGTGTGTTGGGCATTGCGACATAAGCACCTGGGTCGAGAGCAACTAGATAACTCAGAACTAGAAAATTAAACATATGGCAAAAATGGAATTTTTCCTTTGGCACAGAAGGTTTTTGTTTTGTTTTGTTTTTTAGTAGTAATACAGGCACAGTTGTCTATCCATATGAAAGAGAATTAATCTGAACCTTTAGGTACAAAAAGATTCCAGAAAAATTCAAGACTTAAATGTAAAAATGAAAGTAGCAATCTTGGAATAAAATCTTGGATTCCATATGTTAAAATATATGGATTGGGAAGAGCTTTTTAAACAAATCAGGAGACAGAAATTTAGGGGTTCTCTTTAAGACAGATTATATCAAATATAAAGTCTTTCATCAGATTTAAAAACGAAGACACCATAGTTACATAATGTCGACATATAAAAATAGATTTAAAAAGTGCTTAAAATACAAATGACAGATATTTGTGTCAATAATAAACAAAGTGTTCTCCTAAACTAATAAAAAAAATCAAAACCACAATAGAGAAAAAATAGCAGGTGATATGAATAGGTAATTTCATTTATGTGGTATTCTAGAATAGCCAGTACTCATCTAAAGTGATAAAATGACTCATTGGTTGCCTGGGTCATAAATGGGTCATGTGCCAAGGGGCACGAAAGAATTTTCTGAGAGAGAATGAATGGTCTACCGCTGTGGAGAAGGAGGTTACATTGTCACATCTTTGAACTATACACTTAAAATGTATTTCTCAATAAAGTCAATTTTAAAACTATGTACATAGTTGATACCCTTAAAACGTAATATTTTTAAGGATGTTAGCACCTATTTCTATTGGGCAAAAGTGTGTGCTCTTTCCCTGTAGAGAGGCTGATTTTTATATCCTTTACAGAAGTGACTTTAAAACATCTTTAAGATAAAAAGTATACCTTTCAATCCAGCAGCTTTGGTTTTGGACTCCGCTTCCTAGGAATAAAAGTTCCAGAATACAATTTGGAACATATCATATTCAAATATATTTAATGCAGCATTCTTAGAGGGTAAAACGTGAGTACCAAACAAGTACTCATTACTGCTGACTAAACAAGTGCTAATTAAATCACAGAGCATCTTCGTCATGAGATATTATACAGCCGTTTAAAAGGATGGGCTAGAACAGAATCGGATGGATTCACATGGGGTATTGTTAAAGGAGAAAATGCACGTAAGAAAAGCAAATAGGCCATTTAATTTTTGAAAAGTAGTAGTGCTTTCAAAAATATCCTGTAAAGCTGCATGTTTTAATACATGGACCAGAAAAATATTCAAGGATCTATTTTAGATCATAAAAACGGTTTACTTAGTGTGAAGGGCGAGTGTCAGAGGAGTGAGAGTGGAGAGGAGAAATGGTGTAAACACTATCGAAGATTTATATGAAAGACATCAAAACAACACACAAACATGCACACATGTGCATATACGGTTTCCCACATTTGGCAAGTATCATGTATCTTCATAAAGTGAGAAAAATGTTAGGTTTTTATGGGCTGTCTTATAGGGATATTCAAAATATACATTCAAATTTTAGAAAGCGTGTTGCAAAGTAATGTTTATAACATGGTTCTATTTTAGTAAATAAACAGGATCCTCTAGATGAGTTCTTGTTTCCAGATTTCTTTCAGTTTCTCTGAGAAACTTTTCAAATATAACCCTCTCGATCTCCTGGTTCCGGAAGTGGGTGACCCCTTATTTTGGGGTGGTCGGACCACTATCAGTATCACTCGTCGGTCCCAACAAGTGGATGCTTCCCAAGGACAGATCTGCACAGAGCATCGTGGGGTCTTTTAATAAGAGAATGGGAGCGGAATAGTCCTGGCTCTCTGGATTGGCCGAGGTTTCACTCGGATTGTCACCAGAGAAGATGAGGGGACTGATATCAGGCTCAGCTGGTGTCTCTCAGCCCTTCAGTTCTGCGCATTTCATGCTTTTATTCCACTGACTTTGGAGGGTGAGAGTAGACAGCCAACTCTGAGATGGGTGAAGTGGTATATGGAGGAGGAAGTCTGCACCTAGCAATCACTGGTTCCGAATTCTTTCATATCATGATGGGTACCTTTGGCACTGGTAGTGTTTTGTAGGGCATTCTTGCATATAACATAAACACTATTTTTACCATCTCATGAGGAGAAAGCAAGTCTTGCCAAGTGAAAAGCCATTTCTTTTAGTGAACTCCTATCTCGCTTGTTTGAAAAATCATTATTCTCCATGTTTGCTTTATATATATCCCTGTGTGCCTCTTTGCATTTATTTGCCAGAATGTCTAAGACTTCATTCACCTTACCCACATAGGACTTGAACACAGGACCCCTTAACTCCATTGCAATTGGTTAAAACACGCAATATTTAGAATACTGCAAGATACACACACACTTAAACAGAGCATTCCAGAGTACAGCAAATGGTGTTAAGGGCCCACCAATACTGTAATGATCCCACCTTGTACAAAAATGTAAAGCATCGTATAAGATCAGCCTCGTTCAACAGGACAGTGGTTCAGAGCATCTTGTCACATAAAACAACTTACAAGTCCAACAAAGCACCCCATGGACTATATAATATATCTATCTGTATAATGAGTGCTGCCAAAGACTAGTTGTCTCTTGTTAAATTCTCTCATTCCAAGGTTCCTAAGAAGATAAAAAAAAGTAGTTCCAAATCTTGGTTAAAAAAAAAAAAAAGAAAAGTGACCGCCCCCCACCCCCGTCCCCACATTCTAAGCAGGATCTGTCTGAACATGATCGAGAAAGCCCTTAATTGTTAATTCACCTTTTATACTTGAGCGCTACAAATTAACCACAAAATGCTTTTGAAAGCATTTTGCTGAATTAATTTTTTCACTCTTAAGGGATTGAATTTTTCTCATGGACAAACATTATTCATTTACCTGTGAATACTAAACTATTGACTTTTATATTAAAGGAGAAAAAGTAAATCGAAGCAGACATTTAAAAAGTAGGCCTGATTAGTATTTTTTAAATTAAGCACAAAATATATATACACACACACCATATACACGTAATATATGTATATAAAATTCCCTTTTTGTAGGGTTTTTATGGGGAATTTATGAATCTTAATAGATGAAGAGAATAGAGATGATGAACTGGCATTAGTAAATGTTAATAAATTAATATAAATATAGATAAGTTAATGCAATATGCATGGGGATGATTTTAATATGAATTTTTTCATTTATGAAACTTGGAGGAAATTAAAATTATTTGTTCAGAACACTAATGTTTTAGAAATTAAAACATCCATTTTAATATCATTCCCTATTTTTCTCTTTTTCATGTTTTTGGTTTTAAACAGGCCATATACTCTTATGAAAGGAGGGCTCTCCAATGTATGGTTTGACAATATTAAAATATCTAATGAGTACCCAGAACACCTGGAATCAATCGACATAATGTGTGAAGTGCTTACAACTTTGATTGATGATGAAGTAAAAAGTGGCATCAAGAAAAATAGGATATTAATAGGTAAGGCCTTTAAATGTTGGTGATTTAATTTTTTTTCACTTTTGCTTAATTCTATACATTGAACTTCACTTGGAATATTATCTAAGGAGCACTCATATATCATTTGACCTGTTCACAATTTCAGATAGACTTATTAAGGGATTTAAAGATATTAGAATTCTAAACAACGGCTCATGAAACTGGAATTCACTTTCTTCTTAATAATCACATAATTTGAGAATCTCGTGTTTAATTTTCAGTTATTCATTTCAATTTTAGAAATGATTTATTTTAATTAGCTTAGGTTTTATAAATATGTGTAAGCTATATTGCCATGATTAAGATAGAGCACACAGTCAAATTAGAACATCAAGTTCATGAACAGTAAACTCCTCAGTGGCAATATTACAGGAATAAGGTATAAACTTTTGTTAAACATCTTTAGCAATTTCTATTCCCAAGGGGATATAACATATCCTTTACATAAGCTCTTTATTCTACCTATTACCCTTTTCTGTAATCTTCCAATACATAAACTATAAAATCTCTATAATACGTACAAAATGAGATTGGTTGTTTAGAATGTGGCTGGTAGAGAACACACTTTGACGAAGGAATTTTACTTTTAAATATAACTATAATGAATTTTGTTCAATAAACTCATAAAGCAAATTATCCCTGTCATGTTCTAAATAACATTAAAATGCACATCGAAATCCTGTATAGGCAGAACTCGCGTAAATTAGTAAACTTCCTTTGTGTCTATTGAAGCACTGAACTACTCATTGAGTAGAGAAGCAACGTGTTATTATGAATTTTTCTGCTTTGCTTTCAACTTCTACAGTAGTACCCGCTGGCCCAGTGACATCACTGTTCCGTGCCTCTGTTTCCTCATCTGTGTTTAACTCTGTGTCTCTTTGTTTCTGTGTCTCTGTGTTTTAACAGCTCCATTTAACTCTAAGAGAGATAAGTATAGACCACGGTGGAAGGACTGGGAGGTAGGGGATTATACAACATGATCACAAGACGGAATCCAAAATGCGTGAATGCATGACCGACTCCATCATTTTCTAAGTTCCTGCTGTGCGCCAGGCAACATGTTATATGCTTGAAGGGACACACAGCTAAATCAAACAGGACCTATCTCACGATTACTTAGAGCCTAGAAGAGTCCAGGAGGTACTTCCCAATGGTGATCATGCCAGCAAGCCAGCAATGTGCCCTAAAGCAGTATAACTGACAGCTCCTCAAGAGAATGATCATGCTTATTATTATTATGTCCCAGGACCTACCCCAATTCTTGGCACGGAGCAAATGCTTAGGAGGTTTATAATGCATGGCATGACGTGATCGGTGAGTCGATGATTTAAGTCAATAGGTACCACAGGAATTCAGATGAAGAAGAGATCAGATGTCTTTGAGGCTGTTTGAGAAGAGTCTAACAGGAAGGTAGCAGGGGCATTTGAGAGTGTGAGAGGCACAGGTAAATGAAATTTTAAATGAAATAAAGCTTATCTCATTTAAAATAAAATAAAAATTTAATTATCATAGTTTAGAGGTCTAGGCGTAGAGAACGGTATGAAAGGTGCATAGGAGTGGGAAAAAGTAGAGCTGGTTGTTTTTATCGATCTGAACGTTGGGTGGTTTTACAGGACAGTTTGTGGTCGGAATGGAATGTGCTTTATGGACTCTACAAGCTGGACTGAGACTGGAGAGCATAATGATAGAATAGCAAGAGCAGGTTCCAGTCTGAAGTCCGCCGGTGCCTCGCTGGCCCACCACTTAACTGCCTGCACCGAATTTCTGCTACCTCATCTGTGAAGTGGGAATAATAATACACTGTTTTTATTAGGAGACGATGCTTATAAAATACTCGGCTCTGTCTAGGCTCTCAATAAATGCTTTCTGGCTTCCCTTTTATCTTTTATTCTATAGGTAATTAGTGAGGAATGATTAAAGAAGATATTTGAGCCATATAGTTCATTAGAATTGTGCTTTAGAAAAGTTTTCCGGCAGAAGGGGTAAGTGAAGAGATGTGATGTTGAATGTGGAAAATACAATTGCTGAATTTATCATTGTAAGGTAATGAGATATGGAAGTAATATGACGAGTGGGAAGAGGAGAGATTAGAATAAGAAATTGCTTTAACATAAAACTACAAAATCAGCATACATAAAAAAAGTAGAAAATATGCTAATTTACATATGTTAAAGAGTTTATCCCATGAACTGTAACTGTCATCTACTTGTTCTTCCTGCCACCCCACAGCCATCACTTGCTCCATCTCGTTTATCTTTGAAAAGAGACAGGGTTGTTGTAAAGTCAGAGGGTTAAGAATTTTTAATCTAGGTTTTTACTTCATTTCAAAACCCATGATTCTTCCACTTAACTGAACATTTTTAAGACTTAATAAATATTGTCAAATTCCTTTCACAAAAAAATTATACGAGTTGACACTTCTACCACCTGTATTAAAATGTCCATCTTATTACCCCCTCACTGAATAATACATGTTATAGTGAAAAATCTTTGCTGAAAATAAGTAAAGAAAAAGTGGTGATTAATTTGCACTTATTATTTTCCTTCCAACGCTGTTTGTTATATTTTGACACAAAAAGGTTTTTTAAGTTGTCTAGTAATCCTTTATGGTTTTTTTCTAATAATTTATCAGTTTAGGAAAGTCTGTAGAACTTGAATAAATATTCAAATAGATTTTCTACTGGTTTTCTATAATTTTATCTACTTTACATTTAATTCTTTGCCTTAATTGGAATTTATTTGGTTCTTTTTCTACCATATCGTGGAAGGTTTTATTTATTCTTTGAAGTCCAAAGACCCTCTTGTTAACAGACACTTTTATTTGTAAAGCAATTAGTAACATGGTCAGTATTTTATCAAAGCTCCATTGAATTTATAACAACAAAAATTTCTTTTTAGATGATTTATAGACTATTATTATAGAATTATAAAATTTGAAATTCATTACAAAATCATTAAAATGTATATAATATTTACATATGTTGTTATGTGAATATAAAATATTGGGAACGAAAAAAAAAAAGTATTTTTTTAGAATTCGTAATCTAACTTCCAGAAAGCCTCTTCCCTAGCTTGAAAGTGAAAGAGACTACAAAAGTACAAGTCCAAGGTCATTTGTCCTTGTTACCTGTACTATTAGTTAACTAGCTAATGAATGTAAATCTTCAGTAACGATTCTGTGGAATTAAAACACATGCAGCACAATACACGCGATTCTTGACCTCTGTACGACATTAGTTATAGAATCTCCTTTTGTCTCTGCTGGATTCTTCACATAGCTTAGCTCTTGATGCATCGAGAAAAGAGCATTCTAGTTCTGTAGGGAATTTTTGTTGCAATCATTTGTCATATCAATCTAACCGAATATCTCATTCATTTGAAAAGGTGGTGCAAGGAACTCTATTAGAATATTATGCATCATTGTATTTCTATATACATTCCCTCAGTTATGGATATAATTGCAAGTGCACTAATGCAGCCGATGGCAGTGTAACATAGTGAAGAACTTGGCCTTGGACTTAGACTGTGGGTTTCTAAACCCTGATTCACTGCTTTGTAGGTATAGAATCTCCTTCACCTCTTTAGAGTTGTGATAACTGAATTAGTTCATCTGAAATACTTAGAAATGCGCCTGGCACGTAATGATGAAAATGTTTTCTTGCTGATTCCACCTGCCCCATGGTCACCCCAGATGGGCCAGACCGGACCTGGACCAGTGCTACTGTCACAGACTCACGGGCAGCTCATCTCTTCTTCCCTGCCGGCTGTTTTATTTTCCATCAGGGGTGTACATGCTGTGTTTCCCTCTTCTTTTTCATTGTTCATAGGTGACATACACAGAAGTTACTGCTTAATATTTTTCTGCTGTTTCATGTGCTTTCGTGCAGTGTCTATTACAGTACATTTTAAGTTAATAAGATTTCAGTGCTACTCATAACATTTGAATGAAGAAGGGATTCAGTGGGAAGTCAAAGAAAAATGCATTTGAGATTCTGAAAAAATATTTAGTAAACACACACACCATAGAGAAGTTATGTTATTTTAAGAAATTAATTATAAAGGAAAAATTAGAGAATCGTAAGGCTGAAAAGGAAAAAAATGGAGGTAATAGGTATACGAATTGTGTTTATTGATTTTGTTTAATACGTGTTAAAATTTCTGACTTAATATTATACAATATGAGCTCATGGAACCCTTGTCTCGGAGATTATAATCACAACGAGTATAATTTTGTAAACAAAACTTTTCTATATTTGAGTAGGTGAGAGCCAAATCTTTTTCTGTGGTTTTATTTTGATTAGTGGTATTTTATTAAACTTAGTTTGAAAAACAATTCTTTTTATAGTATATGGTAGCCAACCTTTTCTGGGTAGTCTACCTAGCTTGGTCAGGTCAGAAATGGTACTTCTCATATTAAATTCAGTCTCCAAATTGTTAATAAAAATTTTAAGCCCTGGAGTACCAACAAAACTATCAAAATGTTACAGTCTAATGAAGGAGATACAGAAGTAAAGTGTTCTAATACAATGCTAGTATTGTAAAAATAGGTACAAGGTACAGTGGGAGCAGTAAGAAAAGAACAAGTAAATCTTTTGGGTATTTAGAAACTGCTTCTTAGAAGAGATGACCTTCCAACTGAGTTTAAAAAATGAGTCAGAATATGACTGGTCAACAAGTAGGGAAGTAACATCCATGAAAAAAAAACAAGAAACACATCCACATCTCTCAGGAAATACTAGTTTGGAATGCACTACAATCCTAGAATTTTTGAATTATATACAGAGGGCGATGCGATCAAATGTGCATTTTGGAAAGATTACACTTATAGTGCCACAGAGGGCTGACAGTCTAAGAGCCAGGAGAAGAGCAAGAGGATTAAATGCAGCAGATCCAGCAGGAAAAGGTGAGGACAGACTAGTGCATACTCTGTTTCAAACTTTGGGGAACACAAGGGTGAGAATGATTATACTTAAAGGCATGACAGTCGACTGCAGGTGTTAGCTGTGAAAACGAAGTCTTCGTTTCCTGTTTTTCATCAATGGAAATATATTGCTTTGTTAATAAAAAAAATAAATAAACTTTGGTTAGATGGGAAGAACTGGGCAAATAGTTCCCTCCCCATCCTTGTGTCAGGTGTATAAGATGTGTTCCTCGAAACTGCTGCTTGGAGATGCTTGCAAATCCTCGCTCTCTGCATTACGAATATTATATATTATATGATATATATATAATATTATATATGATATATTGATATATATCTGATATATTGATGTATATCTGATATCAGATATATACATATATCTGATATATATCTGACATATATATATATATATATATATATATATATATCTGATATATTGATACTACACATGATTCTACAGAGGCTCTAATAAAAGGGAAAACACAGGCAATAAGATAGCGACTCTCAAGTTACTTTCTGAATGTTGGCAATGTAATTATTAGAAACACTTGAGTTCAAATCCTGTATTCTGAGAACATTAATAGCATTACATTATCCTGTCTTCTTCTGGTTTTATTAATATGTCGAGAGTGTCAAGCGGACAGAATGCAAGCATATTTTATAGCATCGTCTGCCTCTCTGTTTATGTCTGTCTTGAAACTCTTCATTTCCTTCTGGTATTTTCTGTACAATGTGAGAAATCAAAAGGGAACATGCATATCATTTTTCCTGTGTGTACTGTTGTGCTTAAAAAGTGTGTACGGTAGTGACACTACTAGAATAGCTGACATGTACATTACAGTTGACAGGTTTTGAATCACCACTATATGTCATAATATTTCATATTTAGTGTTTAAATTATACAAGTTGTTTTCATATGCAGTGTCTCTCGAGCTTTGTAATGGGAAAAAATAAGACATTATTATTCTCATTTCAGTTATGATGAAAATAAAATTCAAAGAGATTACTGGCTATTGTAAAATAGAGTTCAGACTAGAACCCAGATCCATTGACTTAGTCAAGAACCTTGTAGGGGATGAGATTCCTTTTTTGGCCACTAGGTGGTGATAATTTGTTGTTAAGAGAAAAATTGATATAATTTAGGTTTGACTTTGATCTGAGGTGTATAGAACCTGACAACTGATATGACCAGATGATAAGAATTTTGGTACTATGAGCATACTATCAGAATCTTGAAGTAGGGATAACCAGGTGCTTCTGGAATTACAATTGAGCAATTTACATGAATGCTGTAAACACCCATCATGAAGGAAGTGGTGAAGGGGATTATGGTCTGTTAATACAACTGAATATTATGTGACCATCAAATGCTGTGTATATATACACAGGAGGCATCTACTAACTATACAGTCAATGAACAAAATATAATTATGGAGTCTTGTGATTCTGTTGAAAGACTTTCAAATCAGAAAGACTCTTGTATTACATGAAAGAAAAAGTAAGGTATAAAATTGTACATTTAGAATGCTTAACTGTTGAAACAAATTTTTAAAACCACGTCAAAATTATGTATGAGTAGTGAAATTTTGGTTGACTCACTTCTGCCCATATGATGAGACACTTTACATAGTGGTTGTATGCTAATATATTAATTTTATAAGATTTAAAATAAAAATGAAAGGGTAGTTGGAATTACCAAGACGAAGCCTAGCACCAGAATTTCCAAGCTTTCTCATCCTGACCTTATATAAGTTTCCTCTGAAGCTTTTTCTTGAAGCTAAAACTTATGAGTGATAGCATTTTACTACTTTCTTTTAACTGATAAATGTCTTAGTTGAACAACTTGTGTTTCCTCAACAGTTATCAGAACTTTAAAGATGTGGGACTACTGTTCTAACAGCTTCGTAAAGAAGATATTAAATATTTTGTTTATCCTATAACTTTGGTATGGGAGAAAAATACACAAATACATATATATTTCCAAATCTTTTGAGACTATCACAATTGAAGGATAATTGTAATGTATAAATTAAATGGAAGAATTGTTGAAATTTTCAGGGAGGGTAGATTTTATTGCATTTTAAAAATTCTATTCAATTGATAATAAACTTGAATTCTAAGTATTTTTTTCCTTCAGATTTTGTTTTCAGAGAGATTAGTTTATATTTCCCAGTGTAGTGTGTGTGTGTGTGTGTGTGTGTGTGTGTATGTATAGTTTCTGTTTCATTTTATTTAAAGAGTTCATAAAAGCTAGGTTTATTATTTTTTTAACATGTTTAATTCAGCTTGTTAATCTTAAATGTCTGTCGAAAAGTTAACCCTTGACATTTTAATACTTTGCCAGCAACTATAAATATACATTATAACCATTACCGACAATGAGTTTACTATTTGGTATTTACTTATTGAACAGTATATTTTATATTGCATTTTAGACATTTAGATGGAAATTGAATTCAGATAACTAGTCCTTTGTGTTAAATTTTCTTCTGTTGGAAAAAAATACACAAAGTCCCTTTCATAGTAGTGTCGGATGCTAAAGGTGATTGTATTGTCAAAATGGCTCCTGAAAAATTGCAGATCGCCTCACGGTATTATAAATGAGTGAGGGACTTGCATTAAATTTTTAAATAACAAGATTTCAATGAGTACATTTTTCTTCCTTGTGAATTATGAGAACTGAGCACGAGGCTAAATGTTTGCAGGATTCATTGACGTTTGTTCATGATGGCATTTCACAAGTGGGAACGTGTTTTCTTTCTTTGTTGTTGTTAGGCCGGTCCCATCAGGGAACTCTGAAGCCACGTGACATGTTTACGTTGCCCAGGCCAATGAAAATGAAGCGATAGAGGGGGTGATTTGAGGTGTAAAATATTCTCAATAAGTATGCTTTTAAACTCATTTTAAAATGTTTTTGTTTACTAATCTACTTGTGATGTGATTTTTTTAAGACATCTTTATCACGTTAAAAGGTTACATTTAATGATCTTAGCTTCAACATTATCTTTTTGCGAAATATTAATTTTATTTTTGCTCCATTTATGAATTTTAAAGCCTTTTTTTCAATTTTTGGTGCAGCTTAGATTACCTAGAACTTCATCGTACAATATGATAATCCTTAGCCACATGTGTGACTATTTAAATTTAAACTCTTTCAATGGTTTTTAAATTTAATATTAGTTAAAATTAAATTAAACATGTAGTTCCTCAGTCACACTAGTCACATTTAATATGTTCATTAGGTAAATTTAGCAAAAATATAATTCAATCTCTTGAATTTCTCCAAAAAATAAAACTTTATTTCTGTAGCCTTGGTATCTATGACATGTGGATTTCCCTTAAATCATCATCTTATTTTCACTTTCTGTTCTTACCCATTACACTTAATTTTGAATTGTCTGCCTTATAGCTATTGATATTTTTCTAAGGCCGTGATTCTCATACATTCCATTAATGGGTAATAGAGCTTTGAAAAATTAGACACGTGCTTTGAGATTGCATTTGTGGGTCTGGGACTGAGTCTAGCAATCTTTGTTTCAAGAAGCTAGGTTTAGAAATCACTGACTGGGACACACCAACCATTGACACCTGTATTTTCTAAGCTTTGCTTTCACGTCAGCTCAGATCACCAAAAAGCTATAGGTCCCAATGACATAAATCTGTCTCCTCGCAGAAATATCCTTACGGAACTGCTATTGACATTGTTAATTATTCAATAAATATTTACTAAGCACCTACTATGTGCCAGCAGGCACTGTTCTGAGCCTAGGGAGGATACATTGGTGACTAAAGCGGACAACAATCCCTGCTCCTATGAACCTTATAGTCTAGTGAATGTTAACTCTTTGTGTCCTGGACTTTAATAAGAGTCAAGAACAGAAGAAGTTGTCTGTAAAATGTCTGATTTTGAGTTTTATGTTTCATAAAGACCTACTTGGTAAATCCCACTCAGGAATTCAATACTATGAACATTTTCGAGTGCAATTTGGTATGATTTCTCCTGTTAGAGAATAATGCCTTGCTACAGAGAAGCCATTAAATGTCTAGTCACACCCCTAATTATGTTGTTCCCCATATCATGGTCTGTACCTCTCTTTCTCTTGCCTTCTTCTTGATCTCTCGTTCCTTCCCCAACCCCATCTCTCCTTCCTTCACATTTTCCCCTCATTTTAGAGATATAGTTTTACTGTTAACAGTCTGATTATAAGCAACCTTAAATTCATTTTATAAGTAAATGGTGAAAAGAAGGGCGATTGGAAGAGAGGAGGGGAGTGGAAGTTAGAATTTGCTAAGCTCAATTCTGTGAACTTCAATGAAGTTAAATGAAGCTAAAATTGTGTTTTCAGAGACACGGAGTCTCATTCCTAAACTAAAAGTTGCACTTCCGTATTTACAATAACCGATAATGTTGAAAGCCCTTGCTGTGTAACTTTTACAAGTGATTAATAAGCATTTATATAATAGGTTTTAAAACTTGATGGAAACCCTAGAGATCATCTTATTCAGCCATCTATTTTTACCGGAAATAAAATAATCTTGTCTGCAGTAAACTCTTCCCTGTTTTAATGAGAGATGTCAAAGATTTATTAATGCACAACATCTAGCCCATGGCTTTTAACCTTTTTGGGAATCTGACGCACATATCCAAATTTTACATACAATTTTAAGGTATTTATGTTCTCTCCTCCCCTGCCAAGCTTACTGCTGAACCTCTAATTAAATGTATCTGCATCTGGGAGTAAAGTGGGATTACTTTGAGAGAAACTTTAAGTTATTTTTGATATGTTGAAAACCACAGATGTATTATTTATCATACACTGTAATTATTTGCATATTATGCCCTTTCTTAACATCTAAACTTCCCCAGGCTGAGAATCTTCATTCATACATTTGTACCCTGGGTCCAAAATAATATTATCAGCCCAGATAAAGTAGTTCTGTTTTAATAAATATGAGTGGGTAGTAGGAAGTACATTAAGCCCTGTTGCAAGCAATCTGGATTCCAAAAGGCCTAGCTTTACAGCTGAAATTAGGGGTTCAAGTTAAGCAGGTCACCTAATCCCCTGTGGCCTCAGTTCCCTTCATTTATAAAAGGACATGTAGTCAATCCAAAGGCGTGGTCTCTAAAGGCTCAGCTTTATGCTTTCTTAATTGAAATAAAGCATGAGACTGGAAACTAAGAGGTCTGAATTCTACACCAAAGTCCATTTTTATAGTTCCGCAAGTGTATTTCTCACGAAATAGAAGTGAGATGTCTTTTAACTCTCAATCAGTCTGAGGAATATGATACCAGTTCTCTAACCTGAATCTGGGCCACCCTCTCTGCTGTGTGAGATCACGTACCTGTCTCCACATTCTATGGCATCCCTGTTTCTCCTTCAAACATGAGTCTATCCATGTATTTTCGTGTATGTGCTGCCCAACGGAGCATGGGTTCATGTTTTTCAATCTGTATATCTCCACTGACGAGCACAGTGTTTGGCATATAAAAGATAATAAGGTTTGGCAAATGGTGTAAATCAGTTTCTTAAAACTTTTCTAAAAGTTTATGTAAGTATATATGTTTTAATTATACTATCATGTCAGTTTCCAAAAATGTTTTAACTAGCTAACCAAATTTTTGACTGTGTTTCCTAACTCAAAGATCACTAAATATCTCCTTTATGGCAGGCACTAGAAATATAGCTCCTCATGGATCTTATAGTTTGGCAAATAAGAGAGAATATGCATGTTATCAATTCTAGTTGCAATGTGAGGACTCACCATTATAAACAAAATATAAGTAAGCATTAGAAATTTAAATAAATGACACTCGTACTATGACTCATATTTTGAATTATGATCAATATTTTTATTCGGTAAATATGATTTCTTTGTTCGATTCGAGCTCCTTTTGTTACAGATCTATCACCTGTGGTCACATCGATGGGACAGCATGACTTACTCATAGCAGCCCTTTCCTAGTGAGTTCTAAAATGAACTAGTAACCTTGTAGCACTCTATTTCTTTAAAGGTCTCTATATACTTTTTAAATGTTTTTGGAAGACTGGCACAGACATACCTCGTTTTAAGTTATTGTTGCATATGTTCTGTGATTCTGATAGGTGAATTTTTGCTTCTTTTAGGAGGATTTTCTATGGGAGGCTGCATGGCAATGCATTTAGCATATAGAAATCATCAAGATGTGGCAGGAGTTTTTGCTCTGTCCAGTTTTCTGCATAAATCATCCATTGTGTACCAGGTAAGTTTCAGATTTTTTAAAAAATGTGAAATATTCGCACGTTGAAACTAAAACAAAAGTGATAGGTAATAATAGTTGATGCACAGAGCATTTCTGGGAATTCATGGCCCGATTAGTCATGTGATTAATTCCAGCTGTTTATTAATGTTCAGGAAATGCCCTATAAAAAGTAGTTATCAAAAGGGAAAGGATAAAAACAATACATGTAGGGAATTTATGGACCCTTTATATATATTAAACCTGTATATACACACACACACAAACGATTACAGCCAGGTTTGCTTATGACGTCATGAACAGAATCAAAACGAAGAATCAAGTACACTACAGACAGCTGCCTCACAGCGATAATAATTTATGAATATGATTTGTTACCAAAAGGAGAAACAGCAGATCTAGAAATGAGAACTAGAACGTACTTTTCCCCTTGATTGTACCCCCGCTCTGCGTTCCTCCTACCTTCCACTCTACATGAAGATGTTTGTCTGCTCAAGTCACTGAGTTTCTTCAGGAAATGTGTTGATCATTTTTGAAACCGTCCTCTGGAGTAAATGCAGGCCACACACAACACAGCTCAGGCGGCGCCAGCAGCTAGCCGCATCCAGGGTTGGCCCACCAATGCCTCTTTGTTTCCCTTTAAACATTGAAACTTTGGTAAAATTACAATATTCTCATTTTCTCTGATTTCCAAGAATGAAATTGTTCAATGACTTTCTTAAACTTTTCCGTTTTTCTATCTTCGTTTCTAGGTTGTTCGGAAAAGTGATGGAGTGCTCCCCGAATTATTTCAGTGTCATGGTACTGCCGATGAGTTAGTTCTTCACGCTTGGGGTGAAGAGACGAACTCAGTGTTGAAATCTCTAGGAGTGAGCACGAAGTTTCACAGCTTCCCTGGTCTTGACCACAAACTAAGCAAAGATGAGCTAGGAAAACTGAAGTCCTGGATTCTCACGAAGCTACCAGAAGAAACAGGAAGGCAAAATGAATGAATCAAGATTGAGTTGTCGATGTAGATGTAATGTCTTTGCAAAAAGTGGCTTTTGCTGCCAAATCATAAATTTATCACTGATAATTAAAATATTAAGAAATATCATCAGTTTGCTGGCTTATTTATTAGTTATTAAAATGCTTAGCACCATGGAGAGTAGTCTAGTCTTATTCATGGTAAACATTAGTTCAGACACATAGCTCTATATTATTTTGAAATACACTTTTGTAAATATTTCTACACCTTGTAAGCAATTAAACATTTGCATGTAAAAATTAGTTCCAACTAGTTTCAATAAGGGCAATGAGAACACGTGAAAAGACTAATCATGGTATTCTTTATCTTTCCCCCACCTGTTTAAATTGCCTTTGCAAACCTACTTGTGGTTGCGTAGTTTTCAACAGAATAACATCGATACGCCAAGTCCGTAAAGTGGTTTCACGTGATCTCAGTTGATCCTCCTAAGGGCATGGTGAAGTAGACTGAGTCACTGTTATTGGTATTTGACAATAGGGCCAGAGGATGAAAGACTTGCCAAAGCTTCGAGAACCACAACCGGCGTCCAGGCCTCCCTCTCCTCAGTGGAGCTGTCCGCCACACCAGCTCGCTGCCCTCCACTAGTCCCAGAATGCCAGCTACGCTCCAGGTCCTTGCCCGACACTCGGTATGGCCAGTCTTTTAAATTCTATTCATTCTCGTGTGTGGAGAGTGACATCTCATTGTGCTTTTACCTTTGCGATTTCCTAATGACAAACGATTTTAAGCAATTTTTGTATGCCTATTTGTGGTTGTCTAAATTCTTTGATTGTTTTTCTATTCCAATCTTTGGCCTGCTTTTCTTAGGCTGTTTGTCTTGTTGCATTGTTAGAGTGCTTTATGGATAGTAGATACAAATCGTTGAATATTTTGCAAATTTTTTTTTTT
>CM053516.1:2556643-2582149 GCA_028627145.1 Eidolon dupreanum | reverse complement strand
GTGAATATCTTGCACGCATGGGGATGAGATCCAGATGATGAGAATATAGAAAGGATCATTTGAAATATGTTAGAGGAGAACATTGCAAACATCAAACACTGTGATTATAAGCAACAGAGATAACTATCCTAAACTGTAAAACAATGCATGAATGTGAAGATGTTAAAACCCATGGTATCTTCACTTAGTCTATCTCTGGACTAAATCTATTTGTGTCTTCTGTCAAAAAAAGATTACCTTGAATATATAAATACATTCATACTAGCACGCATATTAGCAACCAGCACACATAATGTGTAATAGATATTACATATATTACTTACACTGCATATGTGTGCCTATGCATGTTTGTGTGCGTATTTATATGTAGAGAGTTTTTTAAGGACAGACGTCACTTGGAAATGATAGAAAATGTTCATTATTATACCTTTGTTTAATAATTTTTTTAACAACACCGCCAAAACTAGAAAACATAAAAATAAAAAGGATCATCATTTTTTAAATAGATGGGAAAACGGTCTCTGGGGAGCCCCAACCGGAGTGATGTTTTGTCTGTACAAATCGCTTTGCAGACTCTCTGGCATTTCTTGGCAGGTTTGGCTGGCTTCCCATACCTGGCGAATGTCAGCATCCATGGGCAGCTACATATATGTGCTCATAGTGTAAAGTATATGTCAGACAGCTGCTGATGTGTGCATGTAATTTTTTCTGTGCCACATATGTCCCTGTCTTATTGTCACTAGATGCCAAGCTCTTTCAGAAATAGAGATTTTTTTCCCCATCACCCTCCATACACATACATAGAGAATACTTAATACAGAATTTTTACGGCACTGTAGAATCTATCCATATATTTGTAATTGAAATTATATATGTTTCTACTGCAGCTTTTTTTTTTTTCCTATAAAACTGTCCCTCAGGTGTCAGAGACAAGTTTACTCTTGAAATTCTAAATTTGAATTTCTTAGTTGTCATAATGTATTCGTTTCAGAAACAAATAATTTTCTTTTTAAGTAAATAACTATTACCTATATCACCTAAGATATGTGGGTTTTAGAGAGATGTTTATTATATAGATTTAGAATAAAGTGGTATTCTTTACTTCAGATGACTTAGCTCTTCTATAAATCAACAGTAATGCCCAAGCTCAGATAACCTCTCTACAGTTTATTTAAACATGCACATATTTTTTTAAAAGCAGTGTAACATGAAGTTGGACCCTTACATAATATACAAACATTAACTCAAAGTGGATCAAATACCTAAACATAAGAGCTAAACTTTAAAATTCTTAGACAAAAATGTAGGGGAAAGCTTCATGACTTTTGATTTGACAGTGATTATTTAAGTATGACACCAAAAGCATAGGCAATGAAAGTAAATATAGACAAATCAGACTACATCAAAATTAAAAGCTTTTGTGCATCAAAGGACACAATCAACAGAGTGAAAAGACAACCTGCAGAACAAGAGAAAACATCTACAAATTCTATATCCTATAGGAGGGTTAATACCCAGACTATGTAAACAAACCACAACTCAACAACAACAAAAACATGACTTAAAAAATGGACAAAGGGCTTAAGTAGACATTTCTCCAAAGAAGATGTACAATTGGCCAACAAGCATATGCAAAAAGCGCTCACCAGTGCTAGTCATCAGGGATATGAAAATCAAAACCACAATGAGCAGTCGGACCTCACGCCCGTCGGGATGTCTACCATCAAAAAACGGAAAGCAAGACTTGGCAAGGATCTAGAGAAGTTGGAAGCTTTGTTCATTGTTGGTGTAAATGTAAAATGGTATAGTTGCTGGGGAACACGGTATGATGATCCCTCAGAAAATTAAAAATAGATTTACTTTATGATCCACCTATTCCATTTCTGCGTATATATCTAAAAGAATTGAAAACAGGGTCTCAAAGGGATATCTGTACGTTCATATTCACAGTAGCGCTGTTCGCAGTGGCTGAAAGCTGAGGTGACCTGAGCGTTCATGGATGGATGAATAGATAACAAAATGCAGTAAATATGTACAAGGGAATATGATCCAGGTTTGAAAAGGAAGAAAATTCTGACATATTTTGATATAGATTTGTTTCCTTTGTAGGAGAGAACATTTGAGCTGCTATTTTTATCACTTAGGAACATTTATTGAGTGCAAATTGTGGATTCTGTAAGAGAAGTTATATTTGCAAACAGATAATGGGTAATGTGTACACAGCCTTATTTTGGAGGTAGAATGAGAGTAATATCTTTTCTTTAAATGTTCAGAATTACTCATTTCTTTAGCGTTGTGCTTGACAAAAATAAGAATGTGACAAAGATCAAAGTCACTCAAAATGATTTTTAAAAAGTACTGATTTTCTACACTGGCTTTCTATGTAGTCCCTGTATAATGTAATACAAGATCTCTCGTTTGTGTATATCATAATCCACTTTGACCAAGATGTCCTAAGGAAAAGAAAATATTCACTTAATTAAAATATTACTGTAGCTTGACTGTGAACATGTGGTTTTAGATGGCTGACAAGACACTTTGCAGAGGCTGAAATAACCATACTGTTAAATCACACACTAACCCATGTATTTGCTCACGGCTACATCTGTAAGCAAAAATGTAAACATCTGAAACATAAAGGTGACATTCTTGAAACAGAAAACTTCTTTCACTGAGAACATACGCATTCTAAAGTTAGTACTGAGGCATCTTTGATTACTACCAGACCACGCTGAATGAAAAAGCGACGTTGTCGAGCCAGGCCTTTGTTTACAGAACGTAATCTAATTACCTATGGATCAGTGTGGGAAAATAGGCCAGGATCTGACTTGACATCAATGCGCTTTTAATATTTCAGACGACCTATTTTACATTCAGTCATGGAGCGTGGGACTTGACCAAAAATGTTTTTGCCGAATAACCTCAGAAACCAAGCTTGCCATTTCTACTATGGATGTATACACACACAGGGTATTCAAAAGTGAAATTGCCTACTTTCTACATGGTTTTTTAAGACATATTCATTATGTATGTGAGCCTTTGAATTCAAGCATAGTCTTGGCGTCAGGAGAACTTCTCAATGCCAGTATGGAGATTAAGTACAGCATGCTCGTTTTATGTACAAATTGCCAGCATTTAATAAAGTTCCTGTCTGCCTTCGGCACATTTGCGTAGAGAGCCAAGGCCTAGGTTGACATCGTAGGTTCCCATTATCAAGGAGAGGACCAAAGGCATAACTGGAAATTTCGACATTTATTTGGAGTTCCAACAATATTGTTTTCATTATAGTGAGCTTAAATAAGCATTAGCAGCCTTCCTATCAAAGAAATTAGTCCTTGTGTGAATGGCCTATAAATGAAATTGTTATACAGTGGAATAATAGGAGCATGTAATGAAACTTGATTTCCAGCCAAACAAACATATGGACATTAAAAATTAAAAAGAGGGAAACGTGCACGTATATGGGTCCCATGTGGGATGATTTAAGTCATCCGACGAACGTGTGTGTCTGGATTCTGTCCATCTAGAGCATGAGATTCTTCCAGGCAGGGGACTGCCCTCACTGTCTCGGGGTGTTGGATGTGAGAAGATGTGGTTTCCTGTGGGGGGAAAAATGGGTGAGGCCAAGTTTTCAACAGTTTCCACAGTTTTGTTCAGCACGTTTTATTGCATCGTGGGATACTAGGATGCATGGCAGAGGCAGTAGTAGCAATTAGAGCGTTCGCTGCTTTCTCAAAGCCAGGAATGAATGATGCTTCTATTTTTTGTGAAGAGTTGTCTTACAAACACACGCAAGGTTTTAGTTGCGTATATCAGACGTCATGATCATTTTTCGTACGTTCACTGGTAGTCTCTGACATTCATCTATCCAAAACCTTTATCGAAAACCTATCAATTAGACCATCTCAGAATAAACAAAGAAAGATACACTTTATTTATCTCGACCAAAGTGGTCCATTCAGTCAGATAATCTTAGTAACAGTACTTTTCATATACCTCGCAGCTTCCCTAGTCTCCTGTGATAAAGTACTGAAATCAGGGACTAAGTTATAGTTGAATAATCTACTTGAACTTTTTATGAATTCTTAAATCACTGAAATGCCAGTCAAATATAAGAGAAAGAAATTTTTAGGTTTTTCTAACACCTAAAACTGGGTTCATAGAAAATACTAAATATAAAGTAATGCTATTAACTGAGTATTTTGGTAATATAAGAAATTAACAGCCAAAGCGACATAAAAAGTTCAGCACAGATAAATATACGCACTAGGATTCTCCCTACCACACACTGAGGCTGAGAAAATCTTGAGTGAGCTATTATGCCAAATAAATCACCAATAGAATAAAATAAAATTATGTAAGCTTCAAATTTCATTGCTTACGTATTTTATATTTTTGTTAGTACAACAGGAAATCATCATTTGTGTTTCGAGTAACGTTATTTGGGGGGTCGCATTGACCAAGCCGTGGTTCTTAATGATTCAGACCTGTGTGTGGGAGGAAGAAAGTGGTAAGGAGACATTTCTGACACTTCACCAAAGATTTTTATCAGCACATTTTATTGGATAACACCAAGTTTGACATAGGCAGTATTAATAATTGCAACATGTGGCATTATCTCAGAATGATAATGATGTTTTTGTGTAAAGAGACTATTAGTTATCTTGCTGCTAGGTCCAGTTCGATCGTAAGCTTTCCACTACTCTTGTCTCTGTTTTCTCTCTTCCCTTTGTCTGGCTTTCATCTGTTCTTTCTCAGATTTTCACTTAGACTTCTCTTCCTCCAGGAAGTTTTCATAGTACCCTGTGCTTACTCTTTCATTCTACTTATGATTCCTTGCTTCATATTCTGTCCGCCTGCCTCGCAGCTCCTTCCCCCGGTGTACGCTCTGTTGGGGCAGAACTATGTCATCTGTCATCTCCAGCATCTAGCACAGTCCTTGACACATAAAAGTTGTCCAATATAGACTCATCGAATGCATGACATAATGAGCAAATGAAAATGAATGAATGAGAATCTGTAGATCTGGCCAGGAACTATTTGTGTGGCTTCTGACATATCACTCTCGTCTCTCTGCCTTAGTTTCCTCAAGTTCAACATGGGAGGTGTAGGCGAGATGATTTCTAAAAGTATTACGGATCTCAGTGTACATGTTTCTGTGATGAACCCTTCAGAGGAATCCTTCCTTCAGAATATCGCTTCATTTGCCTAAGGAATGTTTTTCTGAAATTCATATGCCACGTTGAGGGAGGATAGCTTCTGTGAGCAAATTTGTGCCTAATACCCCAAAATATAGAGCGTCGCTTAGCTTTTAAGGCAAGGTCTTGAACCACTGCAGACTTTGTGTGTTCTGTCTGCTTTGCAATGTTGAGACTATCACAGAAAATCAAATAGTGGGTAATAAAATAAAATAGGGCCCTTTTTAACCTATACCAGCACAAATAAATAACAATATAAATCTTATCTCACTTAACAGTTTTATTAGCCATTTAAAAAGTAAGATTAAAATAAAATAAGACAGCTGAAGAATGGAGATGAACATAAAACCTTATCGCCACTATTTAGAGAAATATGTTTTAGCCATTGTCTATGTGAATTCAACCAGAAATTAATTAAGAAGTGAAAGAAGAGGAGAATATAGCAGATGTGATCTTCAGTATAGAGCGAGTGACCTGGAGAGGTGTTCAAATGCGTGTGGGTCATGTACAGATGAGCTCTGTCCCAGGAGATTGTACATGAGGAGAAATTACTTTAATCATCTTCTGACTTATCTGTCTTAACCATCCTGTCCCTGGCCTCACCAGAGAGACTGTCAGATAATAATAGTTAGCATTCATTCAGAGTTCACTATGTGTCAGGCACGGTGACAGGAAATGTATTATTGTTTCCAGTTTACAGATTAGAACATTGTAAAATAAAAGGGAGTACTGAGGTTCGAATACAGGCCGTAAAGCTCAAGCGTGTAGTTACCATGTGTGTGGCCTCTGCCACCTACTCGCTCTGGTCATATTCCCAGTATAGTTCCTGGAACATCGTAAGTGCACAGATTATGTTTGTTGAATGAATAAATGAATAAATAGGTGAATAGGTAGGATCCCGGAAGTAGGCAGAGAGTCAGGAAATGTGAAGATAGTTCAGGGATTTGGAGAGATGGCAGTGTAATTCCCTTTATGAAAGAAGCACTATCTTGGGATATAGAGAAAGGATTTTGTCGCCGAAGTGCATTTGTGATTTGCAGTATGTGTGTCTGCATGTGTCTGTGTTCTGTGTCTGTGTCTATGTGTGTTTTCTTGCTTTAGCATGTACAATAGTTTTAAAATGACAAGATCGAAATTTAAAAGTGAGATTTAGGTGTTATATTGCAATTTACAGCTAAACTAAATGTGACAGAATATAAACTCCTGACATGGAAGGATTATAATGGAAAACTTGGCAGTTCCTCAAGTATGCTTCTAGAATCCACCATAATATTTTAACTCTCACAGTTGGGCCCGAAATAAAGTGAAATCACAGCATTTTCCCTACAGGTATTTCATCCAATAATTATCACTGAAGCTGTGATCGTTGGACTTTCCCAACTCATCAGACAGTGATCCATGGATTTATAAAAGATTCACTGAGGTATATTTTTTAACTGGGGAAAAGAAAGAGTCACAGTGTTTCCAGTATCACTAAACACTTGTCAACCAATGACTGTGTATGGGAAAAGACAATGTGACGTCCCGGCTGCTTGTCCCGTCTCTTACTTGTTCCCAAAGGAGACTTAAGTTATCTGATTGTTAATGGCACCTGTGGTCTCTATTTCTCAATTGGATATAATTTTCCACAAAAGTAAGCAATGAGAGGCAAGAATCCTGTTCTCTGGTACCAAAGATTCTTGCGGGCAGGCTGGCCTAAGGCCTGGACTTGGGATGGAGCAGCGAGGTCCTTTTATTGACAGATCCGAAGTCACATTATCCAACTGGCTTCCTCAGTAAGGAAGATGACATTTTCGCCTCCTTCTGAGTCTGATTTCTCACATGAACCTTAACATGAGAGGGGAAGAGAAGGGTGTTATTTACTGCTTCCCTGAACATCGACAGTCTCCTCCATGTATCCTGTGTTATTGTCCCAGCTCGGAGTGACTGACACCAGAACCCCCTCCCTTCCTGTCATACAAATGCCTAACTTTTGACTGGGCTTAACCTTAATTTACACTTACCATAAAATAAGGAATATGTGATGGAAAGGCCAGAAAATTGAAGTGGGCCTCACCTGGGTTGGAATTCTGGATCCATCACGATGCGAACGTGGACACAATATGCCATCATCTCTGAGTTCGTTTTCTCTCTGGAAGGACTATCTTGAGTATTAAATTAGATATATAAAAAAAGGACCTAGTGCTGTATGTGATACAATCGTTGTTCAACAATAATTATCCTGTTAGTATTAGAAATAATTCATTAAATGGAAGCAAATTTTTGAGATAACAGGTCACAGTTTTTAGTACCTTATAGTCAATCTGTGTTCATTCTTTTTCATTTAGTCTTGTTCCCTAAAGAATGAGTAACGGGATTTAACTAAAGAAGTTTTGCTTTATTTGTTTAATAATAAAAAAAAAAAAGATGCAATGTAAAAATCTTATAAAGAAACATCTCACAAGTGAAATTGATAGGTTTCCTTAGTTGGGAACATTCTAGTCTGTGCTCCATTATTTCCGGTACAGGTTTAAGATCTCGTTGGGTGGCCCAGCTGTTCCCTGCCATGCATTACAAATGTCGGGCACCACATACTTCTTAAATCCAAAAGCCATAGCTCTTCCCCTGTGATCCTGCTCAAGTTAGTTGAAGCAAAAGTAGAGTCGGACCATCCACCCAGCTGGGTTTTGCTGCTTCTAGTTCACAAGCTTTCTGTGGCTTATGATGTGGTCGGTAACTGGGAGAGCTCTACATAACCAGCTCACTGCATCTGGGTTAAGTGTGTACAAAATTGTAAATATTGGCAACAGCCTCAGTTGAGAAAAGGCACCATGTTTATTCAAGAGTATGGCATGATAGCAATCCAACTTCTGACACATGATTTATTTCTTAAGGCCAAAAGTCAAATGACCCACGTTAGAAGCTTTTTTATTAAAGCCTCAGGCATGTAGGGCTTATTTGATTTTTAGAAGAAATCAACGAGAAATGTAGGTGAGTAAAGGGGAAAAGAGTAGAGAGGGTTAGAAAAACAACCTCTCGTAAACATGAAATCAATTTGAGATTTTTTTTTTAATCCTTGAAAGAGTGATATTACTGTACCAAACGATATTCTGTCTATAAAGAAAACACTATACCACTTCTCAAAGTATTTCTTAATATGCATCTAAAGTTTCATTGTTAAAGAGTCAAATTTTCCAAATCAGAGAGAAGTATTACTTCATGGTTCCCAAGTTTCCGATCACTTAACATATGAAACGTTGAAGTTTAAGAGTCAAACGCTCCAAGTGAAAAGCATCTGTTTGATGTCGGGTGAGGCCTCTGACGAACTCCGAACTCCGTGGTAAAAGGCTCTTTGTGCCGCTCTGAAAATGCATCACTTTATAATAAATCCGGGGGCTCTGACACACTCAGTGATGAGGTCTGCTTCCTAGACTTATGTGAGAGGACCTGTCTGCCACACCTGGCCCTCTGAGCAATGAGAGCGACAGATTTTCAAGTCGAAATGAACACACAGCTTCAGGTTCAGGCGTTGACCTAGATACCTCTATTTTCTTTACAATCAGAACATACATTCCCAAAAGAGTCGACTCTCCTGGCCTCTCGCACTTTATACTTCTCCATTTCTGGAAGAGAAGATACCAAGTTGTAAAAGATATAAGGAATTAAAGCTGCTGAACTATTAATTATGAAAGTTGCAGAGTACGTAATTATGGCATGTGGATTTTGAGATTGCTGGTACAATTGTTTCAGCCACTGTGGGGCTAGATGATTTGCACAGAGAATGCATTCAATGTCAAATGTTCTGTTTTGTAATTGTTTTGGGGCATGAAGACTATAGTGAAAGCGATATCTTACTCAACATTGAACAGTATTGTGATGATGAATTAGACACCTAAAAGTAACACACTTCTTTAAGAAAAATGTATTATTTCTCTACTATACAACCTTTAGACACTCCAGATAAGCACAAAGAAAATGAATCCCACCATCTTGAAATGACTACTTTTGTACACATTGATTTCTCTTATACCACCAATTCACAAACTCACACAAATATGTATGAGTCTTTTTAAGGAAAATAACATGCACCCTTTCACGTATCATTCAACATAGTCGTTTTGTCACATAAAACATCAGAAACATCATTTGAAATCTCTCTCTCTCTTCCTCCCTCCCTCCCTTTCTCTCCCCCCACTTTCTGTAATGTGTGTGTATACATATATTCATTTTAAAGGCTGCATAATATTCTGTTATATGAATATGGATATGCACCATCTTGGAATATAAGGCAAGCCAGACCTGCCTCCCCACAGCACTTTGAACAATCAGAATCTAACAAGCCAGCAACTCACACCGCTAAGCATGAGCCTTACTGGGCTAGAGGCCAGTGTGGCGAATTTTACTTCTGAATATTAAAGAAAAATATTTAAATGGAAATTTAAAAAGAAACCATCACCCTGACAGATAATTAGATGATCAGCAATGATTACATATATGCTTAGGCTGCTCATTTATCTTATTCCCTTTCCCTCCCACCAAACAAGGTGTCTGGGTTTCTATTATTGTCTCCCTTTTAAAAAAACAAACTATATCATTTCATAAACTATATAAAAGTCTAATCAATGTACTGTATAACTGAAACTAATAAAAAAAGGAAATAATATAACAAATGTCATTGTATCCACCACCCGCAATGAATAAATGTTAATATTAAAAAAAAAAAAACTAAAAAACAAAAAAAACAAACTACACACTCTCATACACACACATGAGCATGGTGAGTAGGTGTTTGGCCTTTATAAAAGTGGGATCATCTTGTTTGTGGCCTTTCAACACACATTATAAATGTTTTAGGATGCATGCTGAATGTAATTCGTTCCTATGTGAGATATCATAGTTTTAAAATATCCTTTTTATCCACTCTGATGTTGACAAACATTTGAGTTGTTAGAGATGTGTGTGTATGTGTGTCCATTGGTGTGTATGTGTGTGTGTTGGTGTGTCACTATTATAAATACCACTAACACCAGTTCTTGTGCATGTCTCCTGACAAATGCACAGAAATATCTAGGAGTGAAAATACTGGATCATAGCTTATACTAATATTTGACTATACGATAAAATATCAAATTATTTCCCAAAGTGGATTGTACCAATTTACACTTCTACCCAAAATATACAAACGTGCACGGAAGTCCCAGTTGCTGCATATTCTGACGCACACTGGATATTTTCCGTATGTTTTTATTTTCCCTGCTCTTGGAGAAGGTACTGGTGTGGCACTGTGCTTCAGTGAGTACCTCGCCCAAGACGAGGGCAGCTGAGCACCTGTTCGTAGGTTTATTACACATTTGGATGTTTTCTTTCGTAAAGTGTCTACTTGTATCTTTTACCCATTTTCCACTGGCTTTTTTTCCTGTTGTTATTTAATAGCGGGATTTTTAAAAACACATTCTAAGTTTGTTATTAAATAAATTGATGACAAATATTTTCTCCCATTCTTAGACCAACCATTTCACTCTGTTGATAGTATCTTTTGTTGAACAGAAACTAATTTCTCTCAGTAGTTTTTGCTTTTCGTGTAGAGGTCACGTACATCTTTTATTCTGTTTATTCAGAGATGCATGTTTTTTTGATGCTGTTGTAGATGCAGCTTTTTAAATTTAATTTTCTGTTTGTTTACTGCTCGTGTATAGATATACGATCTGTTTTTATCAATCTGGGGTGCAGCAAACTTCCTAAAGTTACTCATTAATTCAAATAATTTAGCTGTAAATCATCTGGGTTTTCTTTGTTTAAAATCATTTCGTCTCGAAATATTACAATTTTTTTCTTTCACTCCAATTCTTATGCCTTTCATTTATTTTTCTGACCTTGTTGCACTAATTGGGATCTCTAGTCTGACACTGAATGTAAGTTACAAGAATGACAACTCTGTCTGTTTCTAGTATCAAAGAGAAATCTTTCAATAAGCCACAACTAAATAGGATGTAGATATTTTGTAGATGCCCTTCAACAAATCAAGGAAGTTTCCTTTTATTTCTAGATTCTTAGACTGTTTATTACAGATGGATTTTGAATTTTATTTTCTGTACCTATAAAGATGATAAAAATGAAAAGAAGTAGATGACTTTTTTCCTTTTCCCTTAATGTGATAAATTGCGTTGATCGATTTTTAAATTTTAAACCCCATTTGGTCATGATGTACTGTTCTTTTTATGTATTGCTGGATTTGGTTTGTTAATATTTTGTTTAGAATTTTTCATCTATTTTTATAAGATAAATTTGCCTGTAATTTTCCTTTTTGTAATGTTCTTATCAGGTTTTTCTATCAAAGTTTAATTGCATCATAAAATGAGTTGGGAAGTGTTCTTTTTTTCCTATTCTCTAGAAGAGTTTTTATAATATTGGTTTTATTGCTTCCTTAAATGTTTGTGAGAATTCACAAGTGAAACCATCTGGGCTTAGAGTTTTCATTGTGGGGAGGTCATTTAATAATTGATTCAATTCCTTAATAGGAAAAGGACTATTTTGATTTTCTCTCTATTTTTATGTTAGTGTTTGTAAGGTGCGTTTTTCAAGAAATGTGTATATTTTATTTAAAAATTTATTGATAATTGAAAATTATTTAAAATTTTCTGATTTAATGGCATATAATTATTTGTAATGTTCTATTATTTTATTTTAAATATCCGTGCAAAATGTAGTGATGGCCCCTTTTGCCAGAAGGCTCATTTGAGTTCTCTCTCTCTCTCTCTCTCTCTCTCTCTCAATAATCAGTCTTGTTAGTCTTGCTAATTTTCCTTTTGAAATACTCAACTTTTGGCTTTGTCAGCCCTTCGGATCATATGTTTATATCTCATTAATTGTTGCTCTGCCCTTTATTATTTCCTACCCTCTTCTTTATTTAGGTTTAATTTGCTGAAATTTGTCTATTTCTTAAAAATAGCTATTCAGTTTTTGATGTAAGTCTTTCTGCTATTCAGTATATGTATACATGCTTCCATCTAGCACACCTTTATCTACATTCCACGAGCTGTCATATTTTAATTACCATTTAATTTAAATTGTTTTTCAATTTCCATTGTAGTTATCCTTGATCCACGAGTTAGGAAGAAGCATATTACTTATTTTCCAAACATTTGGAGATTTTCTGGCTATCTTTCTCATTGTTTTTTACTTCAATTCCATGGTGATTAGAAAATATACTGTATGATTTCAGCTTTTAAAACTGATTGAATCTTGCCTCAAGGCCTGGCATTTTGCTGATTTTAGTAAATATTCTGTGTGCGTTAAATCAAATGTGTATTAAATGTGTATTTTGTTTTTATTCTGGTTTCTTGATTAGATCAAGTTTCTTAATTGTCCTTTTTAGATGCTCTATATCTACTGATTTTTTTTGGGGGGTGCTTATTCTATTTCATCTGTATCTATTGTCTATTTATTTGGTCTTGTCTCTTAGAATACCTGATATTTTATAAGAAAACTTGAGAAATAATTCGGTGCTTTAGATGATCTTATCTTTCTTCAAAGGGTTAACTTTATTTTACCAGGTAGTTAGCCTAGGTAAAGATTATCTTAGTCTAATCTTTTTTAAGCACATTTAATTAGTTGGCAGTCTTTGTGAGACTTTATCTATATAAACTTGATTCTTAACATTAGTATGGATCCCTTCAAGGGTCTAAGTGAAAATTTTATGTTTAACAGCCTAGAGTCAGGAGGGTTAGGGGAAAGTAGGAAGTGATTGCAAACATATATGGGGTTTCATACGAGGTGATGAAAATGTTCTGAAATTAATTATTGTGACAGTTTCATAATTCTGTGAATATATTGAAATTTGCTGAGTACTTTAAAGGGATAAATTGTATGGTTCATGAATTCCATCTCAATAAAGGTGTTACATAAAGTTTTTAAAAAGTCGCCTGCAAAACTGCAAAAGAGTATAGAAGACCTCATCTAAAATTCTGAGAGATAGAATATAGTAAAAAGAGCACCTGTAGAAAAATTATAACCCAATAAACTAATACCTAGTTAAGATATAGGTTCATTCTACTTTGAGAACAAGAGAGAGTTGAGCCTGTGCAAGGGCCAGAGAGTAGACCTGTTGCTGGCATGTCGCCAGCTGCTGTAACACGTCACTCCCAAACCCCTGTGGTGTCTCACATACAGCAGAAGATTCTTTATTGTTCATGTAAAAATCGGAAGTGGGTGTACTTGGTCAACATGAGTATGTGTATATCAGGAAGGAATGCTTTTCTTAATGCAGTGATTCAGAGGCACAAGTTCCTTTTATCATTTGTTTATACTCTCCCTTATAACCTCATCTCAATCATCCATATCCAGCTGATTTAGAGGAAAAGGATCAGAAGCCTGCTTTTTAAGAGTATTGGCCCATAGGTAATAAACATCACTTCTACTTGCATGTCATTGGTGGGAACTATTCATATGGCCATGGCTATAAGGAGAGACGAGAAATGTAGTTATTTCACGAATAGCCACTTTCCAGTGACAATTCTATTACACTGTTGGAGGAACATACAATTTGGTGGACTATCTGATATCACCTATTTGACATATCTAACAAAAATTTTCAAACAAATAGTTATATGCTAATCAAATAATGAGTGAACTAGAAAAAAAGACATTAAGATGGAGACAATACAGAAAGGAAATAAAAGAGAGTAATGGAATTTGATGCATTTAAATGGATGAAGAATGTACAGTGTGTTCTTAAAAGGGACTTTGGAGAAGGGACTTATTATAAGAAAATTATGATAGAACTTTAGAACTAAAATACTTATATTAGAAAACCTTAAGTGGTTGATTAATTATTATGTAAAGGTAATTTGAATTCATTTGGAGAGGAGAGGGGAGAACCAAACATATTCTAAAACTTTTATCATTTTGGAATACAAGATGTTAAGGGAAAAGTAGTTTTGGGGGGCTATCAGTGTATTTTGCTGAAAAAACAAATTGGTTTTATTCTTTCAAATATTCCAAAAGGAGTGTATGCTTATTAAACTAGAGAATGAAATGTTAATGGTATTAGAAAGAAGCTCTATTACTCATTTGCTCATAACAGCAGAAATTTTTTTAAAAGAAAGAAAAAGAGGAAATAAATTAAAACAAATGATAAAGTTAAAATGTTAATTATTGCAGTAAGTATACTTGATTTGAATCCTCCCATTAGAAGTCAGAGACAGATAGGTATTAAGAACAACCCCAAATGTATGCATTAGATGGAATATAATTAAAATAAAGTGAGAGAAAATGTCAAATTAAAGGAAGGGACAAAGAAATTCCAGGCAAATGCAAAGAAAAACAAAGAATGGAACTACGAGTGTTATACATGGGTTAAAAAGATTAATCAAGATAAACAAGGACATAATAAAGTGCACAATAACATTCATTATCTATATGAACCAAGCAATACAGCAACTAAATAACTGAAGAAAAATGATGTGAATTACTTGAAAAACTTGATTAAAAAATAAAATAGATCTTTCTAGCACTGGAAAGACTTAATAGGCTCCAAATAGTACTGACATAGAGGAGTTGAATAATATCATAGAAAACTTCATTTAATATATGTATGTACATAGAGAAAAAAAAGCTCTATATTCTCAAATGGAGATAGCATTTATTTGAATATCCACAGAACATTTGTAGAAATAATTCATGTTCTTGACCACAAAGAAAACTTTAATTTAAACTTTTAATTTTAACTTATAAAAAATAGATTCTATGGATCATCTTATTTGGTCATAATCACTGAAAAGACAGTTAAAAGGTAATTTTTTTTCTTTAAAGTACTTAAGAGTCAAAGTACTTTCTTTGGCATAATAAATGTGTGGGAATTAAGACACAAGGTTTTCAAGATCCATGGATAACAAAGAAAACATCAAAAAGGACTATAAAATGATATATAAATCCATGGGAAATAGAATACTTTATAACAGAATCCATGGGGCTCAGTAATAACTGTATTCAGAGGAAAAGGAGTAGCTTTAAATGTCTTCATTATTAGAGAAAAAAGATAAAAAATAAAGAAACTAGCTATTATCAAACCCTGCGTTAACGTAGTAAGTAGGTAGGTAAGGCTCAGAAGAATTTAATTACATTTGTACGTAGTTACTGAAATGACCTGAATGAGCCTGTACACCAGTCAGGGGTCCAGCTTTACAACCTAAGTCCCACACGGTCCTGTTTGTGATTTGACACCACCTGGTGATGACTGTCTACTCGGGCTTGTATATCGCTGGGGAAAATGGGGGATCCTGTTGCTAGCTAGAACTCCAGGGCGGGAATAACAATCCAAAGGCTATTATAGTTAGTTGGTTTCATTTCCTGAAGCTGATTCAGGGAGAATGTGCTAGGAAATTACTGGTATATGATACTAGCCACTAACTCAGGGAGAAAAAGAGGTGGAGAGGAAAACAGTAGTGGAACAATTTCTGAAATTTATGTTAGAATAAACGTTAAACTGTTAATATTCTTTCGAAGTTATAAGGATACTCATTTAATCAATCGGGCTTAGTTTAGTCATATTCATTAGTTTTCACTATTCCAATTTTTAAGTGAAAATAATCATTTGTGCATAACAGCTCCTTTTTCCGTGGAGCTGTCTCCCACATTTTTCTTTTCTTTTCATCACTGTTCTATTTATCTCCAGAGCCAGGATCTGTCAAGAACCAGCCTATATCCAGGTCTACACCACACATTATTGACGAAAAGATCAGCGCTGTTTTAACAATTGAATATTTATTATTGGCAATGATGTCAGAAAAAGAAAAAGAAATTGGATTTTCAGACAGCTAGTTGGGTGGACAGAGGACGATTTTACTACATCATATTTTTTTTCTAGGCACATCTGACAGAGTTCCTGGTCAGTTGAAAATACATTTTTCCTGTAAAGTCCTTTACAAACAGCTAGAAAAAGCTTATGATGAGTCTTTCATATGTAACTTAGATTTGCACTGCAAAAGGCAAACGTGAAATATATTTTCCAATTTGGGCAAATAATTTCATAGACCCTCCAAAGTAGGATTCATCCTCACCTGATAGGTCTATACCTATGGCTCCACGCTGAGCCCATTGAATTCGGGTCTGTCTCCATTGCGACGTGTGGATATGAATGTGTCATTGGCTTAGGGCATGTGGGTGGGATTCTGAACTGACCTGGGCTTTTAGATGTTCTTTTCTCCTATTTGGTTTTTAAAAGGCCAGTCTGTGAACCACTTCGATGCCTCCCACTGTTTTCTTCTGCCTTTTACAACGCCTGTGTGACCTTAAGGAGGGAGCACATTAATCGTGCATGCCACTCACTTCAGAGCCTACTAGAGCAAATGATTACTACAACTCAGAGGGAAAAAAACTGGAAAATATGCCCCTGATGTAAAACTGGTCACCCGGCCAAAACGGTAGTGCCAATTATGATTTCAGTGCCTTACACGCGTTACTCTGCCAACAGCCTTTTAAACAATATATAGTTTATTGTTGGTGTGGGTGGGCATATTAAACAATATTTTTTTCTCAAGCAACCTGTGGTCTTTGTATTAAAAGTGAATATTGAAAGTTTCAGTTCACTTTTGCTAGTCTTACTTGTTTTATTCTTAAATGAACAGTGTTAATGGCAACGAAGTAGACAAACTGGGGTGTATATAGCACTTTTCTGTAATTTTCTAGCTTAATGTTCTTTTCCATGATTACATGGATTAAAAGCGACAAGCCAATCACTCAAGCGATAAAGGCCATTACAGTCTTCTTATACTGAAGTCAGGGATCCTGGTCTCATGAAAGCCTTGAAATAAAGAACATGATTCCTGCTCCTTCATCAAGAAGTTTTTGAAGAGATGAATCATGTTAAGTCATGATACAATAGATATCCAATAGTCCTATTATATAACGACAACAAAAAAAAAATGCAATTCAGTGCCTGATTGTTAAATCAACTGCGTGCGCAAGTACTGAGATGAAATTTAAAAGACCTGGAAGATAAATCAGTCTGTGAAAACGGTCCCTGTTATTGGCTGTGTCATCGAAGCATCAAAGTGAATTTGCGGATGAATTACTTAATGCTGAAAAATACCACCCCAATTATTCTTTGAAAATAAACTTCAAAGTTTCAGGAAAACTAGTTTTTGTATGATGGTCACCTCTGAGCACTGCTAAATCCTGGCATTTCTTCTTAAACCAGTGCATGAATTCTCCTTTTGTGTTTCCTGAACCCCAAGAGGACATCTGGAGTGACATAATCAGCGTCAGGACACGGGGTCATTTCTAGCACAACATGCTCGTTGATACCTGGACAATGTACCACTTACTTATTTGTATCAAAATGTACCCATCACATAAATTTAGGACACTTTCCAACAGCTAATAACACGGAACTCTGGCCAAAGTCAACAACAACAACAACAAAACAGCCTGCCAGCCTCAGCCAACTCTTATCTACTTCAAGTTCAGAGATTAAATAGTTCAAGCCTGGATGAAGCCCCAGTAAACTCAGACAGTGCCAAACCAACAGAGCTGAAATGTGGACAGGATATGCCTCTGCTTATTTGTTAAATGTGACTGCCTAGGGCAGAACTAGGAAATTGTTATCCCTTAAATGCCTCCTGTGTTTCATACCTGTGCTACCTCCTTGTGCCATTTATAAACTATCCCTTTGAGGGCCTCTGACCCATTCTTTCATTCAATCATTGATTCACTAAGTATCTCTTCCAACAGATGAAGAAGGAGGCTCCTAGAGAATAAGCTCCAGGAAGCAGTTTGCCTAAGATCACCCAGAAGAGAAGAGATTTAAAGCTAGATACATATGACTTCAAAGTCATGTTCTTCCCACCATGTAGGGGCTTACAAGCAGGGGCTCCATCAGAATCATCTGGGACCCCCACATATATTTCTGAACCTGATTCTAAATCATTTCAATGGTATTTTCCATGGTAGAGTCCAGGAATATTTTAACAAGGCTTCCATGTCGTTTTCTTGGGTAGTCAGGTTTAGGAACAACTAAAATATAATACACTTGTCTTCTATCTCCTAATACAGTAACTGGTCCAAAACACTCAATAAATCATAATTCATTTGACAAGAATTTACTAAGCTCCTACTATGCCCTTGGCATTGTTACAGGCTTGGCAGTGAACAAAAATGAAGCTTACATTCTAGTGTGGGGGCGGATGTGGGTCCCACAGGACAGACAAAAACATGACACATAAGCAAGTTATGCATTAGATTAGGAGACGTTAAGTGCTAAGGAAAAAGAATAATAGAGAAGAGTAGGAGGATACGTGGAGGCAGCGTTTACAGAGGGTGAGGGTTACGCCGTCTGCGTATCTGGGAAGAATAACCAGGTGGCTAGAACAGCCAGCACAAAGGCCCTAACGCAAGTATGTGCCTGGCCTGTCTACGAAATACTAAGGAAGCCAGTGTGGGCGGAGGAAGGGAGCAAGAGAGAGGCGTGAAAGGTGAAGTCAGAAAGGTAAGGAAGGACCAGGTGAGCTCCTGTTGGGTCTCTAAGGCTGTTGTAAGCACCTTTATTTTTACTCTGAATGAAATGGGAAATGATTGTCAGATTTTGAGCAAGAACTGATGAATATAACTCAGAGTTCCACTTTCAAACACCAGAAGATTTTGAAAATTTTCTAGTCCAGACTCCCATGTAAAGGCAGGTATTTTTCTATATTATTCCAGGAAAACTGTTAAAATTTCTCATAAAAGCAGGCTTCATTATTCTTTAGTCACCCATCCACTTTATTCGACTGTTCATTAACCAAATATTTATTAAATCCACAGCCTACCCCGTGTTAGGTGCTATGACTTGGCCCCCAAAGTGCTTGTGGGCCCCAGTAGCGGGATCTATGGCCCAGGTTGCCTGTGAAGTAATTGTTTATTCCCAGCCTAATTACTTCCATTGTAATTAAATCCTCTTTCCTTTGGCTGATTGTCAATAGGTGACGTAGTCAAATTGCTCACCAGCTCTGTGCCTGTGACA
Source organism: Eidolon dupreanum (assembly GCA_028627145.1). Lineage (NCBI taxonomy): Eukaryota > Metazoa > Chordata > Mammalia > Chiroptera > Pteropodidae > Eidolon > Eidolon dupreanum. The sequence continues at coordinate 2,562,976 of CM053516.1, read as the reverse complement.
AGCTATGGCTGGCAGTCTCTTCCAACGTTTTATTGGAGGGAAAGGCGTGTACATGGTTTATTTAAATAGGAAGACTGGAGATTATTGGCAGAGAAGAAAGAATATCAGAAATTGGAGGGCGTGGGCAATAGAAGCTAAGAAATTTCTCTTGTCTCCTGGGATTGAAGGCGGGGAGAAGGAGAAGGCGCTGCTTTGAGCATTTGGGGAGTAGGTGAGAAACATGGCTCGAACTCGCTGCTTTTATTTATGCAGTATGTATTTTGAACTTATTTTATTGCTATTGAATATGACAGTGCTTTAGAGGAATAGCAACATGGGAAATGAAGACATGCCGAAGGAAGAAGGCCTAACACAGTGACCGATTCTTTTCAAATGATTCAGCTTGCAGATTTCACAGGAAGTGCAAATAGCACGATAATGTGCAACAGAACAGAACAATAGTCACCTCAGCTTTCCTCCTCAGAAGGGATAGAGATCAAACATCTGATTAATACCTTAGCTATGCTTTAACACAATGACATTTTAGTGACCACATTTAAAAGATATTTCTTAGTGCTTTACCTCCAGGTCCTTCCATCTCTGCTAACTTTCTGGCATGATTTTGTTTTATAAATATGTCAGCATAAGGGATGATTGGAGCGCATCCTACCTCCCTTATTCAATATTTTATTCCTGAAGACTTTGGCAGATAAACTGAATTTTTACTTTTTATACAGTCTCTTGATTATAAATATATCATAAATCATATTTATAAACATATTATGAAGAAGCAGGAAATCTGATATAGAAGGCAACCTTCTCTAAAGACATTTCTGCCATTTTATTTTCAAGAATAAAGAAAAACAGCAATGCAATTGCTAAGAGTCCTCAAAGTACCAAACTATTACCTCCCTAAAGTGACAAAAGTATACATGATTTTTAAAAAATTATTTAGATGAATATATGAATTCTTGGTTGAGGGTTCAAGCTCGACTGAGTATAAATCTCGGTCTTAGATATTGCTGATGGGAAATGGAACATAAAGGCAAAATTCACATCCCACTGATGTCGCGAACAGTCCATATGGAAGATCAGCTGCATAAAATCAGAGCATACACCTCCCTCGGCCAGAGTAGGGGGAAACTAGAGAGAAAAGTTCACCCTGTCTGTATATACTCCATGCTGCTGTTTCTTCACTTATTAAGCACTTTTAAATGCCATTTCATAAAGATTCTGTTGACTTAAAAAAAAAAAAAAAAACACAGTTGTACCTAGAGGAATTTTCTCTTGAGAGCTAAACTGTGCTAATCCACACAGCACAAATGGAGGTGAATGTGTGTTCACTGATTCATGCTTGTTAAAGTGTTTCTCTTCTGAACACAGTTTTTCTTAAGCATTTTTAATACCCCTAAGTAGGAGGCCAGCTCCATGAGATTAAAAGATTAGAGTCTTTTTCTTTTTGACTTTCTGGCTGTACATTGGAAAGTATTGTTGATTAAAAGACCATACAGGTAATTTAGGGATTTGGAATTGATTAGCTAATGTGCATATTTAACATTTTATAAACTGAAATGCTAGTCCCTTTCTTCCCTTACTAGATCCATGTGAGGATCATACTGGCCTGATCTCTGACCATTCCCCTCAGCGCAGTGACAGGTGGCCACCTGCCAAGAAATGATGCTTACTAAAGTGCCACAGGTAAACCAAAGGTAAACCTTTAATATCTCTTAGAAAGTGCATGATTCTAGTGTCAGGAATGAGGTAGATCATCAGGTACAAAGGAATGAAAAGATCAGCAAATGCTCTCTCCCTGAAGCAACTGTAAAACTGAACAGATTTGGCAAAAACAATTCTGCTAAAGCCATCTTGAAAAACAGAGCTTCACTCATGAGATAGCCACTGTGGGGCTGATAAGCACTGTGCAAGTCTGGATGTCTGGAAGCGTGAGAACTCTTGAAGTGGCGACCCGAGAGAATCTCCTCTCAGAAATACACTGGAAGGCAGTGGAAGCTGAGGCAGACTTGAAACCTGCCCGCACCCAACGCAGATCCACTCAGAGTGGGAGCCTTATAGCCCTGAAGTATTGAAACACAGCTTGTGACCAGTCATGGGCCTAATAACTAAGCTGTGCAGACACAGGGGTTGCCTCTAGGAAGCCAAGCTAAAACTAAATTAATTAATTAAAATAAAATAAGAATTCTTTTAAAAATTCTGAGCAGAAACAGTAGCCACACACTATGAGTGATAGGTTTGACCAGTTAAGTGTAGGCTGGTTAATTTTTTTTTTTAAATAAAATAAAGAAAGGGGGAAGTAAATAAAAAATCCATCAAGAACAAAAACCTCGGGAAAAGTAAAAAGAGATTAGAACCAGAGTTATAATATATTATCTAAAATGTTCTGTTAAAAATTATGAGACATGCAAAAAAGGCTGTAAAGTATGACCCATCTCATGGAGGAAAAGAAACAGTCAATGAAAATACGCTCTGAGAGACAAACAGGCTTCGAAGCAGCTGTTGTTAACATGTCCAAAGAACATATGAAAGAACCAACGGAGAACATTGGTAAAGAAATCAAATCTATTAAAAAGTACCAAATGAAAATTCTAGAGTTGGAAAACACAGTAATCAAAATGAAATATTCACCAAATGGGTTCAATAGCCAGTTTGAGATGAATGAAGAAAAAATTAGTGAACTTGAGGATGACTCATTGGTACTTATTCAATCTGAAGAACGGAGAGAGAAAAATTGAAGAAAAGTTGAACAAAGCCTCAGATACCCAGGGGCCACCAGCAAGCATATCAATCTATGTGGGAGAGGAGAGAAATAAAGGGACAGAACAAATATTTAAAGAAATAATGTCTGAAAACATCCCCAACTTTATAAAAAGTATTTATCTATAGATATATGAAGATTGATATATCTAAAATAAGATAAAGAGATCTTTGCCTGGACACAATAATCAAAATGTTGAAAACCAAAGAAAAAGAGAACATCTGGAAAGCATCAAGAGATAAACAAGTGTCAGGAGCTTAGATCCCTAGCAGATGCGTCGTTGATCAAGGAGGCTTGGATGGACCTCAACCCATGAACCTGTTTACCCAGGTTCCTAGATGTCACACTACGTACAGGGGAAGACTTGGAGTCCTATTTTTCATCCTATGCTTTGATGCATCTTTGAGTAAAGCTCCTATTTACATCCTTAAATATTTTTGAAAAACAGATTAATGAAAGAGGATCTATAAATGAAAAAGGCTATATCCAACTATGACCTTGATCTCATCCATAACAGCAGTAGTGATTATTTTGGCAATGTTCTAAAGAATAAAAAAATCAGAGAGCTTTGATCAAATCCTAGGGAGAATGCCTTTGCATCCCATTCTCCCAGGAATGACACGTGCAGACAAAAATCGATTCTGGATGGTCTGAACATCAAGCGAGAACAGTATGTCCATGGCTTTGTTTCATATTGCTAGAGTTTAGTGACCCTGGCAATCGAAACCCATCCATATGGGTGGATGGATTATGAGAGCAAAGCATACAGCTGGTTGCGAATGAAAAGATAACTTTGTAATTCATAGAATGCTCAAGGTCAAGTCTGTACCTCCTTATTCAACATTAACAAGCAAACAAACAAACAACAAAGTTCTCTCATTTTTAATACCATGAGTTCAGATTTTAGTATATTTCACTCTCCACATGAGCTCACTTTCTGGATAATTAGAAAGTTAAGTAATTGCCTAGAAAAGGTAAACATTTATTAAAGTCCTTAAGAGCAGGTTTAACTTATTCGCTACAACTGCAATAAAATAGTAGTTTGTATCGACATAAGATCCTTCTTGTATCTCTCGTATGACGTCATGTGGAACTGCCAACACACACATTCTGATGTAGAACATTTTCAATACACTTCATTCATAATCAGAACCCACGTCGTGATATCATTTTCCCCCTAAACGCTGAATAAATAAATAAAAATGTGTTGACTTTGATTTATTTGTGTTTTTCTTAGGCACTTGATGACGACAGCTTAGGAAGCTTCCATTTACTGGTGTGATAGAATTAAATCACTAATGACTGAGGAGGGGGAGGCATTTTCAGTTCTATGCTAACGAGGTGAAGTCTCTCAGTATGTATGCTCTTACTTGGGGTTCACGACGTGCCACTGCGCATGTGCGTCCCCTTACTCCTTTGTTCTTTCTTCTCGAACAGCGTCGCTTCTCTCAGCAAGGGCTATCCTGTTCCCCTTGTTCTGTGTCTCCTACGGTGCTTTCTGGATGAGTTTTCTAAGCGTCAGTGAGGGACTTGATGAAAAGGGATGGGGGGGAACTCGGGTGCAGAATTGAACATGGAAGGAGCTTGAATGAAAATGTAATGAAGCGGGATGGTGGAGTCGATTATTTCGGACCCTGAAAACAGCATGCCTCGATGGGTAAAAGAAGGAAAGCACACCCTTAGTAGGGGACCAGCAGGCTGGCGAGTTCATCAGGGGGCGAGAGTGGGTGGGGTACAGGAGGAGACCAAGAAACTATAAAATAGGAAACGTGGCCTCATCATTTACCTGAGGAACATTGGAAGCATGAAAAATTTAGCTCCATATTTTTTAAGATCTAAGTGAATTAATTGGCACGTTTTAGGAGGTGGGTTCTATTTCCTGTGTCAAGTTTTAAGGATTCACAGTCTTCCAGAGCAGGCAAAGGGACAGATTTTCCTGGCATCATCATGTGAGATAATCCGTAATGACTCTACAAGTTCACATGCCCTCTGCCTATATCCGGCTCTAAAAAATGGTTTTAATATTAATTGTTATTATGAACTTTATAAGCTATTCTTCAAAATAGTGTAACCGTTTGGAAAGGCAAATCTCCTTTCTTCGGTATTGTCCCATCGATAAGTTATTTTTCCTAAATCATTCCTGTTGCCCCATAAATCTAAAGGAAAATATTAGGATATTCAAAGACGGTTTTCAGTGTTTGTTCTCTGTTTTCCTCTCCTCCCCTTCACCGCCTCTTCTCTTCTTTATTTTGGAAAGTTTCTCAGGAATAGAAATGCAAGACTTTGCTAACTGTTCTTACCTCACAGCGAGTTTTCCTTTATGTCACGTGTCCTGGAACCACTCTTTGTAACTCTGCCACTCTGCTCTGCTCACCTGTGTGCTGTAGTCATTCTTCAAATTTAGTAATTCTTCAAATGCTTCGGAGACACCCCTCTGAAGGGTGGGGTCTCCCCACTGATGTCTCAAGTCCCTCAAGGGACTTCTACTTCTTATGCATACCCAATGTCATCTCCTGTGGTTTAGAAATGATTATAAAACTAAATGCACAAGAAAGAGAAAAGCATTCGTCAATTTTTATTTACTCAGAAACTTGGGCTATATCATAACTCTAATCTCTGTCTCATTAGGTTTTAAGTAGATTTTTCATTATCAAATGAGAGAAGTGAAGTCAATTTCAGAGGACATTTTCTTCTAAAAGCAAATTATAAATCTATCATAAATCTTAAGGATATTTCCATAGAGTAAGTCAAGAATATACTTTCTTGAACAATAAATAAATCAAATATTGATTTACAGAAGAATATACTATATACTAAGTTGAGTTATAGGTAAATAAAACTGTCTGTTTCTTTTCAAGTTATTAGCCATAATAAATATTAAAATAGTAATATAAAATTAAATATAACATATAAATAAACATAAAATATATATTGAATGTAAATTAAAATATTTAAAATAGTTAACTCATCTTAAGGCCCAGGATTCCAGACTCTAGTTTTACTCTTTGCCCCCAAGACACTAATCCAACTAAAACAGAATTTTGTGCTCTTGAACTTTATCTTTCTGCTGCTAATTTTTGCTACTTTTTAAAGGGAAAATTTAAGTGTTTTCTTCCAGAGAATTGTAGCAAACAAAATTAAAGATATTGTCTGTGGCCTGTCATTTTCACTGGCAGAAAAGTGTAATCCTTAGGTAATTTTTTGAAACATTTGTGACATGGAATATATAAAATAAAATAATGTTTATTGTAGCCCCCACTTTGGAACTGGGCAATTTCCTACCCAATTTGCCTCTCGCTCAGTCAATTCATTTTTCAGCCGGGCCCAGATGAAGTAACAAAACCTTAATTGAACTTGCCATTGTGTCTTGGACTATTTTGGTGACAATTTTCTGTGACAGGGAAAAAGAGTTGCTAATTCATCGCTTCAGGAAATGAAGGCCTAATGGGCTCACATCTGGTGAATTATGGCCTTCCTCCTCCTTGAGACAGCCGCAGTACACACAGCATTATTTGGAATTAAGAAAAAGCAGCGAAGGAAATCAATTTTTACATTTGCAGTGGCCTCTAAAAAAAAAAAAA
>CM053516.1:2539847-2556143 GCA_028627145.1 Eidolon dupreanum | reverse complement strand
TTCCTTGGGAAATCTCTTGCAGCCCCAAGTACAGAAACTGACGACAATATAGTAGCCGTGTAAACACGCCTCTCTACAACCCAACCTCTGGGCTCCCTCGGTAGCTCAGCTGACAAATGGATTTGGGGTGACTGGCAAAGGAGCCACAGCGGTGTGATGAATATACTGGCCTCAGTGGATAAACAGATGTTTATGAGAGTCAAAAGCAAAGTTGTTCTTGAAGACAATGAGGTGAATAATTTAGTCCTTAGAAACTCAGGCAGTGATTTTGGAATATAAGTAATGGAATATATTTTTCTTTTCTTGAGAGTTATTTTTATGCCTTTCATACTTTCAAGCGTTTTTCTAAAAGTCAAGCAAAACAGGGGAAATTGTTTATTTGCAACTTCGAAGAAGTAAAGAGGGTAAGAGCTTACATAGGTCTTCTCCAAGCTTAAATTGTATTATATTTGAGAAAAAAAAAGACAAATTAGGAGCCTCAGGGTCCTATGTGTTTTTTTCTCTTCCTCATTTAGCTTTTCTGTCTCAGTTATTCAGAAATCTGTTGTTTCTGATCTTTTATGAGCATGGGTACATGTTCAAGTCAAATGCATATAACCACAGCAAAGCAAATCTGAAGTAAGCAAAGAATATCTGAAGTAAGCTTCAGTTTTAGATTATTTAATGCTACATACTGAAAGCTAGTTTGTTTAAGTAATGCTTTTTGCTTTGATCCTAGGTGTTAAAATAGGAAAGTTCTGTGTGAAATTAGCTCCTGGTGTGAAATTCAACTTGAAGTTCAAAGACAGATACTAGTAAAATGCAGACCTTGTTTTATTCATTAATTTCTATAAGCAAGCACAACTATTTAGCTAAACAACCTGAGACCCAGCTTGACTGTCGAATGTATACACAGAAGGCCGATTGTCCTTTCCCGAAACTCGGCGACATTTGGGGGAAATTCAGGAAGTACACTGTCAAAAGCTGCAGGTAGAGACACGTGGGTCAAGGTTAGGTCAGTCATGAAATCGGAGGCGAGCTCAAGAAAATCTAAGGTGGACGACCTTGGAGGAGGAAGAAAAATGGGAGGAAGTGAGTGGGACTCAGATCTTTGTGCTGACTGCCTGACAATAGTCCTGCGCTTTCTAGAAGCCGTATCCTCTTGTACCAACGGGGTGGTTTTGGGAGAGGGGAGGGAGAAAGGGACCGAGCCAAGTAGACCAGGCAAGAAGTCAAGCATGCCTGTGACATGTGGTGTCACGAAATCCTGCCCACCTCTCTCACGCGTACTTGACCTTGACTCCGGGCTCTGTTACTTAGTGCTCCAAACAAAAGCAAAGGCAAAAAACAATAAGAAGGAATCCGAAGAAAAGTCTAGTCGCGTCCTGCTTTCGCCTCTCCCGCATAGCAGTGTGTTTTCAACTTGAGGGGAGAAACAGACGCACGCGTGTGCACATGCAAACGCCCACCCACGTGTGTACACGCGATTTTTTAAAGGCCGTGACTTAAGCCTCTTCACCTTTCTCAACATCGGTGACGTTTGGCAGATCAGCAGAGCTCCCCAGAACGTGGTAGCTGGCCAGCCAGGCCCTGCTCTCCATACCTCTGAACATGCGTTTCTCCAGGAACACGCATCCGTCCTCCACCCTGGAAGGGACCAGAACGCGGCCACGTGGTTGTTCCCAGGAAAAGGTGCTTCTGTAAGGGATGCGGATGCCGGTATCTAGTATTGCATCCTTGCTCCGTGCATGTGGGCCAAGAGCCCTGAGTGCCAAGGCTTTTTCTCTCTGGGAGGGATGACTCTTACCACAGTTTCTTCTTCTTCCCCAAGACAAAGGTACAGCTCTTTGAGAGAGTGTTCCAGAATGCCCAGAGGAACCAGGTCAGCTCACCAAACAGACCTACTATTGTTTCATTCCGTAGAAAACCTGCCTCGCCTTAACAATCCCACATCTACACGAATAAAAAGAACAAAAAGTGGAGACCTAGGCGCTGTCTGTCATCCCTTCCCCCTCTCCACTCCCGTTTTCTGCATTTAATAAAGGCGGCAGCTAAAGTTTAATAGCATTTGGAAAACCATGAAGCCATCTCCTGGAGTTACATGGCATGTTTCATATTATAGTGCTAAGATTAAGAAAGGAGGGAGGCTAGGATCTGCTTCTTGCTCCAAATGCTGGTCTCTCAACGTCAAGTTGATATAGATGGTGAGTGAAATACAGGATGAAGCCAAAGACTGTGTGTGTGTGTGTGTGTGTGTGTGTGTGTGTGTGTGTGTGTGTGCACGCATGCAGGTGAAAGAGATGCAAAGCAAAAAACTCAGTAAATATGATTTTTGTTGTCATGGCAAAATTATCGGTTTAACTGACATTATACTTGCAGTACGCATAGTAACCTCCCTGAATACGAGAGAATTCTTTCCGGCAGCAGAGCTTATAAGCACCGCTCCTTGGCTTTTTTCAAACGAAGTGTTTTTGAGCTGACATGTTGTTCACTGCGTTTGTTGGTGCTCACGGGTCTGTTCCCAAATACACCAACCTTATTAACGAGCGCTGGATTCAGGATATTTCCTATGGGAAATACAAAATTTTTTGTTTTCAATAAAACATATGGGCCAAATTAGAAAGTAAATAAATGAATTCTTCTCAAGAATCCACAATAACACTTGCTGAGCCGTGGGTCAGGCCACATTTAATCTACAATCTTTCTGCTCCGTGTAAATGATTATGTCATAGCATTTGTCTTTAATTACTCATCTCTTTCCAAAGGTTTGACTCATAATGTGTTTCTCGGTTAACCACAAACACTTGTACTACAAGATTTGTCATATAGATTCGCTCACCCCGGCTCCCACCCCTCTCTCTTCTGCTCTCTGCAACGGCATTGTGAAGTCATAGCTCCTAAAAAAGAAATTTTGAGACATTGTCTAACAACCATCCCCCCCAGATATTTCAAAGATTTCCATGCTAAGAAAAATAACGCTGTTTTTTTTTTGTTTTTTTGTTTTTTTTTTTTTTGACTCACAAAGACCGATAGAAGCAGGCTTCATGGAATGGCCCTAACAGCACTGTATCATCATGGTTTTGCACTTATATGGCATTGTTCCTCTGAGAATTTCCAAGACTTCAAGAACATATGAAAAGAATAAAAACAATGGGTTGTAGCTTGTAAAAGGCTACAAGTCAATTAAGCAACCACATACATATTTTTTCCTTCAGCACTTCACTTCTCACCTCACCTTCCCCTGTGAGGACCAGAATGAATTCTAATTTAATTCAGGAGGAATTAAATCAGCCATCTCCTCAGCTCACTTAGCACGTATTATTAATCCCCCCAGTTTTAGCGGAGGTGTTGGCTTCCAGTGGTTACTGTTGCCATCTCGCTGGTCTAATCCTGTGTGAAGTCTGCGATTATAGAATTTGAGGAAAACGTAGGAAGTGATACAGTCCTAGAGGTATGTCCGTCAGGTTGGGGGTGTTTCGGTAGGTAAACTACAAAGCACCTCAGTGATGCAATTTGGGGATTTTTTAAGGGCTTCTTGACTCCCAAATCCCAAACCTACTGACCTAAAATCCTTACTCTGTGAGTTCAGTTTGGTTTCTTTTTTTCTTTTTCTTTTTTTTGGAAGGAAGAGGGTTACTTAAGATGAAAAGGCCTTTGTTAAAGACAGATATAGGCACGTGAAATTTTCTTTGTGCTAAAGTGAAAATTCCCTAGTTAAAATGCAACACTAGCAGGGACTGGTGACATGTTAATTATGTCCCCAGGATGAAGGAAAAGGTATGACCGGGACCCTGAATATAAAAATCCTTTTTCAGTGACCTACTATAACCCCAGTCGTGCTTGTTACTATAGCGTGTCATCCTCTGCTCCTTTGTGGGGTTCTTGAGGCCCCGTCTTAGCTGGAGAATTCCTTTTGCCTGTTAGATTCAAAGCAAATTCAGTAGCTTCTTCGGCCCCTTTCCGTTAGCCTGGGCCCACAAAGCTTAGACTCTCAAGGTCTAACCCCTTTGACAGTGAGAGGAAGCAAAAGTAAGATGAGCCTTTAAAAAGGTGACAAGGGAGAGTGTCCATTCTCCCGTAAGCCTTCCACCCCAAGTCTGCTTTCCTCCAGGTACCGCGCTGGCTCCCCCATGTGATCACAAGAGTTTTAGGGGGAAGAAGAAAAATAGAGAATCGGCACAGAGAACCAAGCCCCAAGGGAGAAAACACTAAGACGTCCCCAGCCAAGAAATCATGGCCGACGACAGCATGAGTTTTTCATATTCCAGCACCTTCTTTGGACGTGCTGCGCATCACCCAGCGTGGCCTTGACCTACATCGTTGCTCCCTTTCTCTATTCCTGGGTGGAGCGTGGGGTGCTGACAATGGATTTCATCTGAGTGACCATTTCGCTGGACTCGCTGTGACAAATGGATCTGGGGCTCGCAAACAAAGAGGATATTCTGTTGTCGGTGACCCAACTCTCCATCCCCTGGGGAGGGGGGAAATTGCTTTTTCATCTCGAGACTGTGCTTTCAAGACCAGTATCTCTGTCCTGTTCTTCCTCCAGTCTGTGTTTATCTGTAGATAGGTGGTTCCTTACGCACGACGTTCGTCCCCATACGCCTGCCATCACTTCTCCACCTACAAGCTAATGCTATACACTTCTTTGATCAACTGAGCAAACCTACCTCTTCTTGTTGGCTTCTTTCTTATTTGCACCCCAGTCCCCAACATCGGGGCTGGTGGGACTTCCAGTTTCAGCTTCGTGGACATCTCTCTCATCCAGCCCTTCTTCTGGTGACACTTTTTTTTTTTTTTTTGGCCTGTCTGGGAAAGTTTTCCTTAAGCCTATCTCTCTACTGTCAAGATTTCCTAGCTGATCTACCGCTGGAGAAAGATTTCCTTTCCAGCCAATGGCAGACTTTCAGTCCGGACCCGGTCCCCTCCGTTTGATCCCGAGCTTCAGTAGTACCCTTTTCTCTTTATGCCTGCCATCATCTTCATGCCTTTGACTACATGCTGGAAGAACTGTCATTCTCTTCTCATAAATACTTCTGGATTTTTTTTCCTCTTACCTGCTCGAGTCATCATTCAGACTATAACTGACATCGCAAAAATCTTCTTTTAGATTTGATAAGGAAATCAATTATGATATAATGCATAAACCCTCTTAAATGGAACCAGCCTTAGCTGAGGGCACGATTTCTATGGAAATGAGCCACATTAAATCAAAATGCAATCAAAAATGCACCTGCGTGGGCTCCTGGTGCTACTGTCATCATTTGTCAATACCGAAAGTATTCTTTGTTATTTTCTTCTTCTTTCCACTATCCCAAATCTGAGTACCTGGGATCGCCTGGAATTGCAAAACCACTTCTATGTTGTATAGTTTTTATTAATCAATACGCATCATTTTTCTCTATCCTTATTTACCATTGATTTATTTTTTTCTTGCTACTGATAAATTAATGTTATTTATTTATACCATGTGCATTTTTATATATTACCTTAAATCCTTTTTGGAACAAGGTAGAAGTTATTTGGCGAACTTGTTAGTAAAAACTTTTTTCTCCTCTCTTTTATTTTTCTTCTCCCTTTCTATGAGTCAGAATTTTCTTAATCCACCTTGATTTCTTCCTCTGGCCATCACCATAACTTGTAATTAGAGTAAATAAATCTAAGTATCGGTCCCAATTCCACACTAAGCAACTGTAACCACAGAGAGTTTCTTACCTATACTTAAATGAGGATGGTCCTTATAATGAAGACAATGTGATAAATAGATAACATTATAAATTGGAAGCTTCCTAGCATAATTCCTGAGTCATACTGTGTTCTCAGTAAATGCTCTTTAATCCATGAATCATAAAATATGATCGTCACCATCATGACCCAACTTTCTCAAGCATGTAGCCATGACAATGTATCCATGGCAAGTAGGATTTCTGAGAAACCTTCTTTCTAGCGTCAACATTTCTCGTGGCTCCAAATGTGCTGTCGTTAATCCAATAGGTATATAGAAAAATTTTAGATGGGGACAGATGATGACTTAATTAAAATCCTTTTCTTCTTGAATAGATGAAACATCTCGAACAGCCACCTCTATTTTGCCTTTTTATTATGTATTTCTCCAAGGACGTGACTCGGTTTTTTCTGGAATGTTCAGTCAGCCCTCATTGCTGAAGCTAACGTGCCAACCATTTTTCCCCAACCAACTCTGATAATGCTTCATGGGAGTGGGAGAAAAGGATTCTCATCAGAGAGAAGTTCGTTGTCCAGTTTTCTTCTTTTCAGTCAGCCATGATAGCACGTAATAAGAACTTGAGCTTCAAAGGTTTGGACGGCCTCAGGAAACTGTAGCATCTGTGGCATTCAAGTGGGCTAACTATCTCCCCCCAAAGGCATTCCAGTAATCCCTCCTTCATCCCCACTGCCTCTGATTTATTACATTATCTTTTGACCTTTTTTTCTCTCTTCATAAAAAGCATTAAGTTGCCATTTCTACAGCAGAAGCCAGCAGATAAATGTTCAAATTTACTCTCGGCCCTCACTTGGGAATGGACTTATAGATTTCTCGGGCACAAAATGCCACGAAAGCATGTGGGCTTTGATATCCTTCGGTTATGGAAGGAGGAATAATAAAAGGACCAAGTCCTAAGAGAAAAATTAAACTTTCCATAGACAGAACATAGCTGCATTTTAAGTAACCACTTTAAAGACATGACTGCTGTTTTGGCAAAAGCTAGTAAGCCACACAAAATTAATTTCATGTTTCATTGACATTACTTTCAGGAATTTCATGTTGACATAACCTATAGAGTAGGGGTGAGGTACTGCAGACAATATATTTAATGCTGCTACACCAACACAAAATATTTTAAATCTGAGCGGAGACCCAGCTTTTTAAAATAATCTTGTTCTGTGTAAAAAAAAAAAAAAAAAAGAAGAATGAAACTGATTTTCACATCAGCTGTCTAATGCTAATTGCTTCTAGTGTAAGGTTAAAATCAAATCGTGAAGTCTTCTCATGGCTCCTTCAATGAACATAAGACACATTTCAACCTACTACTGATTTTGTCTCTTATGTGAATAGTGACACTTTTATAGGATCGCTATGTTAAAAATATCAACTAACCTGTGCTTAAGTGGTATGCCAGGCTAACAGAAAGGTACCTATGATCACACGCTTCTAAATACATTCAATGAAATAGTTGTTTTTCTACAAAACAAAATGTGTTCACTGATTCACCATGAGGGGAAGGGAAGTTATTGGCCTTGGCCACCGACATGTGTCTGTGTGTCCCAAAAAAGCGGTCTGTCCCCACTCTCTGCATCAGCATCTGTCCCCACGGATCCACGGGCCAAGTGCTGAAAAGACCATTGCATAACCAGGGCTCTCTTTGGCTCTGAGGCCACAGGCATTGTTTTCATAATACACAATTTCTGTTTCTACCTCTTGGCTTCCAAAGCTGCCCAAAGTCACATATTAGCAACTGGCAGGAGTCAGGCCAGCATGACCACTATTGTAAAGGCTTCTCGGCTACTTTCCATTAACTAAAGGTATGCACCGGCACATCCGTTAAGAGTTATTTTCATCCTGTTGGCTCGTAATCGGTACCCTTTCAAGTATACCATGAAGCCGGGAACTCATTTAGTCTGGCAGGGCGTTGAGGCCACTGGTAACACAGAAATCTCAGCATTGGCGAGGTGCTTTGCATTTCTTTGACTTTCTAATTTCAAAATTGCACAGTGGCAACCAGTGCTTGAAGCCATGGGAAACTTTTTCCCTTAAGATTTAGTCTTACCATCTGTATTTGCCAATTAGTGCTGAGATAACGCTACATTATAAAGACACCCCAGACTCACTGTCTTTAAACGATAACGGTTACTTACTTCTCCATCACACATCTGCTGGTCAGCTGAGGGTCGGCTGGTTTAAGCTGGCCTCCACTAAGCACACTTCAGTTTTCGGGTTGGATCTGGCTCTGCTCCCCATGTTTCTCATCGTCTGATCGATGGACTGGCCAGGACATGTTTACCTATCTTGTGGCAATGACAGAGGCATCAGGAGAGGCAGGCAGAAACACACGTGTCTCGTAAGGCTAGTTCTCAGAGCTAGCAACCGTCGCGTCTTCCATATTCCATTGGCCAAATCAAGTCCATTGTCTGTACCTAAAATTAAAGACTGGGAAATACATTCCGCTGCTAGTGAGGAGAACCACAAAATCATATGGCAAAGGGCAGGACGCAGCAAGGGGTGAGGTAGCAATGTCAACAATTCAATCTACCACACTGCCAAGCATCAAGAAAAGGCATGCACATGAGTCTGTGGCCATAAATCAAGGAATTCATGGTTGCAACAATAAAGAAGGCTGTGTGCCATCTTTCACCTGACTCTTACCTTTGGCTTGTAGTCCCAGAGGGCTTACCAGGTATTCTACAGTAGAATTCTGATTCTTCACTAGTTAATGCAAGGTTGTACAGAATGTCAAAGGTTACTGCCAGTGGTATTTCTAGCCCTAGGTTGACTAATACATAAAAAAAGGGAATTTTGTAAAGATTTATAGATGTCTTTAGGGAGAAGACTCTGGTGCCATGACGGCTCAGAAAATGTTGCCAGTAAGAAAACTGGCAGCTTCTGCTCCCTCTTGCTCGGAGCCCAGCTGCCATTCAGGTAGTCAGAGTACCCAGCTACCGAGATACGGCACAGGAAGACCAAGTGGGGGTGGGGTTATGGGCTGAGGGAGAGGCTACATAGAGAATAGTTGAGGAACCCAACCCACAGCAAGCGCCTGGGCTCAGACGCATCACCCGAGTTGAGTCGTCTCAGCCGCTCCCAGCTGCTCAAACCATCCTTGCCCAGTCACCATATACATGAGTGAAAAGACCATCTCAGGTATTTTATCCCCAGCACACATCACATGAGGGAGAGATGAGCTATTCCTGCTGTGCCTCATCTGAATTCCTAATCCACAGAATGGGGAGAAAGAATAAGCTTGTTACAGTTTTAAGCCACTAAGTGCTGGGGTAGTTTGTTAGGCAGCAATGGATAATCGAAATAGTGACATTCATGAGAATCTCTCCAAAAGGTAGGATTCTTATTTGGCTCATATCGTTTTGCCATTTGGGACAGTCTTTCTAGGGAATGGCACATTTTGATCACAGAGAATGTCAGTGATGTTGAAAAGACTCATGTCTTGTTATTGGGTGAGTTTGGAGAGGGAAGAGCTAGTTTATTCTTTTGTAACTGAGTGTTATTTAATATTGAGGCATAAAACGTACAACTGGCTTTCCTAAAGGCATTTGATAAATTAATATATTAGCTGGTTTTCTACCAGAAAATTAAACCAGATCAAAGTATCACCACATATTAGAGGGTCTAGGGGAGAATCCATTTCCTGCTCATTCGATTTGTGGTAGAATTCAGTATCTCATTAGAGTCAAGATCCAGATTTTCTTGCTGGCTATAAACTAAGGGCTATCCACAGCTCATAGAGACCATTTGAATTTCCTGGTTCCTTGTCTCCATCCTGTAACAGAGGCAGGTCTTACTCTCACACTTCAAATCTCCCTTCCTCCTGTCTCATTTTCTGCCCTACTTCCTGCCAGCTGCATCTGCTTCTAAGAGCTCATATTGCGTCTACTCGGACACTCTGACTAAATCTTTCTATGTTAAGGTCAACAAATTAGTGACCTTAATGCCATCTGCAATTTTAATTCTCCTTAGCTATGCAGCATAACACAGTCACGGGTTCCGAGGGCAAGGACGTAGATGTATTTGGGGTCCGTTATTCTGTCCACCATAGCAAGACGTCTGTCTTACTCAGTTGCAGGAAGCTCCTTTCGCATTATGGTCTATGTAAATAGCGCTCCAAAGAGTTGTACAGGGTACAGCCCATTTAGCAATCTGTGACAACTCTTAGAAGCACATTGGAATGTGTCAGGGCTCCATTTCTGTGTCGCTGGTCCTCCTGCTCTCAGCCTGGCCACCTTCCTCCTCCCCCCAGGCTTCCCTTTCTAACCCTTCTCTCCACCAACACAAGAAGAAGGTTTTCCTCCTAGGCATAAATGAAGGAAGTCTTTCAAAGGATATGTTTATAATAGGAATAATCATTTTAATTACAGAAAGAAAGAATTTTGGACAGATTCTCTGGCAAGGAAAGGCTCTGAACCCCACGTGAAGTTAAGAAGGATCCTGGAAAAAGGAGGCTCATACCTTGCTTGGCCCTGTCATTAACAGGACCCTTGGTGATGCTCATATCGTGTTATGTGCACTGGGTCCCTCACGCTGCCCCAAAGCAGGGCACTGTCTCACCATGTGGGAGCCATGGAGAGACGCAGACATCACTAATTGTCCAAAGAGCCAGAGTTTAGATCCAGGAGGACTGGGTGGCAGGCCCTCTCTTGCCACAGCATCCCTGTGTGATCTAGGAAAAGTTCCTTCAAGTGCACAGCAAAGACCGAGTAGCTGGTTTTCAATCTCGTCTGTAGGGTTATAATGAGAAGCAAAGGTGATAACGATCAGAAAGTCTTAGGAAAAAGTAAAATCCAATGTCATTTTGTTAGTTATTATTAAGAATGGAATCTTTCTCCGTAGACTTTTAGAGAACTAAAATCTTTTTGCATCCACGATGTACACAAATAACAGCTGCTTCTTTCATTCTGTTTAAGTCAGCATCTGAACGGTGTCTCTAGTGTGCCAAGTTTAAAAATAGACGTTAGTCTTCTACATAACACTCGGTTCGAGAAAATTTAGGTTTGGCGATGGGTACCACCTGCATCTACCCATTTCTAGTTTAAGGGCCTTCTTAAGACTATTTAGAAAAACTTTGGGCAGAGAATATTCTTGCAAAACAACATTTGATGAGTTGGAGTAAGTGAATTAGAAACATATGGATCAAATTTCCCTGCAAATACATCAGGGTTGAAAAATTAAGGAGAAAAAAAGCGCTTTGCTTTATCCAAATATGTAAAGCCGAGCTTGGGAAACTTGACCAACCCCCAAACCCCACCGCATGGTTGCACCACGTGTTGGCAGAGCCTTGGACTTCCTCGCCATTCACTTCGTGTGTTGCTAACCAATCCCTCCCTTTCCAGTGCAGGAATTTACAATTATAACATGTCTTTCTCCAGGATTCTCAAAAATGTGTACATGAGAAGCCTAACCCACCGATCACAAATACGATGTTTGTTGAAAAAAAAAAAATACATACCATGTAACTATGTTATAATACAAATTAATATAATTCAGTGGACAATATATACAGCTTACGACAATTTGTACAGAACATCCTGTAACTAGTAACTGTAGTTTGGGGTATTAACAGAGTGATGGAACAGAGTTACAGTGTTCCATTCAGCCGAGTTCTAGTAGCCACAGTTCCAGTAGCCTCACTATTTATTTGAAAGTCCCAGAAGTAGTTCGATTCAATATGCCAGTGTCAGCATCTCTTCCAGATTTAACCTAAGACTCAAACCACTGTAAGCTACGTAGATCTCCCCTCTGTCCTTACACAAGAATCAATAAGAATTTCCCTAATTGTTTATACCCGATAAGAATGGGAATACAACCAGCCAATTAAGAGGGTAAGATGCCAACAATTATGTGTGGGGGAAGGTTATGTTATCTTATATTCCAGTTCCCTTTTCCTGTTTTCCCCACTCAAGTTCACGATTAACTCCTTTCACCCAAACTCTTCCTTGCTCTTGGAGTTGAGTCAGTGGACATTTTTAAAATGTATTCCTTTCAGTAATTTTAATGAGCTTCCTATCTAGAGTAAGACTAGCATCGTGAGACTGGCATGATCAAGCTGAGATGCAGCACGAAAGGGAATCACCGTTTATCACTGGTCTGAAAGTTCTCAGCGAAACCACAACTAGAACTTAGTTAGGTCTTTCTGCCTCCAACTTTACTTATGTAAACTAGGAAACTGTTTTATAACACGATGGGGTAATGAGTTATGCATCTGACCTTCTACCTGCTAAAGCTTTCTCTACCTCGTCTAGATCCCAGAGCCTTCTCTGAACTGCAGTCATCCTTGTCTGACGTCATTTAGCATTTATATCAACCTGTGAGGGGTGCTATTCACTTGTGTGCCACATGTATGCATCTGCCCACACTACCCATCCAAGCTGAATTTCTTCTTCTTCTTCTTCTTCTTCTTCTTCTTCTTCTTCTTCTTCTTCTTCTTCTTCTTCTTCTTCTTCTTCTTCTTCTTCTTCTTCTTTTTATTATTATTATTATTATTACTATCTATTCCTTTGGTTTTTGTCTTGTTAATAATAGATAGCCAGGTTATCTGATAGATTTTTCACCAATTAGACTCAAATACTTCATAGAATAAAGTTAATCATTTGAATATGCATTCCCAGATTCTGCTACTTTTAACCATGTATTATATATGCTAGTTCTAGAATACATAGAAATTTCTGCACCTTTGACCTTTTACAAATTTTCTGCCTCCTTAGATTGTATCGATGTGGGGTGTGCCATAAGCAACGTGACTGTTTTCACAAAGGGTCCAATTTTCTTTTCTTTATTTTTCTCAAAGTAGGGTTTATTATTTTGGGTCAACTTGATAAATTGTCAGATTCAGTGTTAGACAGCTGGGTAATGTATGTTTTATTTTGTTTTAATGTGCTGCATTTATTATAGCCCTCTGTCCTGAACCAAGTGGCCTTTTTATTATTAAAAATCTAATGAAAATAAAGTCCACAAAGAACCATTGTTAAAGAATACACTTATCATTTCTTTTTTGCTATTAGACAGACTTACAAGAGCCTGTTTTCATAGGTCTGAGCATGAATGACAAGCTGTTTGCTTTAGATTTATGTAGAATTTATAATAAAAATGAATCAAATTTATTTTAAAACAAAATCTAAATTAAGTGGATTCATAAGCCATTGCAATAAAAACTTGATTGAAATCTGAACCTTGACAATTTCTCTATAAGGAGCATTTGCCATCTTTCTAGTAGATTTGTCTTACTAAAGCAAAATTTTAAATCAAGATCAGGCAGGGGAAAAACTAACAGGGCTATTTTCAATACTTTTTGTCAGAAAATGTTTTATATCTACATCATATTTATTCCAATTTATTTTAATGCATTTTTTAAAAAACCAATCAGTACTCACAACTGATCCACAGCCTTTTTCTAGTTAACAAATATGGTGATGTTTCTTAGGTCTCATTCTTCTCTTTGGGTCTGCATATCAAGAATAGATCATTTCAAACTTCATCTCACTCCTACTTATCAATCTTTCTCACCTTCCTTCTCTCTGGCCTTCATCCCAGTTTAACTCCATCGTTTAGTCATTCCCTCTTCCTTCCACCTAGAACAGGGAAAATTCAATGATTCTCCATAGGAAGTTCTGTTTCCACTTGCCTTTCTATGTTTTCTCTTGATCCGCGATCCCCTCTAAATTCCACAGCTTCTTAAATTCTCTTTTCCTGCAGAAAGCTTCCTCTCTTCTTAAGACTTGCTCAAGTCGGTCCCGAGTAAAAGCAAACAGCTCTTCTGAAATCGGCTAGCCCTTCACAATACACGCCCATCTTTTTCCATCTCCTAATTATTTCCAGCGGAATAACTAACTCGCTGCTGCCTTTCCTTACTCGCGAGTGATGTCATGGCAGTGGGTCTTCCTTTTACCACTCGCCTGAAGCTGTTCACTCAGAAGGAACCAGTAGATCCCTCGTTTTTTCTCCATCCACACAGTTTCACCTCTTAGAGCTCTTAGAACTGTTAATGATCTCTCTTTTTAAAAACGGCTCCCACTTTGACTTCTGTGGGTGGGATGACACTCTTCTCATTCTTTTATATATTTTTTTCATGCCTTCACTCTCTCCTTTGCAAGCTGCATGTCCCCTTGCACTCCCTAACTGGGTGTCTTCTCCTGAATTTTGTTCTTTCACACTTCACATCTATTTTCAATGTACTTTATCGAGATTCTTACTGTTATGTCTTTAAATACGTCCATTACACAGGTGACTCTCTGCTTTATATCAACGGCCCTAACATCTTCTCGACATCATCCCAAATATCCATCGTCTCTGAATATTACTGCCTTGACGTCCCATCCTAATCACCACCTCTGTGTGTCTAAGGACAAATTCCTCGTGTTTCTCTCCCATGCCAGCTCTCTGTTTGTCTTCACCAGACCTCCTGTGGTAATTTCACTTCTGGCATAAGTCCCTGGGATTCTCCTTGACCCTTCCTATTTTACCTGCTCCAAGGAATTGATTCATAGACCCAGTCGATCCTTCCTTTGACATGTTTCTGGAAGTTTCTCTTTTTCCCAGCCCCCCATATTCATTATCATGAAAGCTTTCCCCTTCTGTGTCTCTTCTTACTTATAGGTCAGGGAGAGGGTGGACGGCCCCTCGGGAGCCCATGGAAGAGGGACCAGGAAGGCTTGATGCTGAGCAGCCATTTGGCCCACAAACATGTACCCAGGAAATTCATAAAAAGCTAGAAGGCTGACATCAGAGAAAGATCCCTTGTTAGACCCCAACCCCCAGGACACCCCCCAGGAGACCCTGTGAGTTGGGGGAGAACCCATATAAGTAAGTGGAGAGGGAATTCAGAGATTAATGTACCCGTGAGCATATCGGTATGCTAGACTGGCAGTCACACAAGTGGAAGACCAGAGAAGAGAAGAGGAAGTGGGAAGTGGGGCATGAAGGTTGACTGGAGGCTGGGGACCCAAGACACCAAACTTGAAGCACCTGATGACAAGGGAAACAGAGCAACCAGGGGTGAGGCCAGGGCAGAGAGCAGAGGACATGGGCCTGGGAGGGCAGTTGGGGACCTGTTTTAACAAACACCAAGGGCTCCTCCTGTGTTTCTTCTATTTAGGGTTTGACAAGCTTTGTTTATTTTAGCTAAGACACGTTCTTACAAACACCTCTAATAATACTCTAATTTCATTTCTTATTGATTATCATCCCTTTTTTTGTCCTCCTGTATATCTTTCATTCATGTATAAATCGACATCATCATTTTCATTCTTATTATTCATGATTTTTCACCAATCTATCTTAGTATTTGACCTCGTTACTACTATTTCCTTTTTCCCATGCCTATTTCTGGACCAATTCATATGCCCAGACTTCTCATTAATTCACTTTTTGGCCATTCTCAAAAACAAAATAAAATGCGATGCAGGTCCAGTTCAAATCAGCATGCTTGCCACTCTGCTGCCAGTCCCTGTCCCTGGCATCTGTGAAGGAGTGACCACGTCCACGACCACCAGGGCCTCACCCTGAAAACCTGACACAGGCTTGATCTTTGCTTCTCGTCGGAGCTGGCAAAAAGCTCCCGGGATTCTGCCAGTTTTCGTTTTCCCTTTTATTCACAATGAAAGAGAAAGGGTGGCTGCCAACAGATGTTGTGATCCACAAAATATTTGCACAACATCATTTATTTTTTTCTAAACAAGAGGTGTGACTAGAATGATTCAAAGAGGCCATTACCCGCTCGCCTCAGATGTCCTGCCACGCCCACCAGCGTTCCTAGTTCACGGGAGGAGACAGGGCAATGAGGTGCACGCAGCGTGTTCTCCCTTCCTTTTTGTTTTTCACAAAAGGGTCCCTCTTCCCCTGGATGCATAGCAAAAAAAACAAAAAACAAAAAACAAAAAAACAAAAACAACAAAAAAAAAACACCAGGCCCTTGAACGTGTCCCCCAAGAACAGCCAAAAGAAAATGCTAAAACATGGCCTTTGGTAGAGAAGTGCTCTTATTCCCAAGAAGAAAATTAAAATAAGAAATCTGGATTATTGCTCATCCTGGGGCCACGTGGGTCTCCCAAGAGACTTCGTAGCAAATATGTGCTTCCTATGATCCAGGGTGACAGCCGCTAAACTGGCCAAGTCAGCAGAGGAGAAAGTCAGGTTTCACATGGGAGGCCTGTCCGTAAAACCGGCTTGGCTCCGCTCCTGTTGAGTGTATCGTCCAGCTGTGGCCTCTAAGTACAAGTCAGGCCCATCCCTCCTCCCAGGGCCAGGGGCAGTGTCCAGCAGAGAGGCGTGGGGGTGGCCTGGGCTTGGAAGGGGCCGCCATTGGGGGTGAAGTGAGAAGATTGGCCGAAGTGGGGAAAGGCAGCCGGCCGAGGCTCGGTCAGGGTCGGCTCATGTGGGTCTGTAAAGCTCCTCCGTGGGCTGTTCGTGTTCAAAGGAACCTCTGGAGGCCATTTAGTGTATTCCTCTGCTTCCCCTGGGTCACTTCGACACATGGCTTTCTTCCAGCTCTGATAGATTTTCAAGAGAGAACATGCTTCTTGCCGCCTTCTTCTTCTTCTTCTTCTTCTTCTTCTTCTTCTTCTTCTTCTTCTTCT
>CM053516.1:2455370-2533527 GCA_028627145.1 Eidolon dupreanum | reverse complement strand
CAGGGGGGGGAAGAAAATCTACAAACAGACACACAGAAGTCATGAAAATGTCACTGACGGAATATAAACTGATTGTAAAGAAAAAATGCAAGTCCAACATGTTCTATTACCTGACATACCTGGCATCAAAAGTATCATTTCTGTGGCTTGGTGGTCAAAGACGCCTTTATTTCAGACTCTACACATAAGACATAAAAGCTGGTTATGAAAAGGCCACAAGACTGGGCATGACTTCCAGTTATGTAATGTAAGTGTGTGGGTATCTACACAGGGCGGCTGCCTCAAAACTTCCTCCCTCCAGAGTCAGCCACCCCGTTTGCCCAAGGTCTTATAAATCACAGTTACTTTCATGGCATCCGAAACAACGCCAAACGATAACTCTGGAAAATCCAGTCAGGATTGTCAACCTGCCTCTCTCTCCACATGTAAGAAATTCCAGGAGAACGTTGTTGACCGTGGACCACAGCCAGCAAGAGCTTTGCATAGCAGGAGGGGAACTGCGAAGCACACCAGGTTCAAGTTTAGGATCTTGAAAGCTTATCTGAATGAAGCCTTTACAAACATAGCGAGCTTTTAGAATAGAGCTGGAGAATTTGTGGGGTGAGATTTTCTTGGTGATAAAGTTATTCCTGCTTCTTATTCGTGCAGAATTTATTGATCAGACCGTCTCTTCTGAGAGTGTGTCGTGTTTCTCTTCAGACTCACAGCACCATGAGTATAGCCTTCCAAACATTCATTCCCATTTGTACCCACAAGCATTGGTGTAAGAAACGACACTTCAGTGTCATTTGAAAATAGTTGTCTGTCTCCCATACGAAAACATAAGTTCCAGGAGAGACAATTTTATCTTTATTTTTTATTCGTCTCATATTCCAGCACCCAGCAAAGTCCCAGGCAGAGAGACTCTCTAGTAAATTTGTTGGAGAAATGAAAATGGAAAGAAAAGGATTGGTATATGCATGTCTAGACACATGGACACTTACCTTCACATCAAGGCGTGATGATGACCTCGCTTCAAGAGCACGCACCGTGATGGCCAGAGCAAAAGCACGCCCCTGCCATGTCTAGACAGGCTTCTGTGGTGGGCACGGGCTTCTCCGACCTTGTCCCTTCTGCCTCGTGAAGAGGAGACAGGCAGAGGATGGTTAAGACACATTCTGAGAATTTATGACAGAAGAGAAACGTTCTAATAACGAAGACTCTACTCACTAGATCCAATTTTTCCCCCTTCTGCACAGGCAACAAAATACTCAGGAGCACGTGTCTCTCCTAACAGCTTCACTTGGGATGTTTGCTAAGTGTGTATACACGTGTGTACGTGCAGACGAGTGTGACATGATCTCTGGTTCTCAGATGTAGGTACAAACTAGCAAAGTTTCTCCTTCCTGTCCGGCTTACAACCACCAGCCCCTCGCCGTCTAACAGGGAACAGGCGGGTAGGCTGCGGTGGCCTGTAGCAAAAGGAGACTATGCAAACCCCACGGCCTCCGACCTCTCCCAGGGCCTGGCCATGTGACTTATCTGGCAGGTGTTTTTCTTTTCACTCCAAGCGCCTAACTGGGGAGAGAGACGGAGCCGGCCTCTCTTTCAAAGCAACTGTCCGCAGAGCTTTATTCCTTAGGGCGCATGTGCTTCATCACGTTTCATCTCTGCTCAGAGAACGTGGGAATGTGCTGAGCCACGCACTCTGTCCTCGGCTTTTAAACCCGGGCTTTGGGGACTTTTGCACTCAGCAACTCACTTGTAAAAAGCATGCACAGCGAGGATGGGTTTGATGTCCGAGAAATCCGAGGTGCTTTCTCAGCAAAGACTTATTTCTTAGAAATAAGAAAAGTCACTTTTCCAGGGGTGACAAGCAGCGGCTCCAGAAGGAAGCTGTGATTGAGGGAAAATTATTATTCGTGTTATTTATGACAACAGCGAGGGGGAAAGAGAACTCGAACCTTGGAGAGATGGAGTTTGGCGAGGACCCGTGATTTTAAAAGCATTTCATTTTGGCAAATGCAGTCTCTCGGTGTCAATTTTTACATTTCTGAGAAGTAAATCTTACCTTCCTAAAGCAGTTAATCTCTCCATCATTTACAGAGATGAGCACGCAGGCTTTGTGGCCAGTTTTCTCAAACCAGCAACAGATGGAGGAATACCAAAATGGAATGTTAATCCTCTCAAAACTCTCTCTTCTCTGTTTTGATAGATGGATAGAATGTTACAATAGGTTTAGGACTCTGAGATCTTTTTCTTCAATCCCTTTGTTCTGAGACCCAGAGGTGTAAAGTGACTTGTCCAAGGTCACACAGCAAGAAAAGAGTGTGCATAATTCTCATCCACGTCCCTCACTCTTTCCATTAAAATAAGTCCCCGTCCCCTCAAAAGTTTTCCATGCAACTCACTTAATAGTCAATTGCTACACAGCATGGTAAATTAGACATGTAGACAACTAAAATAGATTAACATTTTTAAGTATTTAGTGTTCAAATGGAAAAGTTTCCGGGACTTGGCAATTTCTCCTTATTCCCTCCACTCTCAAGCTCCTGGAAGCTACTTTTCTACTGTTTCTAAGAGTTTGACTTTCTTTCTTTTTTTTTTTTTTAGATTCCACATATACACAATACCATGCAGTATTTGTTTTTCTCTAACTTATTTCAGTTGGCACAATGTCCTGAAGATCCATCCATGTTGTCACAACTGACAGGATTTCCAGCTGATAGATTTTGATATCGATCACAGGTCGAAGCGATATTTGTGGGATAGAGGTTAAATAAAACACATTAAAGTTATTTTTGCCCTTTTCTTTACCTTGGTTAATGTAACTATTAAAAAATTGAACATGACCCACGTGGCTCACTTGATGTTTGCATCAGATGGTGCTGATGTCTGTACAGGCTTTTGAAAATGCAAACCTGGTGACATCATTCCCGTTCCATGGCTTCCCATCGCACTTAGAATAAGTGAAACCGATTTTTCTTACCAGGGCTTAGAAAGCCCCCCATAAACTCGCTTCTATGCACCTCTCCAACCTCATTTCGAGCTGCTTTTTCTCTTGCTCCCCTAATCCTAGCCACACGCCCTGCGGCGACAGACCCTGTGTACCCCGCCCACCGGCCTTTTCTCTGTTAGCAGAATTACATGTTCTTTTTTTTTTTTTTTTTTATGACACTACATCATACTCAGTTACCCATCTGGATGTACATGGTTTAGGGGGAAAATCCTGACTGCTTTAAACTCATGATAGTAATTCCAGTCTTGTGAGCAGTAATTGGCTTAGGCCCTGAATTTGGTATGATTCTACTCAATGAGCCACGGGGGGTGTCTGATGGAACATTTTGGTCAGATCTCCCTCTTAAAATGAACCAAATGGGAAGAGATGATCTCTTCTTCAGCTAAGCATTGCTTTGTCCACTTTTGGTGTGTGGCCAGAACTGTTGATTCATCTTGTGACCACAAGGAGACCTAGCCAAGGATGACAGACCGAATGTTGAAAGGACTTAGGTTCTTGGTAATGTCATTGAACAGCTGAATAAGTCAATTCCAACTCTGTCTGAAGTATGATTGATGATAAACACTGTCATTTGTGTTTAGACCCATTTGAGTTGAGTATTATTTGCAGCCAAAAGCACCTTGATCTACATACGGCCCATTCCTTAATACATCCTGTTTCCCACCTTTTGACCTTTGCATAATAGTCTCTGATCCTATCTTTCCATAGCTAGCTAGCTTCTCTGTATGATTCCAGAATCGACTGCGATATGACTTCCTCCAGCTATGTCTTTCATAATTAATCACTCTAAAGTGCCCACAGCTTTTCGGGCATTTTTTTTTACCTCATCTTGCTGTTTGTATTGTACTTAGATTTTATCAACATCTGATCTTGATTTTGTGATTATTTTTAGTTTGTTTTCTCTCAGTAACATGTAAACCCCATAATACACCAGGCACAGAGGATAGGTTCGATAAATATTTGCTGAACAAACAAACAAAGAAGTTGGAATTTAAATAAGAGAAAGTAAATTCTCACTTTTACAGAAGAATCATTCTTTCCTTTTTCGTGGACAAATATAATCAAATAGTCTATTTGGGTTTAATCATATATGAATTTGTATAGGAGTTACCTATACAAATTGTCTTTAATTTTAGGTTTCTGAGTTAATTGGAGTATAATTTTTATGAATTCCACCAAGAGTCAAGTTGACTGTTTGAGCTGCATCCATATGAAACCCCTGCAACCAACATGTGAGGAGTGGGAAAATTTAAACTATGTATTTCTGTATTCAAAAGGTGTTTAAACAACCTATTTGGATTCTTTTCCATGTTTAGTGGAAAGTAATTGTTTGCATCAGAGACCTGATTTATTTTTATTATTTTGTCACAGTATTGATATTTCCTATCTTTGAAAACAAGGCAGCACAGTGCTGTAGTTACAGTATGATGGAGGTATGTAGACAGTCCCAAGGTAGACCAGAAGAAGATAAATCAACTAATTAAGAGTTTGGAAAAGATTCACAGAAAGGTGATCCTAGAATCTCATCTTAAAGGTTGAATAAGTGATCGTCAGCTGGACAAGGTGAGAAGAGGTCAGTTGGGTCTCCTTGTAAGTTATTTTCAGCCAATTTTTAATGAGCAGTACACTTGCACACATGAAATTAATTTCTAATTTTCAAATCTCAATGATTTCCATCCTCCTTGCTAATCTATTGCCTGAGCTACTTAACAAAGCTGACCATACGCTTTCTGCTTTCCTGGTAGACGTGTTAATAAAGAGCAAAAGGACACAGGGAAGGCTTCCAAAAAGAGAGAGAGGACAACCTGAGATGCCTGGGACTTGAATAAATAGCCTTGGATCACCAGGAGTTGACCGATTTCATTTGACTGTCAATGTCAATTAATAACAGCTCTTCCCTGGATACCTCCACGGAGTTTAGAGCTGGGAATTGTGCCAGAACAGACCCCCTCTTCTTTCTTCTTGACAGTATTCCACAAAACCCAAATTCCTTTCATGTTTAGTCATAAAAGAAGGACTACCAGACAAGTCAGAAGCACAGCCGTGACCATGATAAATGGAATCGGGTCAGCGCCTCCCAGGACAGCAGTGAAATTTTGACTTAAAAATTTCTCCCTATTCTTAGAAAATTGTTATCTTTGTGTCGATGGCTTCTCTGGGAGCCTCAGCTGTTATCGAGTGAAGCCAAAAACTTTCAGGCAATGTGGTTAAGACCGTCCATGATGATAACTTTAAACTTCAGTGTTGGAAGGTTGGGTGTGTTGACAATAAAAAAATATCAAGATGATTGACTACATTCTAAATTTTAATCCAGATTTTTTATATGGTTCATATGGCCTTATCTCAGTTCTGGTTAGTTAATCCTCCAACTGAAAAGGCCTCATCTAGACATTTTGGCTTCAGGCTGAGCCTACAACATATTACTATGGTGGGAGTGATCTATCTGACTACATAACCAATATCCCACTCACTCATAATCTTGTTTAATAAAGATCATAGCTACAAACTCATGAACCTACTGGCGAGAAGAAAGAAAATCTTACGAAAAAATAAACAATAATGAATATTTATATTTCCACTATATGCTGCAGTTTGAGAAACAGTAAATCTAATATTTAAAAACGCGTTAGAAATATGAAAAAGTTTCCCTGGTAACATAAAAGAGGATACTTGTGGAGAAATCAGAAAGACTCTTCATAAATATCAGCTTGTATTACTTTTCGCTAAGTTGTGTTTTGGTCATCTAAGTGACTTACAACTATGAAGGTATATTTCTTGTTCACGTGACCTGTCCTCTGTGGGCTAGTTTCCGTTCCATGCATCTTCATCAATCTGGGATCCAGGCTAATAGAGTGACCCCTTCCTGATACCTCACATTCTCATAACAGAGGGACAAGAACGATGATAGAACCACTATACTTGCTCTAAAACTTCCATTGGGAAGTGGTGCATGTCACTTCTGCTCATATTACATTGGCCAAATCAAGTTTGATATTGCTGGGGCAGGAAGTAGAACCTAGGCACAGAGAGGGAACCAAGGAAGGAACCCATATGGACGGACCTCATGAATGGGGAAGGAGAGAGAGTGTACACTCGGGGCCAATAACACATTCAACAGCACAGTTCCTTCGGCCCAAGTGGAGGCTGGGACCCGTCCTTTGTTTGTAAATACCTTTGCTTCCAGAAAATGGGAAAGTAAAATCATAATTTCTTGTCACTTGACAATGGCTTTGGTCATGTGAATGTAGAAAAACAACTTGATTAAAGTCAGTTTATTTGTTTAAGTTAAATTGTTATAACATTGTTTGAAACACATGATAATTGGTATGGCTGAACTTTTCACTTTTTCACCATTGAATAAATTGGCACTGGACTTTGAGTATATAAGGCATGCTTAATTTCATGAAAAAAGTTACTAAGTATCATGTTTAATTATGCATCTTTTTAGGATTCTTAATCTGGGAAACATTTTAAGTATGCTTTTTGTGAGTCTGTGCATTTTATTTATTTAAAAACATTTGTCCGAGAGGGAAGAGCTAGGCTTCTTCAGATTGATAAAATGTTTAGATGGACAAAAACGGTTAAGACTCTCTACCTGACCTATGACTTTATAATTTTTCTTCAGTCATTTCTTTTTGAATTTATTCTCTCTAATTAAATTACAAACTGAGATAACTATACCTCTTTATTTCTCCTATATCCTTCTCTCCAGATCAGTTAAAACACCTTTGGCAGAAAATAATAAAAAATAACAGCCTATCTGTCTTAGACAATGAAATATATTCATCATCTTGCCTAGCTATATGAGATGCTAGGTGAAATGCCATGGAGCCACATGATTGGGTACCCAAAGGCAGTATTAGGTAGCAGTTTCTTCCCACCTTTTTGTCCTCTGATTCTTAGCAGGTCAGCTTTATTCTTTAGCAGCTCCAACCATTGGAAGTGGCACTAAAATATGCAGAGATAGTTTCTAACTTTTGTCATTTTTATTATAACTTAAGAGGTAAAAAAAAAAAAAAAAAAAAAAAAAACTTTTCTATTTACCTTCTAAAAGATTAGCCCTGTGTCTTCTTGGCCAGAATTACATCTCTGACCCACATCGAGGCCAATTATTAGAGGCATATCCAATATAATGTCCTCCTGGACCTGGAGATAGTCACTCCTAAATCACGTGGGAGCAGGGTGGATCCCCAAGTGGAAACGTGGAGGGCTGGAGAGCTTTCTCAGCAAGAAAAAAAAAATGCGATTAAGGGTGCTGGCTAGGCCACCAACGGTGTCTGCTGTGGTCCCAAACACAGGGTTTTCAATCATCCAAATAAAGAGTAGAATTGAAGCAATCAAGTGTATGATTCAAACTGTAACCGTCCGGAAGCAGCTACATCATTAAAGCAAAAGCAGAGTTTGTACAGCAGTAACCATAATGAGTCGGTGAATCGCTTCATTTTGCCATCCTCATTCTGGCACCAGACAAATATTTTTCCCAGCAAGAACAGAGAATGTGTTCCTTCTTTCTTTATTTATAGATTTGAGCAGGCTCATTTAACTCAGAATGAGGGTGGGCATACAAATCTCCTTCATAATAAAACCAAATAAAAGGGGATAATATTTTTTTAAACATTCGTTTTGTTTCTTTTTTATAACCTTGCCAAATAACAGACTCAGACATGCATGAAAGAGAGGCAATAAAAGAAGACTACTTCAGATTTATAAATTGTCACATCAGCGTTTTGTCTAAGAAATTGAATAGAATTCTGCTAACACTCTATATTCTAGTTCTATAAAATATTTTAATCCTCATGTGTGACTACTGCTGCATCAAGAGCAGTGTACGGTTCAAACTTGGCTCTTTGGGTGGATTGAGACCAGACCGAATCTGAATTTATTCGATTCAGTCTAGAATGCCTGGTCACAGACAACAGGCAAGGCACATTCTCGGTGCTGGTGACAAAAACCTGATCGAGCCATTGTGAATGAGGAAGACAAATGTCTCCCCATTAGCACTGTGCCAGGCCTAATAGGTACTATAACTCAGGCCATTTAAAAGGTACTTCGGGAGCGCGTGGAGGAGTGGATTACATAGAGCGAGATCAGGTCGTGCAATGTGGACGACTCCGAGGAAACGACATCTAAACTTGTCCTTGAAGGGAAAGCAGACTACTACCTGGCAGAGAAAAAGAAAAGCATTTCACATGGAGGCAAAGCAGAAGCAGTGACAAGTGTGGCTCCGTCACCCGTCACCGCTGCGCCTGGGCTGGGCAGTCCCAGGGCGAGTCACCTTCTAGGAGCAGAAATGTTCACCTCGACTTGCCGCTATGAAAGGACATTAAAGGAGATCTAAGTGCTTGGCCCACAGCAACTCTCTTCAGAATCCCCTAGGCGGTCCCTACAGCGTGAGGATGCTCCGTGGTCCGGCCTGAGAAGAATTCTATCTCCCTCATCTATTTCCCCTTGTTCTCAGTGTTCCATTTTCTCCATTCCTTCTCACTCCAGGCCTCATGAAAGCTGACCCTCTCTCGCTCTGGTTCCTTTTATCCAGGCACCTGATTCACAGAACTCAGACTTTTGTCTCCTACCGCCCTCCCATCCGACTGCTCTGATACACCTGCTAATTGCCCTAATATCCTAATTCTGTATTTCAAAAATCTAGAAACCAAATGACCCTCCAAAATTGGAGGAAGAAAGTGATATTAAGTCTTCTCTGTTCGGGAGGCCTGTGAACTTCCCCCAGATTAAATCTTTTTGCCCCATCACATAAGGAGGCATAATAAAAGTGCCACCTTTGTCAAGCAATACCAAGCAGTACAGGAAGAGGGAAGTCTGGAGATGAGATCTGGTGGTTGGCGTGGGGCCAGATTGTGGAGAGCCTTGGGTCCAAAGCTGGCATCAGCTTCTGAGAAAGGGAACAGCCTCTCAGGTCTGTGTTTTAGAGAAAACATGTCATAGCTATGTGAAGTTCAGGGAAGCAATATTTTCCAGCATCCATCCTTCTGGGCTTCCGTAGGATGTAACCACCTCAGTAGGTGGGCTTCTGCACTAATGTAGGAAGCCCTCACTAATCTTTCCAAAACCTACTTAAAATGCATAAAGGGCCAATAAATGAGATTGCACTGAGACAGTTGCTCACTGCGACTTTCTTCTTTCTCGGGCTTCTAGCAATGAGAAGTACAGATTACAATTCCTCCCTAAACAACCTTCACTTTCATACTCATGAGTAGATGATGCGGTCAATTATTTGTTCTATTAGTTCCTGCATCATTCTAGACATATTCTTTCATTTCTCTGGACCTTAAAAACCTACTGAAAACATCTAGGACAGTGCTAGGCAGAAAGATGTTGAACCAAAGATATGATTCCCCTATCTCTGCCTTTCTTCTAGTGTTAAACTATGGGTGTGCTTTACCTGGAGTCACAATTCAAGGGAACTAAAAAGGCAGGATTCCTGGACCCTCGGTGTCTGTTCTACTACCCAGTTTTGGTCTCTACCAATCTCTTGTCATTGGTGTTCCTTGGGAAAGAACAGGCTTCCTCAGACGGTACAGAAACCATCACGTCAGAGGCACTGTGCTCCTGGAGGCATCAGAGATGTAAATTCCTTCTGCTTTTTCCAGGAACGAAACAAACTCACTGACTAATTGACAGCATTCTATCCGTAATTTTTGATGCCTTTGGATGGAGACTATTAAATTCACAAAGTAGCTCTCGATAACCACAGCACGACAGTAATTTTAATGAATTCCACCCCATTATCTGAAGCCAACTTTCTGATGTTCCCAGCAAGGAAGCCTGTCCTTTGAACACCTCCGCCCCTGGCTCCTCAGGTCCATATTAATATATTAGTAGGAGATAATGGCATACTGCTGTCCATCCCCCACCCTCAGATTGCACAATGGCATTTTCAATGAAATCTGCTGAAGACACAATACCTGCCTTATTCCAGGGGACGACTCTACTGGTAGAAATTCGGGCAACCCAAATTAGACACAGAGAATTTTGAAAATTTGTCCAACTTCCTCACTTTCCAAATGACAAAACCAAGATTCCCCAGGTGAATTAATTGGAATCTGAGCAGAAACCTCCCGCCTTTCTTGACCTTGAGGAAGATTCTTCATCTTTGGTCTCTGGTATGAATTCTCAATTTTGAAATATCCAAAACAATTTCACACACTGTGAAATTGTGTGGATGTGTCATACATGTCTTTTGATGAACATATAAAATGGCAAAAATTATTCCTACCCATTTTTTTTTCCTAGAAAAGCAGCCAACTCAACCATTCGTAGGCTGATCACTAAAAATTTGCAAGTAATGCCCTAATATTGTCCTAAAGGCAAAAATAATCGGGCAGCTGTTCCATGAAAGTATTTACATCGCCTGTGCTGTGGGTTAGTCTGTTGTTCATCCATCGAGCATTCTGATGGCTGAAAAGGTGAGTCACTTATTCTGACATGACAGTTGGGGGTTGATACACACTGATGTGTGTGTAGAGCTCCACCAACCATGAATATGAAACCAAGGATGTGCCAGCAATAAATTAAATGGTATCAAACAAGACTTCGAGAGCTCACCTGCACCGCGTGTACAACACGTAAAAGACAATAGGAACCCTCCCTCATCGCCCCATTGGGAAGTAAAGACAAGTTACAGTAGCTGACAGAGGATTGAATTGCGGGGGCTCAGTTGCACCTCATAATGGGAATTCCCTTCAAATTCCATGAGAGGAGAACCTGGCTTCTGCTCGCTGAGTTATTACACCGGTCTCAGAAGGAGTCTCCTGGTCTCTTTTGCTGTTAATTACGTATACTCTACAGTGCTTAATCTAATCGTGACTCTCTCCAGTGATTGCAGGGTAAGACATTCCCAGACCCGTATTTTTTTTTTTTTTTTTAGTTCCCTTTTCTCTGGGCTTCTCAACTCACCTTCAGAAGTTACACTCGAGAAGCTTCGTAACAATTGGAATCTAACTACATCTTAACATGACACTTACATTCATGCTTCTGTTTGCACTGTAAAAGGTAATCTCTGAATGGTTTAAGCATCTGGATTCTATTACGGCGAAGTAGAGCACTTAAAATGGAAGAGACTTTTTGCATTTGTGTGGAACTCAGGCAGCTGCCTGAGCCTTGGGCCTAGCTGTTTCAAAGAGATTTGCAACAGGCTTAAGTCAGAAATGATAAAATTGTCAAAAAAACTTTGGAATTCCTTTTGGAAGACAGCTAAAAGAATAAAACCAAACCAAACGTCCGAAAGGAAAAAGGAAGAGATTTCTGCCTGCGAATTTTTAATAATACAGTTTATTGGGTCAAATACTGAAACTCCAAATAGTGTCTGCTGTGTGTATCCAAGAAATGTTTTCACTTTTTTTCCCCTCAAATATAACACTGGTTTTACAGTCCTGCAGATTACAAATCACATGTTTTTTTTTTCTTTTTGTAGGAATATTGAATTTTTCTTCCATTTGTCCTATTTTATTTAAATAGTCCAAACCTCTGTGGTTTGGTCATTAAAATCCAGTTGGCAGAGAAAGGCAGGATCTTTATGTTTTCCAGCTGTGTTCCTACCAGCTACACACAAGCATTATTGCCATATGACCATGTTTTCATCAGCTGCAAGAGATTCTCATGACCCATCCTGCATGCAGCACATGGAGATGTGGTGTGCCTGAGCCTATGGTCGTTCTGCCCCGTGAGAAGCCAAAAACTTCCAAAGCTTGATATCAACCCAAATGAGAAGTAGCCGCCCAAGAAAAGTAACGCCAACCTTGTCTCCAGTGTCCACCACTCTGCTTTAGAACAAGACACAAGAAACACATTGTCGGCAAATAAAAAAGTCTTTCCTCTAGTAAGGCGAGAGAGGAATGGAACCAAAGAAAATGCTCACTCACACAGTGGGAAAGAGAGGGAAGATTTTGGTTCATGTAGTAGATATTCTCCCAGGAAAGTATATTTAACCTGATTTACAGAATTAGAAAAATTCATTCTAAATTCATTCTAAAATTTATGTGGAATCTCCGGATAGCTAAAACAATCTGGAAAAAGACGAATCAGATTGGTGGTCTCACGCTTTCTGATGTCAAAGCTTACTACAAACGACAGTGATAAAAACAGTGGCAGTGGCCTAAAGATGGACATATGGACCGATGGAATTAAACAGAGAGCTCAGAAATAAACCCCCACATATATGGTTAAGTGATTTTTGACAGGATGCCAAGACCATTCAATGAGGAAAAGATAATCCTTTCACAAAATTGTGCAAGGTAAACTGGTTGTCCACATGCAGAGGAATAAAGTTGGACCTCGCCTCATATCGTATACAAAAATTAGTTCAAACTGGATCAAAGACCTAAATGTAAGAGCTAAAACTATAAAACTCTTAGAAGAAAACAGAAGGGAAAAGCATCATGACACCAGATTTGGCAATGATCTCTTGGATATGACACCAAAAGCATAGGCAACAAAAGAAGAAATAAAATTAAAAGCTTCTGTCAAATGAGACTATCAACAGAGTTCAAAGTCAACCCACAGAATAGGAGGAAATATTTACAAATCATGTATCTGATTATCCAGAATATATATATATATAGAACTCCAACAACTTAACAATAGCAACAAAATAAACAAGCCAATTAAAAAATGCGCAAAGGACTTAAATAAGTATGTTCCCAAACAAGATATGCAAACAGACAACAAACGCATGTAGAGCTGCTCAACAGCACTAATCATGAGTGAAATGCAAATCAAAACCACAAGGAGGTACCACTTTACACCCACTGGGATGGCTATTTACAAAGAAAAACAAAATTAAGCATTGGAAAAGATATAGAGAAGCTGGAACCCCTTGTGCCCTTCTGGTAGGCATGTAAAATGGTGCACAGCTATGGAAAGTGGTAGGCAAGTTCCTCAAAACCATTCAAAATAGAAGTAACATATGATCCAGCAATTCCACTTCTGAAAAAAATACTCAAAAGCATTAGAAGGGACTTAAGCGAACATTCGGACATCCTTGTTCTTAGCAGCATTATTTGCAATAGCCAAAGGTGGAAGCAGCCCAGTGACCATGGACGAAGGAATGGGTAAATGAAATGTGCTGTATCCATGTGATGAGATGTTATTCAGCTTAAAAAACATAATAAAATAAAAAGGAAATTCTAGCAGGTGAGACAGCGTGGATGAACCTCGTAGACATAATGCTAAGAGAAAGAAACCAGGCATCAAAGGTCAAACATTACAGGATTCTACTTAGATGAAGTACTTAGTAAGATTCACAGAGACAAAAAATCAGATGGTGGTTGCCAGGTACTGGAGAGAAGGGACGATGAGTTATTGTCTAATGCAGAGGTCCCCAGTGCCTGGGCCACACACTGGTATTGGTCCGTGACCCCTTAGGAACCGGGCCGCACAGCAGGAGGTGAGCGGCGGGCGAACGAGCAAAGCTTCATCTGTGTTTGCAGCCGCTCCCCAGCATGAGCATCACCACCTCAGCTCCACATCAGGGCATCAGGCATTAGATTGTCCTAGGAGCACCGGTCCCTTGTGCCACAAAGGTTGGGGACCACTAGTTTAATGGGTATTTCTTCAGTTTCGAAAGATGGCGGTCATGGCTACACAAAAATGTAACTGTATATAATGTCACCGAACTATACCTTTAAAAATAGTTAAAATGGTAAATGCTATATTATGTATATTTTACCACAATATCATGTGACCGATTTTTAAAATGTCCCCCAGTAATAATCCCCAATTTAATAGAAAAGGCAGAGGTTCTCATAGAAATAAAAGCTAGGTACTGCCCCCTCTTTAATGAATGTATAGCTGGTTCTGTACAACACATACTTCCCTCAAATATTAATTGTAAATTAATTTCTTGTGAATCATGTTTTAAGTAGCAATTTTTCTTTTTATTTAACAACAACAAAAAAAAAAAACTTCAAAGAAAAATTTAAATGGCCCAAATTCTCACCTTTGAGTCTCCGTTACAGATTTGTATCTTTGCACGTAAGTTTTCCAAACTCAAAAGCACTCGGATTCCAAAAGGCATGGACCACGCACGAATTGGCAAATATTTTCTATAAAGGGCCAAAGAGTAAACATTTCAGTTTTGGTAACCCTATGGTCTCTGTCTCAACTACTAACCTCTGCCACTGTAGCAAAAAAAAAAAAAAAACCCAGAAATAATACATTAACCATTGGTGATAGCTGTGTTGCAATAGCATTTCTTCCCCAAATCAGAGGCTGAGCAGGACTTGGCCATAGTTTGCTGACCACATGAGGTCTCTGATAAACACTAGAAGGATCTGATTTAAAAAAAAAAATGCTCGAGGGAAGTGATAACCGAGTGGAGTCAGGTTGAAGGAGGAAATAAGAAAGTGTTTGTTATTCAGGCAAGGGTGGCTGAGCAGGGCTGGGATGACAGTTACAAGGAACGGGAGAGAGATGGTTCTCCAGCAGAGGGCGCTTCACAAGCAGAAGCCCGGGAGCCAGCAGATGCCTGGTGGGGCTGCCGAGGTGCGTGCTGCTCCTGGAAATCATTGCAGGGCACCGTGGTGGTGCAGGGGGAATGTTTAAGAGTCAACACACGGGCCTTTCAGTCGACGGAGACCCAGAGGGCTGTCAAGGCTGGGTGAGGCAGGGGGTGGAAAGCTGGACAATGTGTTTTGCATTAAAACTTTTAAAGAACTTCTGAATGTTAAACAAACGCAGTAAGCAGTTTTGACAAACCGATATCCAGGAGACACCTTGCTGGAGAGGAAAGCTTATCCACCATTAAATATCGATCTGTGGAAGGGAAACACGATTCTTAATTCAAACCATTTCCATTTGTGCTTGGAGGCTGACTAGCAACATAGAATCCATTTCTTTTAATATTCTAGGAGATGTAGTATGTCTGTCTGTCCTATACTTTAAGCCTGACTTTAATATTTGCCAGTGAATGAAATTAAGTTCTTCTACAAAAAATGTCATGAGGGGCATTTTGGTGACTTCTTTTAACTTCTGATCCACTATTCTTCAAACTTTTGATCAACTCTCAGCAATGCCAGTACCTCTACTCTATTGCTGAGTCACCTTAGGCAAGGGGTAGGGTAGCAAGGCATGACCCAAGAATTATCCTCCAACCTGGGCCTGAGGGAGGCCACTTGGGGAGGGGAGGGGGGTACTCCTGGACCAGCTCCGTTTCTGCCACCTCAGACCAAATGAACACAGTCCCAGAGTGGAGAGAAGCAAACTGTCCCTTCGCTTGCCCGGGACAGTCAAACACCCTTTGACAAGGCTTTGATACGTTTTTGCTTTGATTAACTGTAAATAGGGCCTGGGACTTCACTGCTCTGAAGTGACAAGCTCTTCATGGTAGGCTCAGGAGGCTCCTTGTTTGGTTTTGGAAAATGTGTCATCAAAGTTACTGTCAAGAGTTCCAGGACCAGAATGCATTTTTGGTCTTCAGTGACTTCTTCACCCTCCATAATGTTAGTTTTAGCTCTAAAAAAAAACAAAAAACAAAAAACAAAAAAACAAAAAACAAAACAAAACAAAACAAACAAACAAACAAACAAAAAACACATATATATAAGAAGCCCCTTTAAATTCTTATTCATTGTTTGTTCAGACACGTAAGTATTTGAGACTAGGTTAATGAAAGTGTGTGCCATGTAAGTCAAAAAATATCACATGCATGTTAGTTCCGTCAGGGGCTATGCTATGATTACTCACTGAAAAGACATGTTGTTAATTCTGAAGGGAGCTTAGAGAGAGAAAAGGCTCATGCTCACCGGGTGCAGGGAGCATTCACTATGTGGTGAAGAAGAAGCCAGGAGGGGACCCAATGGGCAGAAATAGGCTGGTGGTCACCCCCAAAACCACAGCATTAGAGGGTATCTGTGGATGGGTACCAAAAACTGCATCAAAACTGTGCCCCAAATTTCACCTGCAATATTTACTTACTCCTTAAAAATGACCTCTGTGATATAGTTATTTCGAGACTTCCTTTATAAATGAAGAATTTAAAGTCCAGAGGGGTTAAGAAATATGTTAGTCTGGGTCCCCCAAGTAGCAGAAGCTGACACAGGTTTAGATGTGCAGGAGATTTATTGGAGAAATGCCTGTGAGAAGTAAGGAGCAGGGAGCAGGAGCAGTCAGGAGAATCTTCAGAGCATGATGCAGGGTGGACACCATGACAGGAGAGGAGAAAGGAAGGAGTGGACAGGAAGAGCTCAGAGTCCGCTTCTGACAGAGCTTTGACCAGGCCCGTGGGGTGCCCCCAAGGAAACATTCTCTTTGGAAGATTCCGGGGTGAGGCAGGAATGGGGCGGCACCATCAGCCTTGTCGTGTGCAGTGACCGGCTGGGAGTGGCCCAAGGGAGCGTGACCTCCACCCTGGCATGCTGCCAGATTCAGAGATACGACGTCTGGAGGCTGAGCAGATGTCCCCGTGATCTGTGTCAGGTCGTACCGCTTACAAGAAGTAGAGCTAGGATTTGATCATGGGCCTCTTGAGCATCACCTTTTGGTGTGAAACCTTCCCTTGAAAAGGTCAAAGAAGTAAAACACTCAATACAAATATTTTGACACAGCATTTGCTATATGACAGGCATCGGCAAACTTTTTTCTCTAAAGGGCCAGATAGTAAATATTTTAAGGCGCGTGGGCGTGTAGGTCTTTATCACGTCTATTCAACTTTGTGATTATGGGGTGACAACAAATGAGAATGGCCATGTTGCAATAAAACTTTATTGACAAAAACAGGCACCAAGTCAGATCCGGCCCAAGGGCCATAGTTTACCAACCTCAGCTTGATGTAACAAGACACAGAAGTCAAATCAAAGAGGAAACAAAAAGTTAGTAAGGTATAGAAGATTAAGACGTGATTGGGTATGTAAGTTCGTTTCCCTCGCAACTATTTTTTGGCTGTTAATGTTGACTCACGTACAGTCTCTGTTCCTATGAAGAAAGTCAGGTACACACCCTGAAACAGAGAACAGGTGCTTCACATTCCTGACACATTTTTTTTCCCAAGGCCAGGAAAATAAGTCAGGTGGGCCTCGGGTGACTTGTGATGTGGATTCAGCTGAATACGCACACTGGAGTGACAATAAGGGTGAGGCGCGGAGTGAGAAAGAAAAGTGCTCCTTTTAGTCCGAGGAAAACTAAGGACATTTCTGTCTGCGACTGGCATTAGAGACACCCACTCATTCACTTAGTCAAATAGCAACGAAGCCTCACTTTCATCCTGACCCTGTGCCGATGCTAGAGATGCAATAAAGACTAAATCATCGACTCCACTATTGAGGAGGTGGCAGTCCCCCAGGGCAGAGGGTGACACAGCACCAGAGGCACATGGCGTGCATGGACCCATGCCCAGATGGCCCCGTCCCAGCAGCCCTTCTTCCCTAGAGACAGTGTGAACAGATCAACTCTCCACCTCTCCCTTGTGGCCCTGTGGTCACAAGGAGCCCAATGCACAGAAGAGGCACGGGATGGAGGTGGGCCATCCAAGGCCATGTGACCTGCTTCGCAAGTTTGCAGAAGGTGGCTCTAGCTGGATAGACAATCTGAATTTACATACACGATTCCCTTCAAAGGGAAGGCAAGGCCGCCCGGCCGGGAAGGAGCTGAGAGCTGTAACCCATGGGTGCCCTCACTTGGGGTTAGATGATCACTCGGGTCGGAGGGACTCAGGCTCATGGGTGAGGAAAGCTCTGCTTCATTCCAGACCATATCCAAGTAGTTTTCAGTAAAAGCAAGAAAATACATACTTTAAACTACCAACCACCTCACTCCACATAATGGTTAAATAAACCAGTAGACAGAAAACTATATATGCAATTAAATTTCATTTTTTAAATATGAGTATATTATTAAATGTTTACACTTAAATGCAAATCAGAAAAGTAAAAAATATACACATGCCAAAAAAAAAAAAAAAGAATGATCTTTCAAAAGTGTGGCCAACTCTAAACAAAGTTGACACAAAAAGGCCTATCGAATTCAGTACAATATTTTTGCTGTCTAGATCAAATTGTAGCTGCATCTATGTGATAGAATTATGAAAACTTTGTTGAAGACAGTAAACCACATATGCGTTTCTTACATTTTGTATCTAGAAAGACAATTGGACCATTGACTAAATTAAACAACAGCAAACCACAACAATAACTCAATTCTTGGTCCCATATAAACTGAGTCTTAACTTCCAGACCATCATACTATTGCTTTCTAGTCTAGGAAAATTTCAAATTACAAATCGTTTCCACTCAAGTGCATTCATTCGTCTTTAAAGAATATATATTTCCTCACTTTACACTTTACCCCAAACTCAAGTCAGCCCTTTGAGTTCAGAGGTAGAAAAAGAATCAAATTCACAGATAGTCGGAGTTGAGATTTCAATATACTGAGAGTGGAATATTAGAAATCATATTGGAACTGTAATAAATGAGAAATGTAGTGTGTCTTTATGACACTTTAGCCACTTGGCCGATCATCACACTGCGCAGTTCAGATGCATCACTGCACTACTGTAGGTCAGCACACCTCAGGTGGTGTTCTCGACTCAGAAAAATGCACAGGACACGCCTCTCCCAGGGCCTTTAGCAAATCACCTGACTGCATTCCCCGATATACAACACGGATGTAACCCACATGGCAGTTGGTGGCCATAACATTAAAATTGGAACTAACATAAGGACCCATGCATAATATTCAAGAGAAACACAAAGAATTGTAAATGGCGTAACTCCTGAGTTTATCACTGTCCAATCTGTCTCAATTTTGTGGTAGCATATATTCCCCTGACCAAATCACCGTGTATTTATTGTGAGAGTCTCTCTTACTCTTTGGCACAGTTAACCAGTGAAACAGTCCACGTGAGCTTGATTTAGAATAGATACAGCAGCGGACAGATCCTGTGGCTTTGGATGTTAATAAGAAGAGAAATGATTTATGTCATTTCGGTTTACTATGATTCATTTTCCATTAGGGCTACAGTATTTTCTTCAAGTAGAAAGTCTTCTTGAGTTGGTATCTCACCACCCCCATCCTCTTCTCTGCCAACTTTCCTCTCTTCTTTCCTACTGTTCACAGCCAATGTACCTCACATGAACAAATTTCACTGGAAAACTAACAAAAACTCTATGGAAAAGTGAGACCAGTGTCACAAATAGAAACATCCATCTTCATCTTTCCCAGTGACCTCCAAACTTGTGTATGATTAATTTATGAAAAAGGTAGAAGAAGGTAAAACAGACAGGACAGTGCAGAGGAAACTTCCAGAGAGTTCCATTATCCTGATGGCAATTTTGGAAGGGTAAAGGAAACTGTTGAGAGCTGATGCTTTTGCCAATTTTTAAACTTCTATATTTGTTCTATAATTAGCAAGGGATAGCCACCTGATGTTTCGATATTTTCTTTGGTGTCCCTCAAACTGTGTGAATAATACTTCTGCTGGCAATCAAGAAGCATTTGGGAGGCATCCAAGCAGTGGCTTTTAGGAGAAGATATCTGATTCCTCTGTTTACAGATACCAGTTTATTTCAAAGTCTTCTCAGAACAAAAGTGATGTCAGTTAATTAAAGCAAAATGTTCAGAGTAAAATCCCAAAATCAGGTGAACTGTCTGATTATGATCTCTGGTCAAAAAAAATATATTTGAAACACATTTGGTGAATTTTTAAATGGCTTCGAATATTGTATAATACCATATTTAGTAAAGAGCTTAATAAACATGAATGAGTTCAAATCCTGCAAAACATCAGACAGAAATATCACTCACCCAGAGACTAGATAACATTCTGATTCAACTGTTGTGATTCTGATTCATCACTAAGAGTTGAGGAAAGAGATGACGGAGTAACTCTCCAACCCATATACTGCTGATCGTACAGCAGGTCCAAATGACTTCTTCTTAATTTGGATTGTCTATGCCATAAGACCTGGCAGTCAGTAAGAACTGGGAGCATGCTCTCCCCTGTAATTCCCTGAAGATGTCAAGGTCGGTGGAGCTGTGAGTTGGTAGCACATATGCCCTCTGCAGATCTGCTGGTGATTGTAAGCACTCTAGCTCCAAAGCAGAACCAATTCATCTTGATAAGAAAGCAGAAGAAGCTCTTCTCTCCCTCTACATCTAGAGAACCCACCTTTCTTAAAGCGAAGAGGAATATGCAGCCATGATCAAACTTCTAGACTCAGGAATTCAGTGATATCAGTCTGGTAGGTACAACCCAGAGATGGAGTGGAAAGGCTAAACTCACGAGCTGCCTCTTGCATTTCTTCCAGCTCCA
Source organism: Eidolon dupreanum (assembly GCA_028627145.1). Lineage (NCBI taxonomy): Eukaryota > Metazoa > Chordata > Mammalia > Chiroptera > Pteropodidae > Eidolon > Eidolon dupreanum. Next base: position 2,513,269 of record CM053516.1, on the reverse strand, counting down.
TACTTGAGTTTGTGTTCCAAGGCCACTCAAAAGTTGTTCAAAAGCCTACAAGTGAACAAGTTCCAAAGCTAGTGCATTCCTATCCTTGAGGAAATGAGGGTGATGTATGGGGACAACATATCTCTCTTTAAAAAGCTCTGTTTCATCGTTAGAGCATGAGTCCTGATTTGGGACTTAGAGAAAGGAACTTCATTATATTTATATGCATTAAGAACCACTTAGGAAAGTGTTTGAGGTAGACCAGCAGGACAAGGGTGGAAAAGAGCAGAGTTCCCATATTCTGCTTTAGTTTAATTTCTTTTTTCTCTTTGCAAGCTTCACAAAGAAGGAAAGAAGGATGAAATTGTTCACAGGAACAAGAGGGTAAAGAAACAAAGACAGAGTTAAGAAGTAATTGCACGCTATAATTTGCTAACAAAGAATTTTGTAAGTTGCCAACCTGTGTAAATTATATGCAGTTGGGAAAAGACCTCCAAGCTGAGGGAAATATAATCACTTCATCTATTTTTTTCTCAGTCGGTGTTTCTAACACTAACTCTATTGTATGACTGGAATGGACAAAATTGCATTCGTTTCACAGATAGCTTTGAAACACACTGTTGTCGACCCTGGGAACTCTGCAACAATCACCTGTGTGGTTGGAGCCCTCTGGTGGCCAGGTGGACTCCAGGCTTATGGTTTCCTGAACTCCATTCCTGGAATAATAATTCAATCTTCTCCCATTCCCACGGGGCAAAAGTGGGGAGCTAGCAGAGCGTCCTGGGTACGCTTTTACAGCTCAGACGTAAATCAGAATTCTGAAGCCCACCTCCTCTGCCAGTTGCCACTTGTCATTTCCAGTCTCCCCAAGAGTAGACCACTAAAAATGGGTATTAGATTACTGTAGGGAAGAAAATTCTGCACCCAGAGAAAATAGACCTGTATTCCAGCACGATTCTGCGAAGCTGGCCGTGTGGCTGAGTTTTCATAATCAATATGGTCCCCTGTAATTCAAAGAGAAATTTGAGATTCCTCAAAAGTTTTCAGGGATTATTTAGAAATGTGTCACCGCCCAAAAAAAAAAATATTTTGGACTTAAACCGGAGTCTCCCAGTGGCTTACATCCCATGCTCGTGTGTTTCTTTTTGGGCACTTTTACTAGCTTCCTCCTATAAGTTGGAGCAACTTGGGGCTCTGTCCCAGGCCTCCCCTTCTCTACTTTGTACAATCTTAAGAAATCTCAAGTATATCCATTCCTTCACGTATCGCCTATATACCGATAAGCATTAACTTAAACATCGTACCCAGATTATTTCTTGAGTTCCAGACCTGCCTACCTGGTCCCCCTTTTTGATGTATCACAAGAGCCTCAAGTTCGGTATCTGGACAAAAGTGAGCTTGACCCAAACCCACTTCCTCTCCAGTAATTCCAAGCCACGTGAGTGTCACAGCCTGCAAACGTGGCTGCCATTTTCCTGGGTTTTTTTTTTTTTTTTCCCTCTCTTCCTGGAACATGTTAATCACCAAGTCAATAAATCCTGTCTCTTCTATCTCTTTCAAATCTGTTCCCCCTTTCTTGATTTCAACCATCGTAACTAGCCTAGTCCAAGCCATGCAAACTAATGCTATTGCTTTTAACCAAACTCCTGTATCCGCTCCCTCTAATCCATTGTCTTAAAATGCATACCTGACCGTATCATTTCTCTGCTTTTATGATAAATTTACAAATTCTTATTGTGGGTTCAGGACCCTGCAGAATCTGGCCCCGGCTTATTTCTCCAGCCTCTTTCTCCCCATCATGATTTGGGTACTTCACTCTGCTCTTCCTACCTGACATGCTCTCCGCCTGTACTTCACTAGCTAATCATTAATACTAATCTAGCATTTTAAAATGTGTCTTTTGTTGTTGCTGTTAAAATATCATGTGCATGTGTCCTTTATCTGAGCTATAATTCAAAGGAAAGAAATTAAGCAAAGACTGGTGTATGGAGAAGAAGCTGTCCCCCGCCCCCACCCCCTGCCATAACTGCTATGTTTACTCATATGGAGTACTCTAAAAGGTCTTGCTTTGAGCTGATAAGAAAACTAAAATTAAAGAAAGACATTTGATTGGCTGATGAATCAAGTTGAAGCCAGTTCCCCTAAAGAAAAAAATCTATCATTCTTGCTCAACAATCTTTACTCTTCCTTACAACAGATGTCTAGAACTCACCTGTGTTCAAAACATGTGGCAGTTTTCTGTAACTTCCTTTCATCCAACGTAAACGGATAATAACTGCTGAGGTGAAATTGTTTTTAAAAAGCTGTCTTGAACACCTTAATTATTACTTTAACCTCTGGGTTTGAAAAAAAAAAATCTTAGATGCTCTGAATCAAAAATTACTGTAGGAAATATGTTATTTGCTCTTCACTTTCATTTTAAATGATATTTCCATATTTGGTGTTCTCTCTTTGTCCTTCCAACTATAAAAATTACCTGTGAAAAATTCTGAGTGGGGCGAAAACAATTTAATACACTTCCTTCCCAGCAGTATTTAGGATTTATAATTGAGAAGCAAGATTGGCTGGGCTCTAATTCACACACAGGTGAAGGTTGTTACTTCCATATTTTTCATTCATTGGCCTCAGCCTAAATGTCACTTTTTTTACATCCTCAGAATAGGAGAGGACTGGGCTTTGCAAGTCCCTCCATTGGTGGCTTCCTGAACCCAGCTGGCATGAAATCAAATGAGCCCTGATTCCTCCTGCTCTACCTCTAAACTTTCTGGCTATGTGGACCAACAAATTCTATTTGTTCCCCTGGAGATCTAGACAGACTTTCCCAGGAGGTATGTAGTGATGGATGACATTGAAGAAGACAGTTTCTAGATCCTCAAATTCCATGTTCACTCCTCCTTACCACAGATGTCTGAGAACTCACCTGTGTTCAAAACATCGGCCAAGCTCTCTTATGCTCAAGTCCCCTTACAGGATCATTATTTTCCCTGTGTACCAAAGAAAAGGGTAATTTTCATCCATCCTGAATCAGATCCTAGTATACTATACTGGGGTATAAAACTCTCTGGGGCAGGGAAGAAGGGACATTATGGCATATTTGTATCTGACAAACCTTTAAATGACACATCAAAAACTCACCTTAGAGGGTCATATCTTTCCTTGTTTTAGCTACTTTTCTGTTAAGGACAAAGCCCGTGCTTAAGAATTGGGGTTATTTGAGCTCTTCTTGGAATATTCCGAATTCGGAGTATTATAGATTTCTGTACTAGGATTACAAAAATGTTAACTTTTGTTTAAAGACCTCCCTGTTCAATTGCACAAGTATTGTCAAAAAGTGCATTTCCCAGAGGATCAGACTGGTGGAAGCACAGCAAATAGCAACAGGAAATATTTAAGCCTGCAATGCTCGATCTCATCCAGGCAGCAAAGTCATGGCAAGACACTGCACATGCTCTCTCTCTTCCCACATCCCATATCTATCTATCTACATGTCTATCTACGCATCTATCTACATATCTTTCTATCTACTTAAGATTCATAAAAAGTCTGCTGCAAAACACACCCTCTCTTTATTTACCCCATTTCCAATTAAAAGAAAGAACTTAGAGAATACTTTCATTTATCTCATCTCAGTTGCAAATTTTGCATGATTTTTAAGGAGATAAGAAGTTTAATAATCATCTCTTACAGATCAACATTATATTTTGAAATAAAAGAAATATATATTATAGTTAGTTAACATTTTATCTTTTCTTAATCATTAGTTCAGATTCATAAGAGAAACATTTTCCTTGATTTTTTCCAAAATCTCTCCTTTATCGACTTTTGATCTGCTTATTTATCATTACCGTATATTTGAATTGGCATATCTTAATAAGAATACATTATGGATTCTCTCATAACTAATGCTCTTAAGAAAAAAACAATCAATAATAAATCCCTCACTTCATAGTAGCCCAATACTGTCTCTTCTTTTTTTGTTATTAATTCCCACTTAACCCTCTCTCCTTCTGACAATAAATCTTATTCATCCTTCTATCCATTAAATAATTGAGTGAGGGGAATCCCAATAGATCTATAGGAGATGCATTTCCAATAATTTGATCCTTTTTATATTTGATATGTATTAATGAAAATATATTTTAGTTTTTGTATTGATTTTGTAGTGTTATATATAACAGCAATATTCATAATGACAGTTAAATCTTAGCAATTCTTTCAAATTACACCGAAATATCGTGTACATCAAACAAAAACATACAAGAGGATTCCTAGTTTTTCCAAAATTCTTTTAGAAGATACACAAGAAAAAAAATTGTTTAAGTTCACAATCCTAGCCCATGTGTGTAATAATTTAGAGTAATTAAAAAAGAAATATCGAAACATTTACTATGTAGCTTCAGGATACCTTGATAATTTGGCTAGTACTATTACTGATAGGATATATGTTTAGGGTTGGCATTGGTTTCTCTAGAAATAAGGATGTATTTGAATAGAGTGATTTGTGTTTTCAATTTTCTGGTGACCAGTGTCTCCCTGTATTTACATATTTGACAAATGCCCAGGATGGTCAATTGTTCAGTAATAAGGAAAATCTTACGTGATTGTATAAATGTGCTGCCCTAGAACTTGACCTCCTGTTGCACAGTGAGGCTGATTTCTAAGAGAAATGTACCCACTGGGTCTTTCCTGGACAATTCATCATATATTATTATGCAAAGTAAAAGCTGGCAATAAAAATCTTGGTTAGAAAAAAAAATGGAAAGAAAAATAGAGGATTGGATTAGTTTCAACTTTTTTTTATTTAACTTGTATTCTGTTATTTCCAAGTTTCTGTTTGGAAAATATGAAATGCCAGCATTTTATATAATGATGTCATTGCTATAAAAATCATCTTTAAAATTTTTCCTTTGAGTTTTAGTTTAGTTAGTTCTGCAATAAGTTGAATCGAGGTACTTGAATCAGATCCCAGACAAAAAGAAAGTAAATTGCCACTGCCCACCATCTTAAGTAAAAATCGAATGTTTTGTTTTTTAGTACCAGGTTTGAAGCTAAATAAGATCAGTTTTTGAAAGTGCACTTTCTCCTAAGATGAGACTTCGCATTAAACACAACATTATAAAATATCAGAAACATTAAAGTTACAGTCAGTCAATTTTGGCCGAGTAGGTGTATTTTTAGTGAGTTTCTACCAATTCAATTTTGAAAATAGCTGGATTGTCTTAACTGTCATAGTACCGTCTAAAGAAAAACTCTATCAAGAGCCAATAAAAAAGGCTAAAGTACAAATATTTGTAACTTTTTATTGTATAATATGGATCATTTGGTAAGATTAAGAAGTGCTGAAAGAGATGTTTTCTTTTGTCTGAATTCATATCAATCCGTCAGTTAAATCACATTAATCTCATCTAAATATGATAAAGAGAAAGAAGTAAAAAAGGAGAGAGAATAGAACTTAAGAAAAGCATTCTTAAGTGAAGATTAGAGAAGGAACTGGGACGTCTTCGAAATCTATTTATTTCCTACATCAAACTTTTATGTCAGAATGAATATCTCCTCACACTGTGCTTGTATCTGAATGCCAAAGAGTAACTAGAACTCAAAGATAAGAAGAGAGTAAAAGGGGATGGAAATCTAAGGGTCATACAAACTAGACAGATACAATTCCCAGCTGTGAGGACCAATGTGGAGCTTGTGACCATGAGTCACAGCAACAATAGTAGTCAGAAAGACCCAGAAAATAAATGACTCATGCCCTCCTTTCTCAATGAAAACTTGAGTGCACACACAGACCAGTTATTGGGTTAAGCTCTAAGTATACACTGAAGAGAAGTAGTCCTTACCTTCTAAGAGATTATAATATGGGGCCAGAGACAGACAAGTAAATAGTCAATTACAACATAGGGACATAGAGAGGGTATTTATAATGAATCAGGATCACAGGGGACAGACATCGTTCCAGTTTTGAGGAAACTAAAACAGGTTTCCCAAAGAAGTTGTGATATGCTGATCAAATTCTGAAGGCTGAGTAGAATTTAGTTATTAAAAAGTGTGGAGGACAGGGAGGAACAGAGAATTGAGGAGTTACAAAAGGAGAGAACAGCATATGCAGAGGCCCAGAAGAAGAGACATTATTGCAAGTGAATCAACTGTGCTTTAGGATGACCTATGAGGGGTTTTAGGTAGAAGAGCAATATATATGGTCCAAATCGACCTCTCAATGCGTACCTCTGGCTGCAGCGCATAGAGAATAGTTGGGCGGAGCTAGACTGGAGCAGAAAGATGTTCAGAGACTGTTAAATTAATTCCTTCTTTTTCTATTGTCTGAAATTTAAGAACTTCAGTCCGGGATTTATTACCCATAAAGTGGGAGCTTTCAACCACCCAGTTAGAAAATATAACTTTTCTGCCCACCAGCAACTACCTCTAATGGATTCTGTTTAGCTGTATCTCTTAGCTTGGGCTGCCGTAACAAAAAATCACAGACTGGGTGGCTCGAACAACAGGACTGTATTTCCTCACAGTTCTAGAGGCTGGAAGTCCAAGGTCAACATGCTAACGTGGTCGGTTTCTGGTGAGAGCTTCCTTCCTGGTGTGTAGATGGCCTCCTCCCCTCTGTGTCTTCCTGGTCTCTTTTTGTAAGGGTACCAATCCCATCTTGAGAACCCCACCCCGATGGCCTCATGTAAACCTCATCTGCCAAAGGCCTCATCTCCAAATCCCATCACGTTGAACATTAGGATTTCAACATACGATTGCTGGAAAGATGCAATTCACTCCATAGAATTGTGATAATTGTAATAATACCATATAGCTGAGGTATTGATTATATAACTAGAATCCTAATAAGTAATCTCTTTTGGGAGGAGTTGCAAGTAATCTAGGTCTTTCAGCTTTGAAGAGAACATTGTCTTATTCTTCATCATCTTTAAATATTTTAGTGCTAGAAGATGGTTTCTTCAGATGGCCACTTATTTTCACCTAGGATGTAGAACAATAAAGTGCATAACAATAAACTCCCCTGGAGCTCTACAATGTGCTGATCTTGAAAAGAGAAAGGTATAGGGCGCCATGGAAACATACAAAATAATGGACATCAAAGTCAAGGTTGGGAGTTGGGATCGAAAGAATAACTGAGAATTTGAAAGAAATTCTTCACATCCTTTTTATCACTTCATCCAATACAGTGCTCTATAGTTTATAAAAGACAACAGCATGTGGATTGATAAAGTCTTTTAACATCAAATAAGAAACAGATAGATTAACCATATTTTTCACCCTTTATTCATCTGTTTAATCATCTATTCAATCAACAAACATTTCCTGTGCACCTCCCCATATAAAGCATTCTCCAGACATGGTGGGGAAGGAAAGAGGACTTACACAGCCATAGTTAGATGTCACAGTAAGCATCTCCGTGACAACGATTCAAAGTAAATTTTCTTCCTCTCTAGCAACATTGAAAAAAATCTGCATGCCGTTCACATCAAACTCTCTTCTTGTGAACTAGAGAAGTTTGAACTTGACTGAGTAGATAGTAATGTCAAATAAGTTATATTGGGGATTAAAATGTGTGTCATGATCTAGTACAATACAAGTGAATAATATCTCTAGGCAAATGGCAGATTTGGATATTTGCTCCCTGAAGCCCACTACTTAAAAAGTCCAAGAATGATCTATCTCAAGAGTAGATGTTTCTCCTGAAAGAAAAATGGTACGTATCTGCCAAGTAATTGGAGGATGTGCCTCTGTGTGTATGTGCGTGTGTGTGTGCACACGTGTAGAGTCTCTACTACTTTTCGTTTCTGAAACACAAGAATTCTCAGAGGACCATTTCCTGAAACACTAAAATTCTCAAAAAGGTTCCCGGAACAGCACATGACTATAACTTGACACCATGTTTTAGATACTACCCAATAAATGTTTGCAAGGCAGCAGTAAACCTTGTTTCTAATCGCGGGCTTCACGCTGAGCTACTGAAGTGTAGAGGAAACGACTGAGCAGGAGAGGAGGCTGGTACCCAGTGTGTAGGGTCCATCATTCATTCCATCACGGATCTTCGGAGGCCGGTTCATTACAGATCCTCTGAGGAGGTTCGGGGGCCACCCTGGCTCCTTCCTCATCACAGGTCACCCACTTCCATCCTTTTTCATAACCCCGAGTATGGAAGCACTCAGCAAGGGCACATTTGAGGTAGCCCGAGGTATCTGATCCATTGGCTTGAGGAGCTGAAAGTCGAAATGCCTTGTGAGTGTACTCAGAATAATAAAACAACGTCCCTTCAGGCTGTTTTTCCCGACAGTCCCACGGCTGCTGACATGAGCCAGGTCTGTGAGCGCCCCCGGCTTCAGGTGCCAACTGCAACCCAATACGCTTGAGATTTGAGAACTTCGTTTTCTCAAAAGGTCGTAGAAGCATTTAGACACCAGGCAGAGGTCTACCTTTTAAAGGGGGGAATAAGTTGTTATTATTATGCAAACCGTTTTCTCTGCATTGGGGCCAGGCACTCTGAACTGACTTGAATTTGCTAAAAATTAAAGCAACAGGTTGGTCTCTATTCAAGTAAGGAAAGTTTTGAAACTGAGACAGAAATTCAAGCCATCACGCTTGGCGCTAATGCCTAGAAAAACATATTGCACAGTATTTGAAGCAAGTTTATCGCTGCGATTCAGGTATGTACCCAGCAAAGTCAAACGACTCTCCAGCTCTTGTTAATTCCGGGTACAACATCTGTCACTAAACAGGTTAATAAGATTAGCAACTGCACACTTGCATGGTTTTGTTTTCTGACAAGGCTCTCCTTACTTTTAGGAATACTCGGTTTCTTTCTCCTCAGAGATTGTGCTCTTCTGAAATCAAGCTGAAACGACCATTCTGTTATTTTTAGTTTACAAGATGTGACGAAGGAGGAAAATAAAATTTAAAACAAGATTTTTCTTTACGATGACTCCCTATACTGCAGCTAGATTGTGTAAACCATGCTGGTAGGAATCGTGTCTTATTTGTCTATTCCTAACAATTAGAATGATATCAAGAACTTGGTAAATGTATAAGTCTATATCTTAAATGGAAGAAAAAAACAACGGCATTTACTATTACACAACTTGCTGTGAGTTCCTGTTTTCTCATCAGTGAAAAGGGATAATGACATTCAATTGACAAAATGAATCAGTGGGGAGTGTTTTTAACTATAAGAAACAGAAAACCTGAATGATCTTATCTTAAAGAAGTATCTCAGATACAACTGAGTCTGGAGGTAGATGGCTGTGGGCGTGACTTCAGGGATACAATAGCTGACAATTTTGCAATTGTTTTGATCTGTCCTTAATGATGTTGCTTCACAGAGGGACAACAGCCCCTAAAGTCCCAGATGGCTCATGCAAGGCAAGCAAAAGGAGAAAGAGAGGCAGCGAGCGTCTGTTCCCTTTTATCAGTAAATTGAAACGCTCTCCAGAAACACTAAGCAGATTTCCGCTGTTGTCTTCTCAGCCAGAACTGGGTCACACGGCCCCCTCTAGCTAGGAAGGAAGCTAGGAATCAAGAAATTGCATAGATCTTTATGATGGGAGATGGTGATTTATTATCTGGATCAGGCCACGTTTTCTCTCTAAACAAATTAGGGAGTCTAACAGCAAGAAAAAAAGTGGGTTAGAAAATGGCTATTGAATAAGCACTATGGGGGTATATAATAAAGATTAGGAATCATATATGTAAAATATAACATTAACTGGTATGCAGTTAGTGCTTAGTAAACAGGAGGCATGATTCAAACAATCACAATAAATTTAAAGTAATAAGTAAATAGTAAAATGACATCTAAATGACTCTGTGAATATGTATGTTAGTGCAATTAGTGCTGTGCGAATATGAGAGCTTTGTTTTTATTTGTGAAAATGTTAATGAAAAAACATTCTAGCATCCATCTCTATAGGAGGAGATTTACCTTTGGAGCTGACTTTATTGATTTTGGGAAAACAACTAAATGGATAAATATACATATGTCAAGTGTTCATATCCATTCGTTCCAGGGGCAGCAGGCAGATGGAGTCTTATTGTCACTCCCATATATCCCCTGATATGTTCCCTTGAGGTTTGCCAAAGAGGGATGAGCAAACTGACTTTGAAAAACTGAGAGATCTACATTCAGGCTTTCTCTTTGATGTTGAGAGTTAATGAAGTATGTCAGATTGACCATTGCATCTCGGACAGGTAGCTGGACTCGACCCCAAGATCTAGGTTTTCCAAGAGGTAGGAAACTGGGCTGATGCTGGAACCCCTCTTAAACCAGCCCCGTGGAAACTGGCTGTTTAATGTGCTGGTAGGATGATGGATGGTGTGGATTAAAGAAATTTACAGCACAGAAATGAATTGAAATACCCTTTAATGCTTAAGATAGGAGAGGTTAACGGTCTGAACTTGGTGACGGCAATGCGGATGTTAAGGAAGGAATCAATATGAGCAAGATCACAAAGAAAAATCTTTTCTAAGAGAACTTAAAAGGAGAGAAGTAAACAATGACACCGAGGTTTGGAAACTGGGTGAGTGGAAAAGGGGTGAATCTGTACTTTATTAGTTAAAGTATACTAAGTTCTCTGCCTGATGAGCCCGTGTACATAACAGAGTTTACTCCTTGCCCAGGTCAGGTGGTTTAATTTAGCGAGTTGTCTCCTACAAGGCTCTCTGAGAAGGTTTCCCTGAGCACACATCACTTCTGTCCTCAGTCCAATGGCCAGAACTCGGTCACACTCCAGACCTAACTGCAAGGGATTCTGGGACCCACAATCCAACTCTTGTTTTAATGAACAGCCAGCAGTCTCTCCTACATTCACTTTATGAGAGGAATATTTAAATAAAATAATCTGTTTTTACATAAAATGATGCTATATTTGTACCATTTTTTCTGTTTAAATTTTTCTGATGTGAAAATCTTCTCCCCTCACCCCTCCAAATGTTAATTGGGCCTCTGTCGCCGTCATTGCTTCTTTTTCAAAAACATAGCTAGTGCATCAAATGAGAAGAGACTGCCTGTTTTCTCAGAAGCTCACCATAAGGTGAAGAATAGTAAATATAGAAAATGATCATGTTGGAAAGGGAATTTCGAATAAGATATATTCTATTTTTAACCATGAATTCAATTAGATCAGTAATATATATTTTCTGCTAACTGCCTTTCCAACTATAAATGTTAAATGTAACCACATAACTTGACCTTCAAGGTTTTACACATTGTAATGTCAGTCTTTTTTTGGCCTGTCCTTTCTCCACTCCCTGTTACATACAGCTTCACTGGAAAATAGAGCAACGTTGACTATTATGGTACCAGTAAACCCTAGAACAAAATTAAATAATAAGAAGTAGCTTTAACTTTTTTTCTTTTATGTTAGGTATTAATGAAAACCTAGTTTAATTTTAGGAAGTAAATGAGATTATTTGTTGTGATTCTGCATGCAACGCATATGCCTTTTTGAGCTGAGAAGTTGACCGGCACTGTTTAAAAAAATAACATCTATTCTGTGGCTTTTGTTTCATTTGATATCGAAGAATTTCTTGCTTTCTACAGTTGGGGCTTGTTCAGAGATGAGGTCGGGTGTGGATGGTGAAGGATGTGGATCAAAGAGAAAATTTGGAGGGAGTCAGAGAAGAGATTTCCCTCAAAAAACCAGAGGGAAAAGCAGTCTTGTGTGTCTGGAATCAAACTCTGTTTTATATGACTTTTTTAAAATCTTAGCTTGCCACCTAACTCCGAACTCCCTGACTTTGGCAGTAATTACTCCATACCACAACTTCTGTATTTGTAAAATAGTGAAAACAATAGTAAATACCTCCTAGGACTATAAGCAAGACTAAATACCATAGTATAAATTAGATGTATATCACAATACCTGTCACGTAGTACAAACTCCGTCAATGTGTAAATGGTTTCTATTAGTACTCAGAGAAAACGAAAGGAGAGTGACTCCAAATGCCTTTAAAATCACCACAAAGAATTCATATCCTTTCCCAAATCTATACAGAACCTTCTCTAATTGAAAGGCCTGAGCTCAAAGACTATGGTTAGCTATCATTCCTATGGTGATATGAAATGAGAAAAGTGTCCCATGGGAGCCTGCCTTTAAGTCCAGGATCACCAAGGCAGGCAAGATGCACAAGAAAGACAGACCCAAACAAAGTCTTCAAGCTAAGAATTTACATTTAGTTCAACAAAAGAGATAAATGCATTTTTGTGGTTTATTTCTTGAGACCACTGGTATGATGAGTTGGCCCATTACGTTTGTTTTTTTTTTTTTAAAGAGCCTCAGAAGACATTATCCAGGGAACTTTTCAATCCAATCTATTTGTGATTGCATCTTCGTTTTCAAAGAAACTATTTTTGGAATTGCTGGTTTAGAGTTCCAGCTCTTGGTGTTGTCAAAATTAAGTAGATAGAGATACTGGGCAGGATGTAACTGAATCAGCTAATGGAACTCATGTGTTGAAGAAAAATTACTTGACAAAAAAGAATTGAAAGTTGGGGCGGAGGCGGGGAACTACCCTTGGGAATGGTAATGTGATGTAGAGCATGCCTTAATACCTTGGAATCTGTAAAGATTTCATATCGTCTTCTTTCTTGAAAGGAAATTAAATTGTAGTAAGAGGTTATGATTTCCTAAAATAGTAGCCATCTTCTTGTTTATTTTTAATTAAATTCCATCCAGATAAAGGATCTTCGTCTTCTTTTATATGGGCTTGCTGACTGCTGCTGCTTCATGGGCCAGATAAACAAAACACCTTCCAAATTCGATCCATTTGGGATAGCTACTTTCAAAAGCAGTGTTTTAAGAATCAGATAACCCGTAATATCCTTTGGTAAGGAGAGAGAAGTCCCTATTTATTTTGGTAACTGAAATCACCTCTGAAGCCCGAGAGAAAAGTTACCAAACAAGAGTATTTAATCTCACTCTCTGAGTGCTGGTGCTAACAATAGAAAGCAGTGATCTAAATGTCATTTTAAGGACTCTGGGAGCTCATTGCCCTTTCAAATAAGCAAAAAGAAAAAAAGAAAAAAGAAAAAAAAAAAGCAACAAAACAAAAACCTCTTATATGCAATAACCCTGCGAAGGCATTCACAATTCTTACATTCATTTGTTCATTCCTTCATTCATTCACTGTCACTGAGCTCTGACTGTGTACAGGGAACTGTGCTAAGTGTTAGCAACACAGTTCCGGCTGTTGCATGCTTACACTCTGACTGCATTAGGCGACCGCTTGGTCAAAGGGTACTTTCCAGAGCGTGTCCTGTAAAACAAGCTAACTGTCATATTAAACTGCAATCTGTATACAAGGTAAGGGATGCTAGGAACAAATAAACTTGGGAAATACGACGTTCAATACCTTTGATACCATTTTAATTTCTTAGGTCCTTCCTAGCATCTTTAATAGGCCCCCAAACGCTGTCGAGTGACCTAGAGAGAGAAGTATGGGTGCAGAGGGTTTGGGCAAGGCCCACAGCCCAGCACGACCGGGCTTCTCCATCAGGGAAAGGTCCACCATCTCTATTTCTCTCACTATCTCTGCACTTCTTCAGTTCTCCACTACTTCTAGGTGTCACAATAAACGCCAATATTCAATTTTATTTTGTGTCTTCATGCGCTGTATCATTTTAGGCTATACGAGCTCCCATTGCTTGTACTGCTTGGAGACAATACAAATGGAAGAAGAGGCATGAGTTTGGGACTCAAAACAGCCAATTCAAAGGCGGATTCTAAATCTAATTTTATATGAAAAAGAAAATTTGCAATGTGTAAAATCCTTACCTACCATAAAGTCCTACTCTGGAGGGCCGAATCTCTCTGATTTAAAAGAAACTGTATCAATTTATCCATAGAAATAAATGATCCGAATATCCTTCTCAAAACCTTTAGGACTTTTCTGCAATATTAGATGAATCCATTTGGACTGGGGAATTTTGCTGTGATTCATTCTGCTATTTTTTAAGTAAACTTTTATAAAATAGCTTAGATTTACAGAAAAGTTGAGGCTATAATAGAGAGAGATCCCATATACCACCCCCCACCCGGTTCCCCTATTATTAACATCTTACATTATCAGTACAGGGCATTTGTCACAACTAATGTACCAATATTGATAAGTTATTATGAACTGAAGTTTATACTTTATTCAGAGTTCTTTCATTTTCACATAATGTCCTTTTTCTGTTCCCAGATTCATCCACGATACCCCGTTAAATTAGTCATCATGTTTCTTTAGAGTCTTCTGGGTAGTGACAGTTTCTGTCTGTCCCTGTTTTTGATGTCTCTAACAGTTTTGAGGAGGACTGGTGAAGTATTTTATAGAATACCCCTCTGTTGGGATCTGTCTGATATTTTTCTCATGATGGGACTGGGGTAATAATTCCTACCCGACCATTATTCCTACCCGACCAGCTCAAAGCTGTGTCAGACCATAGAGGCTCATTACCCTCAGGAAAAAGACCAACCATTCTCACTTTTTCCTCATCCTTTATCATCCACAGTAGTCGGACAAAGTTCACAGTGGATGATTTTCAGCAGCGAGAGGATCAGAGATCTGAACCAGGAGACTTGGGGCAAAGACTCCATAAAGAAAGAAACTAAGCTGTTGAACTCCAAGCAGAGCCACATGAAGTAACAAATTAGAGTTACTCACAGTGTTGAAATTTTATTTGTTACCCCCAGAGGCTTCGGAAGAGTCTCATTCAAATTTAGAAAATTCAGAATTACGACATTCAAGATTTAATTTCACCCCCCCCCCAAAAAAAATCTGAGAACTAGTAAGAGCAAAGGTTATCATTTCAATATTTACCCTAATAATCTGTACTCTATTTTGATTGCATCCTCTACTTTTTCATAATTCTGAACAAAGACAATCATTGTATTACAAAATCAAGGATCTTTGCAACACATTTTTCCATATGCCCCTAAACTGGAGTTGGAAACTGTTCTTAGAAAGTAGAAATCACCCACCCACTTCCCATAAAATTGTAATCTACAGTTTAGTTCAGAGGAGTTCAAACGTTGATTTTGCAAATCCCGAGAGTAGCCTACCCATAGCCGACTTTTTTTTCTCCAGCGACTCGCTTTATAATTTGGTAATGTTGCCTTTGAATGAGTCAGTTTGCCAATTGTTAATAAAAT
The DNA here is from genome assembly GCA_028627145.1 of Eidolon dupreanum. Lineage (NCBI taxonomy): Eukaryota > Metazoa > Chordata > Mammalia > Chiroptera > Pteropodidae > Eidolon > Eidolon dupreanum. The sequence continues at coordinate 2,498,141 of CM053516.1, read as the reverse complement.
GCTGACCACCTGCAAAAGAAATATTAAAGTGTCATGGAAAAACACATCTCAGAAAAGGAAAAAAGCACAATAATCAGAACCATGTATTTTTGCTCACCGTGGCATTTTTTTTTTTTAACTACAAAACCCCATTAGGGTAAATTCTGGGTTTCCGAGCTTTGGGAATTAATTGTGATATTGGATATCATAGACATAGATGTAGCATGCTTTTTAAAACAGCCAGAATAATCTAAATCCATTTTGAAATTTTTATTCTTGTAGGTTCGTTCTTGTAATTTAGAAACACATCAAGTATTTCTAAATAGAATCCACTTTAAGGAAACACCCTCGGGGAAATCTGGACCGGTTGTGAAATGTGGATTTTTTTAAATAAAAGTTCAAGTAAGAAGTAAACAGTTTGCTTGGATATCTGACATGGCCAATAAACCAGAAATACCTCCCAGTACAATCTGAAACATTTTATAATTTTGGTGAACAGAGTGAAACCTAAAATGACTAAGGTAATAATTTTAAAAGACAGGATTAAGCCCAATTTATGAACTATACAGGTCAGGTAATCGATCGAGCTACAGAACTGTCAGGTAAGTGGAATGGGTACAAAATTAATTGTCAGCTCTTCAATCTCGTGGCCTATCATGTGTCTCAGAGGGAAGGTCAGCGACATCCCTGTAAGAAAGTCAGAACAGATTGAACAAGATGAGGACCTTACCTGAGAACAGTGGGGAAAAGCATGGTGTCAGGTGTTTCTGAAACAGGTACGTACTTCACAAGGCTGTGCCGTTTAAGCAGTTTTGCTATTAACAGCGCACAATGCTTACTTATACTACACTGATATTAACTACATAATGTCCTGCGGATAAAACCCGGGCTGGGGCCTTAACCCCAAAGATTTGTATTCATCCTCAAGGCCATCAGAAAGCATCTAGACATCCTAAGTACTAGAAGACGGATGAGTACTCTTTGTCACGACTGTATGCATGGAGAAACGGAAGTCGAGGAGGAATAACTGGAGGGAGACAATGGCAGAAAGAAGGCAAGGGAGAATGGCAGGGTGAGTTAATTTCTCGACAAAAAGGTAGATTTAGAGGACAACTCAACATGATGTAAATAGAGGAGAAATTTAGAGTGTCATGTGAGTACATTTTATTATTATTCGTCAAGTAATCGCTTGTATTTTGAATACTGCTGCCACTAGCAAAGATTTGATTGTGCCCTTTCAGGATGAAAGAAAAGTTTGTGACATGGTCTTTTCTAAAGTGGTCATGCCACTCTGAGCTTTGAAGGACTCTCTCAGTGAGTTACCATAGCCGGCTGTGCTTGACCTTTTAGGATTACCTATATGCCATTTTTTCCACAAAAACGACCTACCATTTCGAAGATGTTTTCTGGAAAGTGACAAAGAATGAAATTTTAAGATTTCTGGGACATCATGGCAACTATTTAACTCTGCCATTTGCAAAAGCAACCACAGATCATATGTACATAGTTATGTTCCAATAAAACTTTATTTACAAAAACAGACAGCAGAGTGGATATGACCTACAGGTTAATTAGCCAGCCCCTAAACTAGAGGATCGGAAGCTTTGTATTTTAGCTTCACATCAACTTCCTTCCTGAAAGACAGCAAGGTTTGCCAAAAAGCAGTAGGACACAGTGGTAAAACACACGCTGAGCACAGGGCAGGAGAGACACTTCATAGCAGAACAAAGGACATGAAGTCCCATCTCACCTGTTCCTTTTGTCCAGAAGAAAAGAAGTAGTGATAAGACATGTAGAAAAAAAAATAATAGTTATCAAAATGGTAAAAGCTCAGCAATTACATAAGAACCCAAACATAAAACAAGAATTTTAAAAAAAAATTAATAATAAAGGAGCAAAAATTGAAAGCCAGGATCAACTTAAGACACCACCTAAGATGTATAGATAATTATTTTGCTTATGGAGAAAGCTGAGGAGTGGGCGAGATGGGTGGGCATCCTACTGTCTACAAGTCCACAAAGAGAGCATATATACCAAACATGAGTCATGTTTAGTCATTCACTTATTCAGTCAGTAACAATGTGCTTAGTCATAAAAATGAAAATGTACGAGCTTGCCTAGCATCCCTCCCTCCCACAAGAACCCATGAAGGACCATGTATTCATCAGCTCGCAAACCAGGAAACCCCCAGATCGCACCTTGAGAAAGAGCAGTCTAAAATTTTCCCATGGCCGTGCCTTTACTCAGAGTTCCTTCTGCTCAAACACTGTTCCCTGCCCCCCGCCCCTGGCTCTCGTCACTCTTCGCCTCCAGCACTCCTGTCGGGGCCCAGGCAGGCTCTGCGTCCTCACAAAGCATGGCTAGACAGTTTCATTTTCTGCTCTTACCAACCGGAAGGAATTTGCAGACCCCTGGCCCCACCCAAAATACCCACAGGCCGGTGCCTGACCCTTCGTTTCATGGCATTTTTGACGTTCGACTCAGTGGCATGGTTACGTGTGTCCATGTTTGTCTCCTAGAAGAGAGCGGCGAGCATCATTTAGCTGTGGTACGTCACTGAGCAGTGGTTTGAGCATAAGCAAATATCAAACACATAAAGGAATGTCTTAGTGGGATATATAAAACCGTTATAACACGTTGCATCAGAATGCATGTCATTCTCCATAGAGTAAGATTGAATCCCAGTCGCTTAACTAGACAACTTTATTCTAATTTGTATACTTATTTACCAGGCACATATTAATAATAGTAATTCTTTATACAATTATAGAGTTTATGGAGAAATCTTTTAACTATTATTTAATAGGAGCAAGGGTGTCAAAAAACACTAAAGATGAAAATCTGAAACTCAGAGTTTAAATGGCATTACTAAGACATCATGCTTAGTAAGTGGTAGAAAATCGACTTTAGGAGCTTATAGAAAATAGAAATATTCTCTCTCCCTCCTCCCTTCCCTCCCTCCCTCTCTTTCTCATCTCTCCCATCCCCTCTCCTCCCCTCTCCTTAAAGATTTACAAACTTTTAGGTAGAAGATAAATTCTATCTTAGTGAATCTCGCCCTAAGAAAATAGACTCTAAAGTATGTTATGTTTTCACTGAAAATAATTAGGATCACTATATGAGGCACTAGATTTATTGGAAGATGTTATATGAAGCAAAATTTTATTTCTGAAAATTTAAGAGTGAAGATAGACTCACGCAAAAGAGTCTCATTCTAGATCATTATTGCTTAATTACTCATATCATTTAATAAAACTACAAACTCAGCATTGAGAATTTAGATTGATCACCACATTATTCCAACTGAAAAGTCAAATATGCTAGACTCTGATATGAAACTTTCTGAGGTAAATTTCAAATGGTTTAAGGTGATTTAGATTTGGTCAAGAAAGTACAGCCATCCGATACCTGATACTTTCAGTGAGCCCAGCCTGGAGAACTGAAGTCTACGTCAGCTTAGACGTCTCTCTTTCGAATCCATTTCTCATAATCACAGTGAACTGGGTGCATTTTATGTCTCAGGCAGTTTCATATGGACCAGGCCAGGAATGGGACAATGCAGCAGTTGTCAGAGAATGGCAAAGAGTTGGAGGAGGACAGCTTCCTTACATGTCCAGGTGGTACCCACATAGTGACATCATCACTCCCTCCACTCATAGCAACAGAGACCACGGTGAGAGGGTGTGGTACCACACTGCTGCTCTATCTGATCATGGCTCTGCTTCTTGCTTTGCCAGGAAGTACCACCTCTCCCCTTGGTTTGGGCTGATATTTAGGGAAGAGCATGTTAGAAAGAGAGCTGAGGTGGACAGGTTCAAGTCTTCCTTCCCCAGTGAGTAATGTGACCTTGGCAAAATGACTTAACCTTGCTGTATTAGTTTTCTTACATTTAAGAGAAGAATAATGATGTAGCCAACATATATCGAGGGCTTATTATAGACCAGCTATTCTTCTAAGTGCTTAAAATATATTAAGTAATTTAATTCGTACAGTACGTGTTATCACCATCATCCCATTTTATAAATGAGAAAACTGAGGTACAAACTATTTAAGTGATTTGCTTAAGGTCACACCTAATAAGTGGCAGAGCTAGGATTCAAATAAACAGTGAGATGCCTGAGTCCTAACTCTACCTCTGTGTTTTACTGGCTGTAGTTGTGAAGTTAATACAGTTTAATTGTATATTTGTCTGTATGATTATTTGTCCAAAGTCTGTCTCCTTTGCTAGAATAAATGGCACCTACCTCACTGAGTTGTTTGTAGGATTTGGGGAGGAAATACAGAATACATAAAGCCTTTAGAACAGAGCCTGGCCGCAGGGAGTGCTGGATTCCAGGCGGCTCATAGAATACGTGCTCAGTGATCAGCAACTGCACTTATCCTGTGGTCGCTAGTTTTTGATCATGCTTACAAACAGGCCATCTCCTGTCTAAGTGCGTCATTACACCTCAGCCTTATTTATTGCCTATATTCAGGTAGTCCAGAAGAAAAGAAGATTTCTGAGACAATTAAAGAACATTCTTACTACTTCAGGACAATTCCGTAGCTCTAGGGGTCCACTCCCATTATGGAAGAATTTTCTCCCCGCTGATCAATCACTATAAAGAACAGCTAAAAATTGCTTTTCTGGTTCTATAGTCGTAAGATCCATGCAGTAGAAACTTCACGAGAAGATTTCAGGGCTCAGTTATGGCAAATGAGCTTAACATAGCTGACCACCAAATCTCACAAGTGAGTGTTTATATTCCTTTTGGGGGGGGCAAGGGGGGGTGGAGGGTGCAATGGGTAATCTGGACTTGTTTGTAGAGCAGCTGAGACAAAACAGGAGACATAACAATGGCCATACACATCCTTCTGTGCTTCTGACCAAACGACCTGGTAGATTTGTCCTAAGAGAGAACTTAGGACAAGGTTCTGGCATCTAGCAGAGTATACCATTAGTGTTTATATATATAGTCTGTTCCTTTCACTTTGTCCTTCTGGTGTTATCAGCTTTCTGTTCTGTCTCTCGCAAAGTTATTACGCATGTTAGAGACGCTTCAGAGGGAAAGAACCGTACGATTGTTTTTTGCTTTTGTTGGAGGTTTGCTCAGAGGTGGTTGTCTCTGTATTGCAGTCAAAATGGCACTGAAGCAGTCGGGGTCAACAGCGATTGACTAGCATGCTGCGAAGGCCCCTTCGTGTTTTATCTCAGTTACCACACCAGCTCAATCAGGTGGGTTCTTCTAGGTCCTTATTTTAGGAATGAAGGTGTAAGTCTTAGGGGTACTGATTATCTAGCCCAAGGTAATGTGGCCAGAAAGGGGTATCACATCTCTTCAGGCTACTGTCTCCCAATCGCGTCGTATTTTAAATAATCATTAGCTTTATGCAAATAAGTGTGAAATGTCCTCCCACGTGGTCCTATAGATGTTCTCGATATTCCCAGTCCTGTTGATAAAAGCCTTTTTCATTAACGCTGCCGAAGCTGCTTCTTACATCCATCGGTTACAGCGTGAAAATTTACCCAAATGAGGTTTCTTCTCCTTTCTAGATGCCAAGTGCAGTCAGATGGGAAACACGGCAAAAAGGAATAGATGTGGAGAGAGCGACTACGAATTCGGGGGCCACCTCTTTTGAAAATGTCAGGTTTTGCTCTGCGTGTGAGCTTCTGAATTTCATCCGCAGACACTTTACCGAGGGAAGCGCAGGCGGCCATCCTGTGACCTGAGCTGAACGGGGCTTTCTGGAGCGTGAAAGGCGGTATTCCCACGGGGGTCACGCTGCAGTTTACAAAGGTGAAAGCTGGCACCCCCTGCAGAGGGTGACGGCGACTCCAGACGTCACTGTTAACATCACAGGGTGACTGAGGGAGACGGTCCTCAACCAACCACCGAGCTCTGCTTCATTCTTTTCTGTAACCATGTTTCTTCTGAGCTGCCAACCAGCATTACAACTGCTACTGGTACTCACGGGCTCAGAAAATTTTGAGTTTTATTTTCCATTTTAATTGTAGTTTAAATTTATAGAAAAAACCAGAAAGGGCCAAATTTTCCATTTAAAACAGCCCGGCAGAGTTTGTGACCCAGCACAGTCTCTAAACACAAAAATCCCAAATTAGTTTTCTTGTGACTTTGGCCCCTTAGGCAGGTACTGGCTATAAAAGGCTGTGGCCTTGATCGGTCTGCCTGCGAGCACACTTTCAGAAATTTCCAGATCTTCATCCTGCCATGACTGTTGGAAGATTTTTGGCTTCGCTTTGAAAGCCATAAAACCATAAAGCAGATCTGAGAAAAACCCACAGCTGGATACATCTGATGACAGTCTTCAACGGATTTCCCAAAGATAGGGAGCTCAGCAAAACCCATACCCCATGATGTCAACACACACTGAACCTTTCCTCCCTAAGCCAGTGGGTATTCTGCGGAAGATTTAATCCATCTGTCCCTGATCTGCTTACAGTTAACTCATCAAAATGCCATTTGCATAAGTGTTGCCAAAGTTTCATGGGCTTTTATTTCTTGGTCTTTTAAATGGATGCTGGTGGGAGTCAAGTTTTGCCAGGCAAATACAACTCCCAAGGTCTAAGTTATTTTTGAAAGCAAGACTTTGTAAATTTCAAGTAGCTGTTTTAACTATCACTGACAATAGTCTTTATTTTCAGCAGCAGTGTGTCTCCCCGTTAAAAGTGTTGGAGAAAAATAGCCTTTCATCACCCCACAAAGCGTAGGACCAGTTCTTTGCCAGTCTCCCTACTTCTTGTGTTTTTCCACCTTAAGGATTTAAAATCTAATAAGGATATTGGACACAGCCCCAAGTGACTACAATATGTGGTGTAATCTTACAGTGTATCAAATTTAAATCCACCAGTTTAACATTCAGAGTCTTCCAAACGACTTATCGTCTTCCTCTTCTGCCTACAAGTAAGTTTTTCAAACTCAACTTCCAAACTGCAGGTGTCTTTTTAATTTCACCCCGCCTGGCGTATTATTCTGCCAATAGTTTTACTGTAGCCTGGTGTATATAGCGATATTTTTGGACTATCACATCCAGCAACACTTAAGAGCTCCCATGCCTATTTTGGGGTTGCCTTAGGGTACTCTTTGTAACCCAAGCTGAAGCCACGGGGTAGTAGAAAACCCTTGTATGTACTTAATATGAACTCTCGAGCCCATTCAATAAATATGTGGTCAGTGGTATTCAATTAACTGCATATGGTTTAATGGGAAATTAATTCACTTGTGCATGAAGTGTAAGCCCCGCCTTCGGGAAGCTTATGGCCATCTCGTACGTTGGAGCAGAGAACCTTAGAACTGGAAAGTACCTAAAAAATCCAAGAGTCGCATTGTTTAAATGAGAAAATACGTTGGAGAGGTGATGCGACCAGCTTAAGTCAAAGTTCTGTCCAGAACTTGGGGTTTCTGACTCAATTTCATGTTTTTTCCATTGTTTGATGCTTTGGGAACCTACATTGTTTTGTTAATTTTTCCCCCTCCCTAGCTCGATTATGGGTTTCTTGAAGGCTGGGAGTAATGTCTTCCATCTCTTTCACATTCACCCAAGTATGTGATGAATAACCAGACAGATTAAGGATTCACTAAATTCTTGTGGGATGAACAAGTATGTAAATTAATGAATGACTAGGTGATAGTAACATGAACTGTTAAATGGGTGAGAAAACCTAGAAAACCCACATTCCTTCCTGTTTGGTGCCTCTATAGTGATTGTCCTTTGGTTTGTGGTCTAGCAATCATTTGTGCGAAAAAGGTTTGGAGGCTTAGTTGACTCAAACGATAATGTAAACTTAGGTCTCATTCAAAGATACGTAGTGTTCAAGCAGGGGAGATCGTAAACTTTAAACGCTAAACGCTTCTAACGGTCCATGTCTAGGTATCAGTTTTAAGTAGCATTTTGACCATAGTTCATTTTATCCACCTGTCTTAAAGGGAGCCTTAAAGACACTAAATGTGTCTTATTTAATTTAATCTTCTTCGCCAACAAAATTCCTTCCCCAAAGTGACATTGGGATTGAGACATGCCTGAAGGAGAGAGACTAGAATGGTGAATGGTTCCGACCCGCATCACATGAAGGACAGTTAATGGCACTGGGAAAAGGGGTGCTGTAAATATCCAGAGAGCTGTCACGTGGAAGGCGGTTTGGGTTTACATGCTGGCGAGAACAGAGCTAACGAGGACTAGATGCAGGCTGCAGATGCTGCAGGAATGTGGGTTTTGGATCAAAGTAAAGTACATTTTTTTCAGCTAAAAAGTTCTGTGGAAATGGAGCTGCCTCTTGGGGGTGGGGGCGGCAGAGGGGGGGCATGTCTTGCTGCTGAGGATGTTGGAGGAGGGTCTGAGGTGACGCGTCCCACCAGACCTTCCGCCCAGTTCCTTCAAACGTGGAGCTTTCGCGATGATGACACGCCTCTACCACGCCCGTGTTTTCACTCAGCACCTCGCCAGTGTAGTGTGTTTTCTGTTTCTTCTCCGGCACTCACGTCTGTCTGCCAGTTTCCTAGCAATCCATGATTGTCAATGGAAGCTCAACTTTAGAGAATTGTTAGAGCATTTCTTGCCCACTTGCTTGTCCTGGAAAATCAACTGCACTAAACAGTGTGTGTTATGTATCCCCTCCCGCCTCACACCTTAACTTTGTCCGATTTTTTATTAAAATGCATAGCGCCCAATAGGATCGACAGAGTTCGAATCCTTGCTCCAGAACTTATCATTCGGGCAGTTTTCTTTACCCCTCCGCCTCTCATTTTCCTGAACTGTAAAATAGGACTGATAATACTGTCTCAGCGAAGCAATGAGGATTAAACAAAACTCTAGAAGATGCTAACCCATTGTTAGCAACTATGTCCTACAGTTAATAAAAGCGACTGATTTCTTTGAGCTGCTTTGATTTAAGAAGACAATGCCATTTCCAGACATCTCTTTCCTGGGGCTAGCTATACTATTATTCTGCCCTGATGGGAAGGAAGACACTCATGGGCAGCAAGTTGCCAGTTTAGAGGCAGGATGGATATGAGGGCTGGATAGGAGGTAAGCTGAAATGTTACCCCCTGCCAGCTTTTTGAAATGCAAATTCATCCATCTCTTTGATGTTTCTAGCCACTTCCAATGAACATCTTTCAGCATATTATTTGCTTTCTTAACCACATCACTTTTCACTGAGTTCAACATTCCAGTAGGATTCAAAGGATCTTGGTACATTCTTCCAAAATGAATTCAGAAGGTAAGTCAAAGAGAAGGGGAAATATCTTTGAACAGGATGCTGGGTTCACACTGGGGGCGGGAGGAGGGTGTGGGGGGGAGGGGAGGGGGGAGAAGGCTCTGTGACTCAAAGAGCTAACAGTAAATTCAGCCTCAGGCTTTCCATGTGCCAGTGGCCTGATGACTAACTTCAGCCAAGCATCCCACCCTGTTCCTATGTCTAAGAGAGCAGAGATAATGGCGCTGCCTGAGTCCCAAAGCAGGAGGGGAGGGACCACGCGAGGAATCGAGGTCGGTCTCTTGGGGAGAATGAGAATTAAAGGAGCCATCACGTTTAGTCTTCCCTGACTCTTTGCTGTTCTAGAGGGTCCGTGTTAATAATAGCATATTTTTCTCTTTAAAGTTAAGCACTCTTATTCATCTTGTACCCCCAGCAGGGTGGGAACGTACATGGATATTACGATGGACTCTCCTGCGAGAATCTTCCTGCAGGAAATTGTACTCTCTTCTGGAGGCAGGAGAGCCAAGAACATTAAAGTTGTTTGGCAACGACCTTAGACTTGAGGTCCACCCTGGACCAGCTTCCACGTAAGATCTGAAAACCTGGGGATCACAAAGCGAGCCGTGCACAGTCGCGAACGTGCCTGGCTCTTCTGTGGCAGATAGCGTCTCGGTTTCCAGGCTTTAGCCACGTGAGTATCGGCCTAGGTCCTGGGCTTCCAGAGCCTTCTCTTTTGCAAGCTCCTGCGTGTGTGATTAGACAGCTCTCGGATGGAATCGGTTCAGCTGGTTTCTGTCATGCCTAACTGGACTCCGATTCGGTGCCCGGTTCATCGGTTCCATCTCTAGAATCTCTTCAAGCCAGACCGTCACGCCTGGGCTCCTGAAATCACCTGTCGGTTCTGAAACATGATTCATTAACAAGTAAGAAAAATTTCCCAGAAATGCCACTGCTGGAATTGTAAAATGCAGTAAAAGGGGGGAAAAATTCACTGCAAAATACCACTCAGATTTTAAAACATCTTCCCACCATCTAGAAAACCCAGAAAGTGGCCTGTTCTTGTCACTTAGATCTCATTAAAATGGAGTGCCGCTGCATTTTCTAAATGACCGCGAAACGACAGGTGATAAAAGATGACTCATTCAAGTTTCACGTTCTGAAATAACCGATTCGCGTGACATTGGGGAGCTAGCGGAATTCTTAGTCAGGCAATTCCTTCAGTCCTCAGATTCAGGTCAGAGGCTTGACCTCTGAGAACGTATGTTTAAGATGCTTTCGATTCTCATGAATCCTATAAAAGGCCTTCAGAACCCTTGAACTTCCCTGGGTAGGCTTAAGACCCGGAGCAGAAAGCATCAGCCTAAGCACGCTGGGGCTTCTTGGCTTCTGCTCGTGTGCGTAAGGAAGAAGGCGAAGAACTCTGCTCTCGATTTTTCTGGTCCCAGGACAGCTAAGGCTTCTCTGTGAAGTTACTGCCCCCTCGAGCTAAGGCTTCTCTGTGAAGTTACTGCCCCCTTGTAAGAGAAGCTTCCATTCTGAGGCTTATGCCTCTCCCACTACCAGAAAAATGCCTTCTCCAGCAATACAGTGTTCTTCAACTTTTCTTATTAAAATCATCAGGGTGACATCAGTTAATACAATCAAATAGATTTCAGGTGTACAATTCAATAATATATCATAGGTATACTGCATCATGTGTTCACCACCCAAAGTTAAATTTCCTTCCATCGCCAAAGATCTGACCCCCACTTTCTTCTATCTACCTACCCCAGGCTCCCCACCCTCTGGTAACTACTGCATGTGTCTGTGAGTCTCTCTGTTGATCATGTTTGTTTGTTGCTTTCAGTTTTACATCCCACCTATGAGTGAAATCACATGGTTCTCAGCTTCTTCTGTCTGACTTATTTCATGTAACATAATCTCAAGATCCATCCAGGTCATCACAAATGGAAAAAGTATTTCACCTTATTGCTGAGTAATATTCCATTGTATATATGCACCACATCTTCTTTATTCAACCATCTATCGAAGGACACTTTCATTGTTTCCATGTCGTGGTCACCATGAATCATGCTGAACATCAAGGTGCCTATACCTTTGTGGATAAATATTTTCAAGTTTTTTGGGTGAATACCCAGAAGAGGAATTGCTGGGTCATATGAGAACTCTATTCTTAGTTTTTTGAGGAACCTCCATACTGTTTTCCATAGTGGTTGTACCAATTCACATTCCTACCAGCAGTGGATGAGGGTTCCTTTTCCCCCACAACCTCTTCAACGCTTGTTATTAGTGTTTTTCAACTCATAAGCCTGGCTTATCAGCGCTATCCCAGTTTAGCCAAGGATGAATTTGTCTCTCCCAGGTGTTTCCTTGGTGATCCACGTGTTGACTGATGAGAACTGTGGTCAGAAAGGAGATCGGAGGAGAGCTGGGAAGGATTAGCGATGACCAGGTCCTCAGAGGTGCCCTGCGGTAACTGAGCATGATGCTTTACTGGAAAAAATAATAAAGCAGAGTGCTAGATCTAAAGTAATGGTCCATCTTGTCTGGATCCCATGACCCCTCATGTTAGGAGAAAGCATTCGTTCTTTCTGTCACTCTTTGTCACAACAGGTACTCGATGAGCACCTATTAGCGTCAGGCTGTACTTAGCAGGCACTGGATAGTCTTGGGTAAACAAAAGATGCTTAGTCATCATCACCATGGTGATAGCAATCCATCTGGGTGAAGCAGTGAATGTATGTACCACTGCTGTTCTGGGAGACACTGTCTGCCTGTGGCATCTGACTGTTGAGAGACAGCGAGCGGCAGTGGAAGGAGGAAGGACGAAGGATGAGCACTTGTTCTGCTGTGAATGATGCTAGGAGAACGGACAGGGGACAGCTCCCATCCCCCCTCAGTGATTGGTATCAGATTGCTATGAGTCTTCCCAGGAACCGCTGGGGGATGGTTCCTGGAGCTATGACATGATCCTCTTTGATGCAAGAAATAAAATTTTCATCTAGAAATGTTTTAATCATGGAGAGGGTTTTAAAAGTAAGCTGCAAGTCGATTGCAAGAGTGGCCTAGTGACCGTGATGCCAGAGGGACTCAGGAAATTCCCATCATCCCACTCGCCATTCTCAGTATGTTGGACCTTTCTACTTAGATGGATTTTGGAGAATTTACTTCAAGAAGGACAGTTTCTTCTCTAAGATAAAAATAATGGCAGCTGTTAGATAATACAGCATTAACTTATTGGCCAGTAAATTTAGCCTTCGTTTAACCTACATTAATTTGATGGGTTTAGTTTACAGTGTTATCTACTTAATGGTAATAGTAATCAAAGATTAACGATGCTTTCCGCATTCATTCAAAGCACTGCAAAGTCTATTCTCACACAGTTCTGCTCAAATATTGCTGTCCCCACCATCTGTACCAGAATGAATATTGTGGGGAGAATTACTGCTCCCCTTTTGAACCCATTTCCACCTGTCACAAGGAGCCCCACACCCAGACACACAGACATGCTAGCCCACACACCCAAACGCTAGCCACGGATTCTATAAAGAGTAGCTCTGTGGTCCTATGACTCTGCTTCTGTTTTGTTTTGTTTGTTGATTTTTTTGTTTTGTTTTGTTTTATATTCAACATATAAGTGCAATGATACAGTATATTTCTTTCTCCATCTGATTTATTTTTTATAGTTTTTTCCAGCTTTCATACATCGATGTGAAAACAAACAAATTCAGGGTTTAGTTTGAGACTGGGAATTCTGCTCCACTCTTTTCCTTATAAATTAGACCATATGGCATTAACCCAAAAGAACACAAGAAAACTCCAGCAAATGTGGACTTCTATGACCCATCTGTCTTCCTTTCGGGGCATATGGCATTGGCTAGATATCAAGTGCCATCCTCTGCACCGGCTGGGTTTTTTTTTTTAAGATAAAATTATAATAAATTATATTAATACTTCCAATTTAAAATCAAGACTACAGTTTTTGTTTAATCTATGTTGCATCTGTTCTTTTTCTATACTGAAAATACTCGATTCCTAATGAACAAATCTTCGAATAATAATAGCACTACTGAAAAGTGTGTGTGTGTGTGTGTGTGTGTGTGTGTGTGTGTGTTTGATATTATTTGTATCATCTGGGAAAGTTCCACTAATTGTGTTTTAAACATTAATTGTGTTTTAAAAACAATTAAAATAGTTTCTCTCTGTATAGTTATGCCACAAATCAGTACCTGGTTGGCTTACTTGTTTTGGTTTGCTTTGGTTCGTTAGGGATTTTCCTGTTAAGATTTAATTTCGATGTGTAATCATGAAGAATATTTGATGATTCCAGACTCAACTGTATAAAACAAGGACAGTCAGAGAACTCTAGCTTATACGCTTGTTTCTTTTATCCTGATTTCCCCGCTGCCCCTATCTATATAACCATTTTGTTTTTAGTTTATCCTCAATTAAAAAAAATCGAGCAATTACATACGTACGTATGCACGCATGTGTGTACGCGTGGTACTTATGCCCTCATTTCCTTTCTTAGATAAATGGTAGCATCCAATACGCACTTTCTCTGCCTTGCTTCTGTCGGGTGATGGGACTATCCTGGAGGTCACATCGCAGCAGGACCTGGAGACCTCCCCCATCCCCCTTCAGAGTTCAGATACTCTGCTGTGAGGATGTTTCGTAATTTGTTCAACCAGACCCTAGTGATGGGCGTTCAGTTGATTTGAATCTTTGGTTTTTATAAACAGAATCACAATAGGTGGCCGTGCGCCTTGAAAGTATCTGAAGACGAAGGTCAGCCCAGGATCACTGAGCACCTGGAAATACCACGAAGAAACAGCTGACACCAGGTCTGGGAAGGGAATGTGCAAAGTGAACCTGAATCACCTGGCAGCTCAGAGAAAAGACGATGCTAGAGATGGTGGGGGCACGTTAGAAGGACAGAGGTGGCTCTCGTGGGGCAGAGATGGATCGAGTTAAAAAAGCATCAGTAATAACTGTGATAGGTTGAAAGACAGCAAATATATTAAAACGCCTTAGTTTGTAACAACCGAAGATCACAAAGCATTGGTTTTTCTGCTCTCCTCTCTCCTCCCATCTCGGGAACTCCTGAGGCAAAGTCAAGGGCAGATGCCTCTGCTTATCGGGGCCTCGGGCACAGCGCCGTGGGCCTGTGAGGCAGGTGAGCATCTAGTACTTTCCGTGCCAACAGCAAGAAGTGGGTTATTGCCCCATCCTCATACTGAAGCATCAAGAAGTGAGAAATTCTCAAAATATAAGAAGGAATTCAGGCACTGGACAGGAAAAGGAAATGACCAACCAACATTTACCTCACGAGGCCAGTAAAAACCTGCGTGAGTGTCATTTTCCTCTTCTGTAAGATGACCCAAGACAAAAAGGACAAAAGAGACAAAAGAGAGGACAAAAGAGAGAAGGCGTCTGTGAGACAGCACTCAAGGTCCCTCAGCAGTCTTTCCTCTCTTCTTCCCTCCCTCCCTTCTTCTCTTACCTCAGTTACTACCTCCCTCGTTTCCCCAGGGTGATATTCTGTTAAGGGACACAAACTAAGTCCATATTTTTTTAATCTGAATTCGATTGAACTGAATCCATGTTTTCATTGGGAGAGAGGAAAAAAAAAAGTTCCCCTTTTCCTTAGCTCTCTCCTTCTACACCTGGCTTCACAGGAAAGGAAATTAGCTTTTGGAAGTGCACACCTGCCTTGACCACAGGTGAGATCTCAAAGAGTTTCCATGTGTCCCAAATCCCTGACAGGGGACATTCACTGTCCAGTAAAGCGATGGACACACTCGTCGATCCACTGAAGTCTGCACTCCCCAGAATGAAAACAGCCTCGCGTTTCCAGCAATTTCCTGTGGTCTTGAGTTGACCCAACAATGGTGAGCTGACTTTCACACCTTTTCTTCCTTCTGGCTTGGCACACTCACACCACCAACGAGAGAGAGCAAGCTCCATGTCACGAAGCGTCCAGAGCTGGGTCAGTCTCTTCCATGGCCAGTTGGCATCATCATTTTGACAGGGGGCTGGGACATCTGACTTCATGATGAAGGAGAGTTTCGTGATTAATGATGATTTTTATTTGGACATCAAAGATTGACTCACGCCGAGAGTGAGCCATCTCTAGTTCAGATACCCTGCATCCCAGTCATTTGCCTCCTGCAGTCAGGAATTCGGAGAATTAACACTGACTGGCTGTAAAAGACATCTGTCCTGTCAGCAGAAAAGCCTACTTAATGGGCTCCTAAAAGGAATTGTTTAAAATAATGCTATGCAATTTCCCCAAGAGTTGGTGTTGAAAATGAACAAATGGAAAATTTAACACCTCAGTGAGGTGTTACTTTATTCATAAAGCAAGGTTATTCTCTTATTTTTTTCCTCCTGTGGTTCAGGCATTTTGCAGCCACTTTAAAAACTGTAACTACCTTTTATTTAGTAATTGGACAAATATTTATTGAGGGTTTTCTATGTGTAAGAAACGGTACAGAGCCACAAAATTACAGGATAAAATATATGATGCCAGTACTCAAGGATTTTAATAGTAAGAATGCTACTCTTATTAATAACCTCTACTATGTCTATTAATCGTTACCTTTCACAGCGTTTTAACATGCTCTCAGTCATTTTAATAATTCCTATAATTCAATGCGATGACGCTTAATTTTTTCAAAATCAGTTTACCACTCTACTGGATTCCATTCTGTCCTTTCGGAGATTGTATATGTAAGATGCTTAGCCCATAAGCTCGAGAAACAGTAAAGCGGTCCCTCCCCCACGCACTTCAGATCATCAGTACAGAGTATGCCAAACACCACGTGTGTGCTCACATCACACACACGTCCTTTTGTTTAGCTAGGAAGACGCCATAACTTAATTAAAATTTCACACGGCGCTCTCCTGTTTTTGCCTTGGCCTGGGTTCCTAGTTCCTTGATATTTAAAGGTAAAAAGGGCTTGGACTACAGGCCTGAGGAAGTTTGAAAGCCCCAACCATCAAAACCATTCACCTCACTCCCTTGTTTCACAGCCACCTAAGCAGCCCTCTTGAACTGCCTTCCACACCTGTTCATCAAAGAAGGAACAAAAACATGCAAATGCTGCTTTAAAATCCCTCTTCTTCAACGAGGTCCTTTGTTTTGAAATTCTGAAATGCTTCCTGGTCTGTTATCTCACCAGCTGTGGCCTTTTATTTCCTAAAGAGAATGGCTGACATCACGCAAGGCAAAGCCATCGAGCTTAGGGAGGCCATAAATATCTTCCCTAAATCCTGCATGATAAATTTCCCTCTGATTAGTAAAGCAGATACTGTAACGTGCAGGAGGGAGGTGGAGGAGGGGAGGGAGAGAGGCTTTGATGATGCTAAACTGAGCCTCTAGAGATATTCCATCCATCCCTCCTGAATTTCACTGTCCAACAACTGGAGTCATGAAAACGGTAGATAGTGCAGTCTGGATTATCCACTCTTATTGCTCTGTTTTGTTTCGATTTAACTGGTTTTCAATTATGGGCAACCTAAAACTTACTTATGCAGAATCCAAAGCAAGATGAATTTGCTTAAGGGCCAAACGGGAACAAGCCTCTTATACAAATCATGATATGTTTTTTAGACCACAGCCTGAAAAGAAAGGGAAAAAAAAAAAAAAAAAAAAAAACGCCTGTGAATGAAAAGTACATGAATTTGAAATGATTTTATTTCTGACTCATGTTCTACTTATTTTTGATTCTTGGGAAGACCTGTCCCTATATTGTGATTTTTCTTAAAATAACAAGTTTCTATTTGTAACTGTTAATTGGTCTTTCCACAAAATGAGGTCGCTGGAAGGACTGAGAAGGGAAAGAATATTCCTGGATCAAACAGAACTGGTGAGTGCGGCCATCCATGGACTTGTCGATTCTATCTTCTGACCAAAGGAACTAGATTGTAATATTTCACTTGGTCTTCCTAATCTATGTGTATTCAAATAAAAATTTTTAAAAACCAACCTATTGTCAGGGAACAAAGGGTGGAAATAAAGAGTATTTTTGTTTTTTGTTTTTTGTTTTTTGTTTTTTACTACTTGAACTTCCATTTGTCGTAGGATACAGGTTTAAAATAGCTTTCTGTTTCGTTTTGTTTTTTTTTAAGCAACAACCTTTCCTGATCTGCTGAAGAGGGGTGTCGTGTAAATAATAAAACAATCCAAAGGTAACAAAGAGACACCCGCCCAGATTCTCATTCCTTCTGGAGCCCGCCACACAGCTGAAAAGCACTTAGACAACGGAGAAGAAGCAACTGAGGCTGGATGACAAGTGCAAGATAGTGATGAGAAGCTTTGGAGCCAAAAAAGCTGAGGACTTCTGCTCATTTTGTCTCGTGGTAAGCGATTCATCCCCACACATAGCCCAAACCCATCACCTACTCACCTCCCGTCCTCAGCACACACTTCCTCCCTCCCCATCCCAGCTTAAACAGAACACAGGGAGCTTTGCATTTCACTAAGACGTTTTAATTTATTCAAGCCCTCATCTCGCTCAGATGAAATTTGGGGGCCTTGTCTGCTGCTCATCGCGGAGAGTTTGGTTGCATTGCGGTCATCATTGTAGGTTCTCCACTAATAGCGGGTCACTGTGTCCCTTGGCCAAAGGGGCGGAGCTTTACTCATTGTTTCAAGTGCCCTAAGACCTTGTGTGGACTGTTTCGTATGTATTATTGGCTCTTAAGGCAGGACCACTACTGAAGGCAGAGGGTAATAATATGTAAGATGCTCCTGCCCAGGGCAGCCTCCTCAGAGAGGGCGGAATTCCCTGGCGAATGCTGCCACCCTGCTGATTCAACCATGAGACCGCCTGCCATCAGAGGTTACTGGCTTTCGGCTGTAAGTTACAGGAAACCTTTCAGCCTCTACTTAGTTATTTATAGAGCAGTTTATAGGATTCTTCCACAACTCAAAGAAGGAAAATCAAACAAATGTCACCTCTTATTATCGTGGCAAGTAAGTTCCACTCTGAAAATAGAAACTGGAACCTTAACCTATTAACTAGGAAACCAATCCACTGGTGCATTTATATTTTAGCTACAATTTTACATTTAAAAAAAAAAAAATTCTTTCAGACTTTACTCCCTCTAGAGAATTTTCCCTGATTAAGCTCACCTGCATTTGCATCTTTTAACACCTCTTTTCATGGCGTTAGTGCTTCAATAATGGACTTCAAGTGAACAGTTTCTTTTTTTTTTTATTTATAACTCTTCCTTTTTCCTCCTTCCTTCCATTCTTCCTCCTTCCCTCCCTCTCTCCCTTTGTCTCACTTTCTCTCCCTTCCTCCCTCCCTTCCTTTCTCTCTTTCACAAACATTAATATAAAGCTTACATGTCAGGCACTGTTCTAAGAGTTTTAATCTTTATCACAACTCTAGGGGGTAGAAACAATTATCAATGCCATTTCACAGACAAGAAGACTGATACATGATGTCCTACCATTACTGGTCTATGCACGGCTCTGCTTTATCTCTTCACTTACTCCTTTTTATTCATTTTCTCATTACTTTGTTAGTAATAAAAACAAAAACAAAAACAAACAAAAAAAATCACACAACTCAAGAGTTAAAACATAAATAATACATCTACATCCATGACCCTCTCCTGTCCCGTTACCCTGCTGTAGTCCTCTGACCTACTGAATTTGGCGTTTTTATTCTTTTCTTTGCTTGATTGTAAAAATAATTTTAGAAACATGTGCATTTGATCAGAAGTTTTATCGCTTAGTTTTAGTAATCTTTGAATGCTTTAAGATGATCATGGTTTGGTCATCTGGGAACTTGCTTTTATTCAGCATAATATTATCACACGTAGCTTGTGGTTCATTCATTTTCACTGACATAATATATCCTACCATGGACCACAATTTATCCGTTTCTCTTTTGGTGGTCTCTTGTTATTTACTCTTGCTATTAGAAACAGCGCTATTATGAATGATTCTGTACGTCACTCATGGTACACAAATGAAAGAATTTTCTTTGGCATATACCTAGAAAATCGTTAGGTCATAGAGTATGTGACTGTTCAATTTTAAAAGTAGCTTTCCAAAGTGGTTAACCAATTTACACCAGTATATATGAGACATTTGGTTGGTTTATATACTCTCTAACTTTTGGTATGGTTTAAATTCTTAACTCCTGCAATAAATTGAGCATAAAATGGTTTCTGTTATAATCTTGATTCACTATTCATATCTTCCTTTGCTAGTCTATTGCTATAAAGAGGCTGGGCCTATGTCCTTATGTTTTTAGCTGTGTATTTTTCTCCTTCTGTGAAATGTCTGTTCCTGTATTTTGGCCTTTTTATTTTAATCTTTTTTCTATTGAACTGTCTGACATTTCCTTGGTATTTTATAGGAGTCTTTACATATTCTTGATACTAAACCTTTACCAGTTGTATGTGTTGCAAATGACATTCTCTTGGCTAGCAGCTTGCCTTCTCACCCTCTTTAAGAATTTTTCTGATGAACACGATGTCTTAATTTTCATAAAGTCGAAATTATAAATCTTTCCCGTTATGGTTTTCACTTTTGGTGCCTGTCTAAGAAATCCTTCCCTACCCCAAAGTCGGAAAGATATCCACCTATATTTTTCTACTGAGTGTTTTAAAGTTTGCTTTTGACATTTAAATCTCTAATCCATCTGGAGTTGATTTTTGAGTATGGTGTAAGGGTGGGATCCAAATTCATTTTGTTTCCAAATGGACAACCAATTTTTCCAGCTCCTTTTATTGAATAATCCCTCTTTTCTCTGCTGAAATGCCAGGCCACCTCTGCCCTCGTTAAAGCTCCACATACGCATGGGTCTATTTTTGGACTCTCTGTTCTCTCCCATCGTGTTTACACCTGCAGGTTGGTAAGAGTATGGGACATATAGAGTCAAAAGATCTGGTCACTTGTAACCAAGGGAGCCTGAACAGGCCTCCTGACTACCTATTCAGTTTTCTTATTTGAGAAACACAGATAACAATTCCTACCTCCTAAGGATGATGTGAAGGTTAAAGAAATGGCTGTGGAAGTGTTTTGTAACCCATACAATTCTATAAAATGCTTATATTGTTATTTGTTTAAAAACATTCTAAAAGTGTTTTCTTTTTTCTTTATTTGCTTTTAAGAAATCTTTTGGTGGTTAGTTACAAAAACCCTGTCTTACACTGGCTTTAAAATATAAAATGTAATGGCCCATGTAACTTAAATACTCCGGTGGTAGGGCTAGCCTTAGGTGACACTTGAAACAGTGATTTTTTTTAGAGACTCCAAAGATTCATTTTCCCATCTCTCCCCCATTTCTGCAGTGTCACCTTAATCTCTGAGGCCTCATGGTCACAACAGGGCTGTCAGTGGCTTCTGCCTGCTTGGTCACGTCCAGCCTGAGGGCAGCTTTCCTCCAGGTGGCATCCAGAAAAAAAAAAAAAAGAGAGAGAGAGAGAGAGAAAAATCTTCTTCCTTAGACACCCCAGGTGAAGTTCTCCGTCTCGCATCTCATGGGCCTCATCTGAGGCAAGTGCTCGTCCACACACTGGGCGACAGGATGGGATGTGAGGGTGGGCCCCCCTGCTCAGCACACAGAAACTGTGTGCAGAGGGCTGACAATCTGGTGACTATTACTGAAAATAAGCAGCGAACGAAAAGAGAATGAATACTTGGGCGGGGGTGGGGGAGAGTTATAGCCAGAGCTCATTACATTTTTAAATGTTTTAAGCAAAATAACACATGTCTATGGTCACAGATCAAGTGACGACGAAGAGCTCAGGGAAAACAGCAGCTCCCGTTCCCACCAAGCCCCGTCTTGCTTCTAGAAAGACATTCTCTGAACTCTGTCTGTGTTGGATTCCCACGTTGATTGCTGTCCCAACTCTAAGTGATACTTTAGACGTTCATTTTTTTACGCGACCAGCTTTTATATTCAACCACACATGTATACTTCCCCATCCTTATTACTCACAAATTGCAAAATTTAATGGTAATGTTATGATTTTAAAATATTTTACTGTTTACCTTTGCGATTTTAAACAATAGATCTATATTTCTTTTCCCATCAGTTTTGACGAGTATCTCAACCTCCTTCTCTAAAGAACATAGGCCACCCTTTTTTTCTCCTCCTGCACATTCTTCCTTTCACTTCCTCTTTCTGTCAGATATATTTTGACTTTTGCATCTCAAGACTGTGAACATCCATGTTCTGCCCTTCAACAATACACAGAACTTTTCTGCTCTGTACATATTACAATTCGAATTTGCAAAAATTGTTCATCATAGGTCCAAGTTTGGTGCTACAATAAAGTTTCTTCCCCTGTGCATTCAACGTTAGTCAACATAGACCCCCTACACCAATTAAAGCAGTCATTGGCAGCAAGGTTAAGTGGCATCTGTTTGTTGAATTTTTTCAATTGTGCTTTTAATTTGTGCATTAGTGGGATCATAACTTTCTACTACAGATTTCATTTTTCTTAGAGTTTATAATGATCCTCAATTTCTGTTTTGATCACTTAATTCGTAGGTTCTACTGTATGGAATTTCTTTTTCTCCCCCACGAGAAACCTCTTTCATGGGTTTCTTTGTCCTCTGACACGAAACTGCATGTTCCTTCCTACTTCATCGCGGTCACTTGGGGACTCCTCCTCTCTCCCGTGTCGGATGCCCTTTCTCTGAATGCCACATGTTCTGTTTCTTGTATCTTTCCTTCTGTTTCTTGGCTAAAGTCACAACTTCAACTAACGTCTTAAAAAAACATCATTAAAAGGTAAACATTACCCTTTCCTGCTGTCAGAAAATATCTTTATTCTGTTCTCACACCTGATCAATATGTTGGCTCAGAACATTTCTTTTATTTTCTTGTAATATTCAGTTGCTTATGAGAAGTCTGTTATCAATCTGACCCTTTTTGCCATACATATGACTTGTTTTTCCTTTCCAAAAGGAAAGGAAAATGTTCCAAAGGAACATTTCTTTATGCTTGATGTGCCATCATTTAATCGGAAAATTATATATTGTGTTCAAAGAGAAGCTTTTTTTTTAACTATATATTTTTTACCCTTCTGTGAAACATCGATGTTTTTGTCACTTGCAGATATTTAGTTTATATGTAGATGCTAAGATTAGTTTAAAATTTTAATGTATAAAGAAAAAAATCATTGGAAACATAGAAATAAAACAAACCAAAAAAACTAAATATGTTACAAAGAGTTGTGTGTGAAAGGAGGGAATAATTTTTTCTATATAACAGTTTCTATATAACAGTTTTTGGTCATAAAAATATTACACACTTCATTTTTAGGGTGTGATAATGAAGAAGAATCATAAATGTATCAATCTGAGAACAAAGATTTATTCAAACCAACATAGAGTGGTTAGCTCAGATGAAGGCCAGTGTCCTGCACAATCTTGCCCTTAACACTTAAATGAAAATTCGTGTTGCTAATATTGACCTTAACATCCTCAGACATCAAAGAAAGATGGAGCTATGTTTGCCACAGGGGACTTTGCTAAGGGCATTATATAAGGATTCTTCAAAAAGTGTTGAAATAAGGATGACTTTCTGACCAACCTGCAATTAACCATAACATCAGTTTCTTCCAGTTGCCCTAGTCCTTTAAAATTCTGTGTAATTATGTGGGCCTCACGCTCACCTCCCTCGGATTCTTTGCCAGCGTCTTATTCTATATATGAAACCACCAAAATACCGTCCGGCGATGCAAAGCTGAAGAAGAAAACCCAACTTCTCTCTATACTTTCAGTCGCACCATGAGGTCTGGCTCTTTGCAAATCTGGTGGGAGATGTCTGAGCGCCCAGAGCTCAGCGAGTTACTGTCACCCCAAGAAGGTGAGATTAATTCACTGTTCCCAAAGCACCAGTAATGTTCTCAATATCTCTGTCCCCATCAAAATTCTAGTGTGAGAGCAGCACTTTCCAAGACATGACAGAGGACACGAGAGAAGAAAACAAGATCTCTCTGGGAAAAGTCACAGCTCAGAGGGAGAGACTAGATGGAAACATAGCCAATCATCAAAAAAAATATATCAGTAAGTTGCATTAGGACCGTCACATAGGATGAACTGTGGGGGAAGGTAGAGTTTTAATGTTTGAGGGAATCAGAAAATATAGTCAGGAATTTGAACTATATCCAGCTCTTTATGCGACTATAATGAAGGCCTCAGGTTGAGACTAAAAGAGATTCAGATGCGTCTGGAGACATCTGGCAAAAGGGCCGTGTCAGCCTCTGTAAATCTATTTACATGAAGACTGAGCTGTCTTCTGGTAGAGAACTGGAGGGAGGCAGGGTGCAAGCACGATGCAATGACTCAGTCAAAAAGCCTTAGTCACTGGGTGAGGAAGATGGCTCTGTGCACAGCAAGTCTGAGATTAATCCCCAGCTGGGCTTAGTCTGAGGATCATGGGAAGCAAGGCCGTTCAAAGTCAGTGCTGAAATCGATGTTTTTGCTTTGTGACATAAACAACTCTGCTTTGGTGTCCCGTCTAGCAAAACTGAACAAAAAGGGAAAATCTCTTCCCTACCCCTTTTCTGAAGTCAACACACAAGGTTGGCATCCATGCGAACACCACTGCGGTGGCCAGCAGAGGCAGTGCTGTATCTATGACCACAGGGCCTTGCCATGGCCTGCAGGTGCTCAGTCAGGAGGAAAGGCCAGGTTTTCAGATCAGTGTCGGAGACGAGGCACCCAGCAGTGGAATAAAGGCGGCGTCTGACACAGGCTTTTATACCCAGCTCGGCACAGGAGACTAGTGAACCAGCAGGACCACAAAGGAAAACTCCAAGCCCAGCAGAGCAGGAAAGCGTCTATCATACCCAGCAATAGAGCAGGGACAAGCTCAACTTAAGAGCTGCAGTACCCACTACCACAAGACCTGGCTCATGTGTGGCCAGGTGAGACTACAGGCCAGAGCCTCCTGTAGAGGCAGGACTTCCAGGGACCTGGGGACTACGTCAGCATAAGAAGGCATGAGATCGTGACGCGTAAGCCTTTATCAATAGTATACATCATGGCTACCTACAGGAAGGAGAGGTCTTGAGAGATCTAGTCTGTACTATTAGTTATTTCTCAAAGTCTAGGAAAGGCTGCCTTTCGCTGTGATGTTCAAGCTTGGGTTGATGGTAAAGCCAAAATGGACATTAAGCGAGTACAAAAATATAGCATCTAAATGCCCCATGATGATTACCTATTTTATCGAAGCCTTAGAGAATCGCAATCTTAGGATGTTACAGTGGTGGAAATCAAGTAGACCAGCCGTCCAGTGTTCGAATGCAGGAGGAAGTCCCAGGGGAAAGAAAGCCAGCCCCTGGCTGGTGGTGGAACCAGCAGTAGAACAGAAACTGTCTGACTTCCAGTCCAGGGTGGTTATAAGGACACTGTAAGAACACGGGAAACCAAATCAGAAGTAAGAAAACTGACTTTTTTGATTCCTAGAAAGTGTCAGCAAATTACCTGTAGCCATTCTGTACAACCAAAAATCAAGCCGAGAATTTGAGAACTGTCAAAATGTTCTCCTTCAATGTGAATGTGTTTATATACATATATATATATATATTTCTGTCAGTTTGGAAATGTAAATTCTGAACTGATTTCTGACATGATGCCTTAAAAATTTGAAGCAGCGTTAGTATTAGCTTCAGAAGAGGAAAAGTTTACACATCTTTTTGTTTTCTCTTAGGAATGGGTGAAGAGAACATGGTGAGAAGCGAAGAGACGGAATGCAAACAAAAACGAGAACAAGAAGGAGGACTAAAAATAAACGAGTAAGTAAACAGAGGAGAAAGAGCCAGAGGAGACGTTTGGAGCCTCCACGTGAATGAGAAGGGTAGTGGAACTCCACTAAGAACATATCAAACCTGAAGTCCATCTGCTTTGACTGGTGTGATTTACTAGACATAAGTGACGGACCAAAACGGAAATAATAATATCTGTCAAACAATCACTTTGACTGTTTCTTGACTATCTTGGCTATTGTTTTCCTTTTTTAAACCTAACCTGCCTGTTTCCTTGACCAGTCAAGTCTAAACAGACACCCAATTTGTACATGTCAACACAGGCTCTCTCTTGAGTTAATGGCTCAGTATCTGAGTCACTGCCCTGAGAAGCCCAGATTCTAACTTTTCTCTTCGTCTAAATTAGAATGGGATGGCCTCTGTTTATACTTTCATTAACTAGAACCACATGATTACAACCTTTCCACTGGGGGTTTTAGCAGAGAATTTATTAGCGTGAGCCAGTATCCCTGACTGCATGGCTGCCTTGGTAGTGAGCCACGGGTGGCTAAGATACGCTCTTCATGAGTCCCAGTTTAGTGGGTTGCTTCTTGGGGCTCCTAGGGACTTGTGTGTAGAGTAAAGGCAGAAAGAAAGATGTGAGTGTTTCTTTTACTTGACCCGGCTGTCTGTCGCTCCTACGTTATTGGCGATTTTCATTTGAAGCCTGAAGGTTCTCTTTCACTTGTCCTAGGAAAAAATGATGGACAGAGTTCTGGCAAGCAGTAGTAGCTTATTAATGTGTGATCTTTTCCACCATGGGATAATCAAACTAGAATTCTTTAAAGGTGTCTTCCTTTTATTTAAAAGGCCTTCTCCCCTTTAACTCTCCTGTACCCTTGGAGATGCAGTTTCCATGACAACCTCCTGATTTCCCCCCACCCCACCTGAAAACCTGTATACTCTGGATTCACCATCCCCTTAACACTTGACTTCTGCATTCCCTATTGTATGCCATGTCGCACCTACAAGCATGACAGGTCCTTAATGATAGGAACTGTGTTTTAACATCGTCGCATTTCTGATAGCATAATGGATAATTTGTTCAATTAAATTGAACTGCAGAAAGCTGATGGGGAGGCATAAAGAAGAGGCAGGGAGAAGAGGGGTATGAGGTTATTGGTAGCTGAAGGGAGTGCGGAGAGAGAAAGAGGATGGGACAAGATTATTTGGCATCATCATGGCAGAGGGTGCAAGGCAATGGGAGGTGCTGGCAGGAAAAACCAAAGAATGTGTAGAAGGTGGACCACCTGAAAGAAGACAGAACAGGTAGCGGCCAGAAGTGAGTAACAAGCTGCAGTTGTAGTAAACACCGTAACTGATACCCAGGATGGTCTTTTTCCTTGTGGGAAGGGGAGGAAGGTCAGGAGAGCAGGGAAGGGCAATCACCCCACCCAGAATAACTCTTCCTCCCCCGTGTACCAGGCAATCTACCTCGTTCTCCAGCCTCAGTGGTACCTTGCTTGTTTTATACCCAGTCCCTATGCAGAGGTTCAAGCCTGTTCTTCCCCTCACCCACAGCTCCAGTACTAGGTACTGAGATGAAATTCCTTGAGTCTATTTTTAAAAAAAATATATATATATAAAACATAAATGTTCTTTGATTACCAAGACATACAGTATCAAGTATGTGTGGCCTAGTTTTTCATCTGTGACTTTCTGAAAATACAGATAAATAGAAAGAACAGAGGGTGAGGCTTTTGACTATTTCCTTTTTCTTACGATCAAAATATCAAATTCATTATGAAACCTTAAGAAGGCTGTTAAATCTTCAATAAAGTTGAGGAGAAAGATGTACTGTTTAAAAGCAACAAGTGTTGACAATGAAACCAACAGACCAATCCCTTGGAGTCCTAGGAAGAAAATGCAAGTGTGACAGAGAGCAGCCTGGACCAAGAAATCATCTTTGAGGATTTAGATGGGACAGAAGGTTCTAAGGAGCCAGCGCCTTGGTCTCATTGCTCAGGAGCTCCTGTTGCTACCACTCCAGTGCCCGCCGCCCATTTCCCCAGTGGGAACCACAAAGAGGTGACAGCCTCTCACACACTTACCCCGCTGATGACATCTAGGAAGAAGCAGAGGGGAAACCTGTGCTCCTACTATTTCAGGGGGAGGGGAAATAGTTTTCAAATTGCCTCATATACTCCATCTTATTGGATTCTGGCAATAACAACCCGGTGATAGATGAAAAGCAATTTCTATTATCTGTCCTCGCCCTCCTTTTATTTAAAGAAACTTGGGGCTAAAAAGATACCTGGGAATTGTCCAAGGTCACATGATCAGTGAGAGTCACCAAAGGTAGTATTGGTTTCACCATCCCTTCCACTTCTTAGTTCGCCCACGATGGTTCTACGCTATTAAAATGAGAACTCTTTCTTGGGTACGTCATGGGTTAGATGGTCCTTTGAGAACTGGGCTGATCTGGGAACTAACCATCAGGCATGACTTTATTAGAAAAATTTGTTCTGGGTTCTAAACAACTGATTTACATACAGTATCTTAGTACACAGCTCATTTTAAATTGAGGACTGCCTGTACTAAGCTTCTAGCTTCCAAGGATAGAAAGATAGTCCTTTTTATTTTTCCTGTTCTGCTTTTGGAAACTACCCATGAGGGTGCCAATTAGCACCAGATGGGACAGGGACCGTGTGATGTGGAACTCCGGCCACTGGGAACTGGAATGAGGCCACTAACATATTAAGCAACCAAGAAGCCAGAAGTCGGGCAGGACTCGAGTTTGGCACGACGTGGAGTCCAGATCTGCAAAGACCTGGATGTCCCTTCATCACTCACTGCCTGTGAGAAACAGCAAAGAAGACCACAGTGCCGAAACCCTCCCGCCCTTGGGGCATAGCCTTTCATATGCCTTTTTCCCTCTGAATCCTTTCTCCAGGTTGAACTTGAACTCATCTTGACAGAATAATTAAGTAAAGATGCAAATGCCCGCTGTCTTGGAAACTTAGATTGTTTTAAGTACATCGCTCTTACTTAGCTGTCTTTACATTTCTGACATCTTGATTTTCGAAATTATAACTTTGTATACAAATCCAAGTGTGGAATCGAAGTGTCAGACAGGTACCTCAAACTTAAAGGTAATTCAGACTTAAACGGCGTATGTTTGCTGAAAACACGTAAGTGAAGCAACAGGAATTTCTGTTGATATTATGCGGATAAACGCCTATTCTCATTCTCACCTGGCTAATTGTGTGCCTTGGATGCAAATGAATAGACGTTGAGCACAGCATATTTGGCTTTCTGAGTTCTGTTACTTACCACTCGCTACATAATTCATCAGCTTTCCTGAGCAGTGACCTAAGTCACGTGGAAAACAGCTGAACACAGACGAATTGGACAGAGTTTTGCCTCCGCTTGATACAAACCTGTGTTTAACAGAAACGATCTCAGTTACGCTTCATGCATAAAATGAGTGAGTTGGATTTGCATAGTTCTTCCCGACTTTTTTCTCGTTATGGCACACGTAGAAAGTATTATTTTGTAGAGCTCACTGGGCTAATAATAATAATAATAATAATAATAATATAGCTCATGGCCAGAGGAAAAGAACTGAGGGCCGGAGGCACGGTACGCCCTTCCTGGCCGACCCAAGAACAGAGAGAATCCCTCTGTCAACACCTGGAACCCGTCGAGAGCACGCCAGTGTGTCAACACTGTCCACTGGGCACACATGGGTGGCAGCTCTGGGGTAAAGAACACTATGGGTCCTCTGGGGATTCCGTGGCTACTTCGTAGCACAAATTCACTGGGACCTGCCACTGATTTGTGATTTGGGCACCATGGCCCAAAGCCTCCAGCTCATCAGCTGGCCCCAGAATGCGAATGTCTCGGTTGACAGCATCGATAAGTCACCGGATGTTGGGGGCACCAGCTGCCTCCGCTCGCCCAGGGCTGAGGGGTCTCCCTCAGTGCTAAAACCAGGACAGTCCCAGGCGAACCGGGACACTGGGTTCCCTACCTGCTGTGTGTTAAAGTATTCTCTTTAGGAAACAGAGAGAAGAGGTGACACAGTTCTGTGCTCATGGGCCCGAGCATGGTCCTCCCAGGCCTCCGGAACCAGAGGTAGCCATCCTGTGAGTCGGTCACTGAGTCCAGTCTACGGTTTGTTAAGCAGAAACCTATGATTTTTCTTACGAAATGGTTTTTTTTTTTTCCTGTGGAGTTGTTTTTGCCAGTTCAAAGAGGAAATAGTGGGCTGAAATCAAGTGGCATGACTGAATGACTAGTGCTAAGCGAATGATGTGTGCCGTACTCGCTAGAGTACGTGGTTCTGACATGATTCCCTCTTGCCTGAGAAACTCATCAACATGGCCTCGAGGCTATGCTTTTTTTTTCAGCAGCTGCTGATCCTTTAATTTAATTCTAAGCTACAAGTAAGCTTTTTAAAGAGGCAATGTGTGTACCAAACAGCGTCCAGAGGACACTCTGTTCACAAAATTTAAGACAGTCAGCACTGTTGGAATTACATGTTCTAATACGAGATGGGTGGATTAGTGTGGGAGAAACAAGAGCCACCATCCCCTCTCCTCCCCGACCCAGACTTAAACCAAAATTGTTTTTGAGGTTCAAAAATATTCACATGACAGCTTTCTATGTTTGGCTAAAGCAGACTAAACTGCAATGCCAAGAAAATGGTTTCTTCTATCTTTTTCTGCTAATACAGATCCCACAGGGCTTAGGAGCCTCCATGGTCCTGGCTGCCCACGCTCACACACGGCCACCGTTTCATTTTTAACATTTACTGAACACCTGTTATATAGACGAAACCAAATGTTGTCCTGAAAGGAAAGAGAAACGAGTAAGATGAAATCGTGCCCTCGATGCACGCACCATGTCCTGAGGGACAAGCCACCTAGGTGAGTGACTTTGACAGGAAGCAGAATCAAATCAACACAACAGAAATATGAAAACAGGAAAAGAGGAAGAAGTGGCATTCGAGCAGGTAACTTCGGCGGGGTAGGGTTCACCATGCCAGTAAAAGGGGTGACACTTGGAGGTCTAAAAATGAACCATGGTGGGTGTCTCTTCTCTTGTGATAGCCACAGAGACAAGCGTGCCCTTGCTCCCTGATGGCCACATCACACAGGAGCTCTTTTCTGAGTGGACATTGACCTGGAGGTCAGAGTTGGAATTCCATCTCTGCCATGTATTCGCTTCGTGACTCTGGGTTAACAATTTAACTTCTCTAAATCCATTCCTATACTATGAAGAGGAATAATAGAATAGTTTTATTAATATAGAAAAGGCAAAATGAAATAGTATCTGTAACATTGCCTTAGAGAGATCAGATCCATATGCAGATAGATATTGAATTCTCGGGATCTCTTTCTCAACTCTTTCTGGTTTCCCATGAATCTCATGATTACTCTAAACTTAAAAGTAATTGTAGTGGAATGACTTGTACTGACCTCGAGGGCAGTGTGTAAAAACTCTCATTTCTTTTATTATTAGGGAAACCAACTCATGCATTTAAAACTTAGAGCTAAGTCAAATTCAATTCCTTATTTTAGTATAAATATCTTCTTATATGGGAGATACAGAGCTAAAGATGGGTAGAAGGGATTCTGGAATAAAAAGGAGGGGAGAAGATATTTAAGTATACAGACAGCACAGAAATCTAAAAATGCAAGCTGGAATCTTATTCCAGAAAACTCAATTCTCGTAATTAAACAGAACAAATTGCATTTTTAATGGCCAATATTTCAGGGAAAACCAGTACTCCTTATTTTTTTATGTGTCTTCGGGTACTGATATTTGCTCTAATGAAAACAGAATGTTTGCTGGACGTACCAGGCACCACTTAATAGGACACGACTTTATTCTGGTGGAGAAATTGAAATATGGCTTTTGCAACACATGTAGCATTTGGGCACATGATAGTGATGTGACTGCAATAATATTTTTCCCCCTCAACATATTTCAGACACTTATTTGAAATCTAATATGGGGAGAACTAAACAATGATTCAGGGTGACCAGATGGAATACGATGTCTGCTCTCCCCTGCTTCATCATCGTTTTCACTGCTTGATTCCACTTACCAATAGTAACATATTTTTTCTTCCGAATACCTATTTTCAGATTTTTCTTTCTTAATTAGTATCCATCTTTAGCAAAGACAAAAAAAAAAAAAAACTACACTCTTAATATAACTGCAAAGACAATATTCTGTTCTCTTTCCGACTCAAACATGGAAGGGAGTCACAGACTAAGCAGAACTGGGTGGAAGAAGAAAGACGTACAGAAGTGACAAAGGGAAGAAGAGTGAGCAATACCTCCCTACCAGCCCTGTTTTGGCCCACTTTCCATGCTCTCCTTCAAGTCTCTGCTCAATCACAAATCCACTGTGAGGAATTGCTGTGTTTTCTACCTGGTTTCCGTTACATTCAAGGACATCTATGCCCAGAACACATTTCAGTGTGTGGGCCGAGACACCCCACCGGGTAACAGCGGTAGATAAGTAACAAATCACATTTCTATCGAGTCTTTTCGTTTAAGTATCCACATCATTTTCCTTGTGCTGAATGAGTCAAATGCTTACAACTCTGCTTCTGTCATACTTGGCAGAGTAACATTACATTTATTGATTTTTTTATGGTCAAGAAGAATTCTATGATCTTCAGCAAATTTGCCTCATTACTGGCTCCCTCTCTTTGGGATTTTACTCTAAATTATCACAATGTTCATTGTCATCAGTTTGAGTGGTGGTTATAGTAAGCCTATTATTTTTGTAAAATGTTAAAATTCCTTTTAAACACACATTTAGGGAATTAACTAGTGAATGCAACAAATGTTTGGAGAAAGTCACCTGTATCTATTCATTCATTTATTTATTCATTTATACAACACTATTTATCGAGTTACTATATATACGGTTATAAGCGTTGGGAATACAGCAGGGAAAAGAGAAAAGAAAAACATCAGTCCCTCATATCATGAATATTATAATTTGCCATGAGGAGACCGACAGTGATCACAATAAATAAGTAGATTAATAGCATTTCGAAAGTGATAAGTGCTATAGAGAATAATGACACACAATAAAAGAAATGGAAGGTGCTAGATGGCAGGAGTGTAATTTTTAAATAGGATGATCATGGGTATCTGAGAAGATGACACTGAGCAAAGAATTAAAAGAGATAAAGGAGCTAGCCGAATGCATATCTGAAAAAAAGAACACTCTAGGGAAAGACCCAGAGGTGGGAGCATGCAGTGTACTAGTTGCAAGATGTGATGGTGAACTTTGTGTGCCGACTTGACTAGGCTAAGGGAGCATGCAGTGTACTAGTTGCAAGATGTGATGGTGAACTTTGTGTGCCGACTTGACTAGGCTAAGGGATGCCCAGATAGCTGGTAAAATGTTATTTCTGAGTGTGTCCGTGAGAGTTTCTGGAAGAGGTTAGCATGTGAATCATCAGACTGAAAAAAGATCACCTTCCCCGGCACAGGTGGGCGCCATCCAATAAAAAAGGCGGCGGAAGGCTGAATTCACCCTCTGCTCGGGCTGATCAGCCATCTTCTCCTACGCTCCGACACTGACCCTCCTGGCTGTCGAGTGCTGGGAGTCAGATTAGGACTTGGTGCCATCAACTGCCCTGGTTCTCAGGCTGACTAGGAGACTGAATGGCAGTGCCAGCTATGTTGGGTCTCCGGCTTGCAGATGGCAAATCATGGGACTTCTCAGCCTTCATAACGGTGTGAGCCATTTCCTATTTCCTATACTAAATCGAGAGAGAGAGATTATTATTATTATTCCATGTTATTTCAGGCTGTTTAGAGAATCGGAGACACGATTTTACCATAGCGTTTGAAAATCAAGCTAATAAAATAGGTTCCAATAAAATATTACTCTATTTCCTTCACGTTAGGCTTAGAAGAATTTTATGCTAAATGAGATCAGTGTTCCCTTTATTTAGATTTATGGTATGCGCAAAACATAACAATATGACAACAGAGCAAGTATCATTATTCAAAATCGAGTTATTAATTTTCATTTTCCATTGTAATATAATGCAACTACACATACAAACACTGAGATGTTTGCTTTTGGAAAAAAAAAGTGAAGGTTGGAATATATAAACATTGTGTAAGTTATGATATAAAGTTACATTTTATGGGCAATTTTATTAGTCTTATATCCATCAGCCAAAAGTCTCAGGTGCTTAGGTTGGTGGAAAAATAAGCTACTGTCTGTAGAATTTTCAATAAAACAGTCAAAAAAGAAGTCGATGTTAAAGAAAAACTGACATAAAAAACTAATATTATTTTAGAGATTCAATGATTTTTTTCTTCTTACTTTATATCATGTACATTAGACTACTTTAATAAGTTTAGTTCTCTCAAAGGATTTAAATTTTTCCAAAATATCAATTTGGTCTTCAAAGCAGAGTTTAAATTAGTATTGAAAAATACATTTTTAAACTCTTATAATTGTTAATTATTTTTAATCATGTCTTCATTTGACACTTCGCTTATCTACATGAAAAAAAAATATATCGAAAAGACAAAAACAGTAGTAGAAACTGATCCTTGAATCACCAGCAGAAGAAAAACTAACATTTTTAAAGGAGACTATAAGTAAAACTGATATAGCCATCTTTTTCCATACAAAGTAGGAGAATTAATTGCAAATGATTAAATTGGGTTTCTAGGTTGAATGATAACTTTTGAGGGCTGACATCTGATCACTGAGCTCACCTATCCAAATAAATGGAGCATTAGTTGGTCTGTTTTTCTTTCATTATGTTTGAAGCTAGGAAAATCTAGATGGAATAACCAGCTCTCACTGAAAACTTGTTTTTTTCCACTGCAAATGAGCTAATATTCTTTACCCTTTCTTTCTATGTTTGAACAAAACTCTAAATAAGTTTTACATTTCTAACATTTACATACACATGCCCACACACACCTACCCCAAGAGTAGACAAAGTTGAACTTTAGTAACCTCCTTCGCTTGGAGTCAACGCATAGCACCCCCTTGTCACACCAAGATTCAGACACCTGCGCAACGACCTGTGGGATCCTCTCCTGTCTCTCCTCCATCAACCTTGTCTGTCTGAGTACCATGTTCTTTCAGTTCTGCTAGGTCGCTGGCTCTTCTGCTCAAGATTGGCATGTTTATTCTAACCTGACAATCATCACTCTGGCTTCTCTGGGCAATTCCCATGGTTCTAACAGAATAAAGTCAAACAGGAAGATCCTGACAGCAGAGTGGAGAGTGTGTTGACTGGGCCAGTAAAATCGTGTTAGAGAAACAGGACCAAAAAGACAAGGAAACATCAACAGCAAACATTCTCATCGACGTGGACCAAATATACTGGATGCTGAAAAACCTTCCGACTTTAGTTCCAAAGGATGCTGGAGAGACTAAGACTGGCAGCACTTATTTTAGTTAAGTAGTTAATACAAACGTGTAAAAATATTAGACCGAAAAACATTAGTCTCCCTCCACCTTGATCCCCGAGCCTATTCAGAGAAATAAGTACTGTTTGGTATAACTATATGTAGGTATTCTATGCTGTACGAAAGGATGTGTGTATGAGATTCATGTGTGTTTGAGTGTGTATGTAGTACACAACATCTAGGATGCTACATACATTACACAGAAAATACAGAATTTTATACATAATATACATATACAGTTATATGCATGTAAATATTGCATATTTATGGATATGTGTGTATGTGTATACATAGGCACTATAGCGTGGAGCCACCCTCTGGAAAATCTAAGTAAACAGAGTCACTGGTTGTACCAGACGAGCAAGTCATCGTATTGAGTAAGAAATACACACTGTGGCAGAGGGTGAGTCGGGATGACCCGGCCCTGGTGGCGGTGCCTCTCAGCTTCTCCCATCGATCGCCATGGAGCCACGGTCAGACTGTCACACCCTGTTCAGTCTGCGTCGAGGTGTACGACCTTAGACGATGTCAGTGTTCTTGAAGGAAGCAAAATAAATGGTGATTTGCACCAACTTCTTAAAGTTCAACAAAACCAAACAATCCGAAGAGCAGAAAATAAAATAAGTGGATTTGAAAAGTCCACAGTCAGAAAAGAAATTCTATGAGTCAACAAGCTGAGTAAATGAAAACCAGAACTAAGCAAGTAAAGATGTTCTTCTTTGTGTCCAAAATGTAAGTGGGTTGTTATTTGCTTCTGTGAACCACTCCGTGAAGTAGCCCTTGGTAACTGCCGACTTTAAAGGGAGATTTGTTAGAGGCCAGAGAAAAGCCCTGAGCACAGGCTTGCCCATGCAGCGAGCATAAGACATTTACTTTCCATAACTGTTTACTTATCCCTATTATTTAAATACTTCAGCAAGTACATACGCTCTAGGAACAGTTCACATAGCTGGGTGTAAGAACCTAACCAAGAAAAGAAATAGCTAATGGTAGCAAAAATGTGGGAAAAAGGGAACCCCCTGTTCATTGCAGCATTATTTATAATAGCCAAGACCTGGAAACCACCTAAGTGTACATCAATGGATTAATGGACATAGAAAATGTGATATATCTATTCTATTCTGTGTGTATACACATGCACACGCACACACACAGTGGAATATCATTTAGCCATAAAAAGAAGAAAATCCTGCCATTTGCAACATGGGTGGGCCTTGTGGGTATTAGGCTAAGTGCCATAAGTCAGACAGAAGACAGATACTGTATGATCTCACTTATATGTGGAATCTAAAACAAACAGACCAGCAAAATGAGCTCATAGATACAGAGGATAGACAGTTGGCTTCCAGGAGTCACGAGGGATGGGTGAAATGGATAAAGGTGGCAGAAAGGTACAAACCCAGTTATTATATGAATAAATCCTGGGATGTAACATACATCACGGTAGCTATATAATTATAATACCATATCGCATATTTGAAAGTTGCTAAGAGAGTACGTATTAAAAATTCCCATCCCCCAAAAAAAAACATTTTATGACTATATATGGTGACGGATGTTAACTAAACGTACCATGGTGATCATTTTGCGATATGTACGTATGTCAAATCATTACATTGTACATCTGAAATGAATACATGTTACGTCTCAACTATATTGTGAGTTGAAAGAATGCTGGACTGAGAGTCAGGACTTCTGGTTTCCAGTCCCAGATATGTCTATAAGGAGAGGAGAAGGTAGCTACAGTTTGCTGAGCATCTTTTCCATGTCGGACACTTTAACATGCCATTTATTCAACTAGCAAACAGCTCTGCCTTTTGTTAACGTGGCCTCCTGTTCACAGTTGAGGCCACAGAGTCCTGGGGAGGCTAAACAGCTTGCCCAGAGCCAAACCTCTTGGATGTGGTAGAGTCAGAATTTGTACCGGGTTTTTCTCGTAAACTTTTTCATTTATTTTTTTTCTGGACCTCGATTGTGTCTATAAAATAAAGGGATAAAGATTTAAATGAGTTACATCTGCATGATTTTTCAGAGAACACTTAAACTATTCCACAGGAAGTGATATCATAGCAGGAAGTCAAACAGAAACGGACAAAAAACAGACAAAACGATGAGGCACACTAAACTGAGTTAATATTTTCGAATATTGATTATGGATAAGGCAGGTCATCTTCGCACAAGTGCCTCATGTGCTGCATTAAGGTATTTTTAATAAACTTAAGTATGACATTATACTGCTTTAATGACCTTTTTCACTTTCTAACACCTCATTTGTTCAACGGACATGTTTGAGTGCCTTGATCATTGCAATACAATGTCGTTTTGGTGCCCGGGTTGAAAGTTCGAGGAGAAAAGTGTGAGGACTGCTAAATGGACGCATTTCAATTCACACCATTAAGATAGAATGATGGAGCCTTCTGCCTTGTGCTTCTTCAGTTCCGGGTCAGTCAGCCTAATATGGGGAGATGCCTGTCTTCCGCAGGTGAGGAAGCTGGCACGTAAGAAGAGCTTTGAAGCCAGATCCAGGCTGCCGTGTCTTTTGAGATGTCCCCTTCTTCCTCAACATTTCTCCCAAGCAGAGGGGCATGGGGACCTTCCGTGCCATGATACCTATTCTGAGGATCAAAAGCCAACGCCGCCTTTGGAGATATGAATTCGGCACTCGGAGAAGTCATAAGGTCACTTAAGGAATACACACAATGAAAAGAAGAGAATAAATGACCCTGGAAAGCCATCAAAGAGGCAAGAGAGGGCATTCTGTGGCCAGGCAGCAAATGATCAAGGGTCCTGGGTTTGATGTGTTTGAGAGAGCTGGACCACGTCATTACCACGAAGCCATAATGAGCTCCCGGCTCTGCCATCATTCTGTCTCTAAATGCAGCTTCTGAGAGGGAGGCCGAATCCCCAGGGAAGACTGCGATTTGTTTGGGATTTTGCCCCCAAAGTATAAGAATAGTTTAGGCACTAGGTATTCCTAATTTGTCGTAACTTGTGAGCGACTGGCTCAGTTGGCAGCTGCAGAGAGGCTACGACTGCACTGGAGTCTAATAAAAACCCTCGTAAAAGTTTTAAACTAGTTCACACCTCTGCAGTCTAAGGGGGCAGGGAATATTACCTAATCAGTGCCATCACCACGGCGGCCTCGCCCACCCGCTGGATACTGGCCGGAGGATGCTGGTGGGAGGGTACCCTGCCACAGCCTCTCCCAGGCAGCATTTACTGCTGCTGGGAGAACCACAACCATCTTCAGAAGAACCTCGAGGGGGTTTATTTAAAGAAATCTAACTAATTCCTTTGGGTTCCCATCATTTGCTCTTGCAAAAATTCTCTGAACGGGTCTGAAGCCTGCCTCTTCGATGTACAGTTATCGTCACCAAGAGACAAAAATTGACGTCTGGCATTTTAACACCCCCCCCCCCACACACACACACAGACAAATAACCAGCTCCACCCAGGGCTGCAGCTGAGGTTCAAAGCGCTCCCCACTCCAGCCCTGAGAAGGAAGCAGGGACCATCAGCAGGAGGTGGGAAGCCCAAGATGTCTTTGCACACTTTAGAAATTAATCTAGAAACCTGGGGAAATATAAAAGGTAGAATGTTTATTTAAAATGTTAAAGCTTCACAACATGTTGATAGTAGATGCAAAAAATGAAAAAATAATAAAACATCTTTTCCCGTTTCATAATAAGGGTTATATTTTTTCTAAGAGAAAGTGTTTGCACCGTGAGCTGACACTATGATGTGTTTAATTAGGTGCTGCCCAAGGTTTTTCTAGCACCGTGCACAGATCTGTCCCACACAAGGCCACGTCGCTGGCTGCGTCTCAAGAGAGTTAAGCCTGGCACTCGGCTGCTTACGGTAGCAGCCTGAACCCACCAGGAGCACATAGATCAAATCGGCTCTTAGAGTCGAGTCACACATTTATATGAAAAGGGAGAAAAGCCGCCTTCTGGGATTTTTCCAGAGCTTCAAATATTCTCCCTTCTCTCAGTTCATCAAACTTAAAATGGCTCCCTTTGTTAGTTCTCAGCCTTCCAGACTAAGGAGACTTGAAACCTCGCTCCCCATGTCATGGAAGATACAAAGGACTTCTCAGTTCACTGCATTTTCCTGAAAGAAAATCTCTCCGTCTCATAAAAGCAGCCCAAACCTCACAGAAGTGTGGGGGAGGTGGGCAGGCGAGAGCCGGGTCTGACTTGGTTCAGTTACTCTGCGGCACAGATGAGAAGCACCAGGTGGCCCACATCAGAAGGTGAGCCTCAGGTGAGTCTCAGTGACAGCCAACGAGCAAAATCATCTGCCTTATTTCTAATACAGAGATTCGTTGTGATGCATTTATTCCCCAAGAAATGAGTGTTGGCCAGGCCTATATATTTGTGCACGTGGTCTCAGTCAAGGATGAGCAGACGGGCTTCCACTTTGTTGGAGGATGTCACCCCCCACGGTATGCCCTGCCCAAAACAAACAAACAAAAAAACAAAAACAAAAAAACATTGTTAAACGTATAGTTGTTGCCTTTTTTTCTTTCTTTTCTCTACGAAAACTAGAATGGCCTGAATTTGAGCTATTAAATTAGTTGCTGACAATTCCACGAAGTTATAGAACATCCTTTCTTCTGGAATGCTTTGATTTGGTCTCTTTGCATGGTAGGTAGCCCAGAGCCCATTCGGTTCCATCTTGTCTGAGGTGTTGGCTTCAGACAACTTCGGGAGGTTCATTCACACAGATGGTAGAAGAGTGGAGATGCAAATTCACATTTATCTGAGTCTCGAACCTGTACACAC
Organism: Eidolon dupreanum; assembly: GCA_028627145.1. NCBI lineage: Eukaryota > Metazoa > Chordata > Mammalia > Chiroptera > Pteropodidae > Eidolon > Eidolon dupreanum. Next base: position 2,458,980 of record CM053516.1, on the reverse strand, counting down.
TCGTAAGTCTTCCGTGATGCATCTCCCTGACGAGCAACATGTCACAGTCCAGGGAGGTCAGACTCAGCACCTCAAAAGCCCAGGGAACCCTTTAAGAAAGAGTACCCCCCTAACTGTAACTGGCAACAACAGTCCACTTCCCCCCACTAGTGCGTCTTCTGGCTAAGAGATGTGGTGACCACAGAGTCTGGAGCAGAAGCAGCGAGAAAGTCCCTCGGAGAGAGAGGGCCCATAGGTGCTAACAGGGCCAGGAGGGGCCTGGGACCAAGGAGCCCAGCCAGGTGGCAAGTGGAGCCCAGTACAACCTCCAACAGCTCTGTGTGCTGTTGACACCAAAAGAGGACTTAATATGCGTTCGAGAACATGGCTTTTCCAGAATAGATGTTTTGTTGCCAAGTTACCAAGAATGTCTGGTAGTGTCAGGACTGGCTGGGGTGGAGACTTCAGCCAAATAAAATTTTTCTTGTGGCTTGCTACTATTATATTCAGTGGCAATAATGACTCAGAAAATAATCTTTAAAAATATATTTTATCACCTAGATATTTCCAGTCAAGTGTCTTTGGCTTGTGATGCTTCTCCTGTCCTGAGGTGGACTCTTACCATTTCCAATTTTCTGCAGCCACCATGCTTGTCATTTAGAGACACCAAGCACATCCCATTATCTATTCCAGGCTAGAGCCTCTGTCCCATTACCCCATCAGCTCAGAGGTTCTCAGACCTGCCTGCAAATTAGGATTCCATGGGGAGAACAATGAGCAAGAATATCATCGGAAAAAATAAAACGCATCCCTATTAGAGAACAAGAGATTTATTTAACAAAAGTTTTTATATACATTCAATTTTCCAAACATGCACCACTAAATCAAGAGAAGACTATCCTTCGTTATTTTACAAAACTTTGCTTAAATAGAGCATCACTGGTTTGGAAATACATCAGTCCTATGCGGCTGCTACGAAAAGATGAGACGCGAAGGTCTAAGTGAATTTTCATTAGTGACTGGGCAGGACTCACTTCACTGAAGTGGAAAAAGGTACGTGAACCATCGTTTGCAGACAACTTCCTGAGCAAGGGAGAAAGATCGGGGCCAAAGAATCTGATCACTCTAATTACAAAGTTCAAATCTCGAAACTCCTTCTTTGGAAATAAGCTAAATTATTTTTCTGAGCATTTCCAACTTCTATTTATCCAGAAAGAATTTCAGGAGTATCTCACTGAAACTCTACAAAGGATAGTTACTGTATGTATATTACAGTGATGACTGTAAAAAAGTTTGAAGATATAGCAAAGATGATGTGAACTGTTTTAACAAATTTAAAACCAAATATTATGTAATTAGTGGAATCATATGAAAAAAACATTTTAAGGATTACATTTTAAAAATATTTTTAAAATATTTTATATTATTATTCTCCTTCACATACATGTACTACATATTATATTTAGCATATATATTTCATACATGTACTATGTGTATATATATCATATATGGGTGTTATACATTTTGTCATTCAGCTAATATATATATATATTAAAAGCTTGTATCTGTGCTGCAAAAAATGCATGTTTATTTTGTTTGGGTGGCCTATTTTTTTCTGACAAATGCAATATTTTACTGTTTTCTTGGAAAATCAAAATCATAGATAGTTGACATTTCATATAAAATGCGTATCCTTAACTTATCACGGCTCACCTTTGAGTAATATCATACCCACTTTACAAGCAGCCTAAGAAGCTCACGGTAGCATTTTCCCAGTTTCTCCTCCAGGCCTTTGTAATATCATTGTCACTTATTTTCCAGTTTTACATATATTACACATGCCACACTACATCATTTACTTTGCTTTATATAATCACTAGTATTTGGAGTAATTAGAAAATGAGAAAAAAGTCTTTAATATCTGCTTCCTGTTTACTATTTCCAGTACCCTGAAGTCCGCCATGTAGATTTGTGTTTTTAAGTGACACTTTTCTCTCTTAGACTTCTGGACACTCTTTACCATTTCTCGTAGTACCCGGCGAATAAATTCTCTCAGCTTTTTGTTCGGGTAAAAGTATTTTAATTTCTGAAGAACATTATTGCTGCTTTAGGATTCTTGATTAATGATGTTTTTCTTTTTCAGTATTATTAAAATATCATTCTTTGTCTTCTGGCTTGCATCGTTTCTGATGGAGTCAATTGTTATCTCTGTTTCCTGGTCTATAATGTGTCTTTTTTTTTTGTCCAACTTTTGTGAGGATACTGTTTTTGGAATTTTCCTCTTTCTCATAGTTTTCGAGAATTTTATTATAACATGTCTCTTTGTAGTTTTCTTTGGTGTTTGTCTTATTTTGAGTTCATTTAGCTGCCTGGACCTGTGTCTGTATAATTTTCATCAGGTTGGAAATTTTTTAAGCATTATTTTTTTAAAATATTTTTCTATTTCCCCTTTCTCTTTTCCTGGGACTGAAATTTATGCATTTGTTAGAGCTTATCCATCGCGACAGTAACCAGAAATCTGCTTTTTCATACTGAATGCACTTTGATTAGGTTCTAAACAGAGCAAATGATATAATGTTGACTTTCTCAATTTTGTTGTCTTCCTTTAAAGAGCATTGAATTTTCATTCCAGCAGCAGTTAAACTACTTATGCATTCGCTTGATTCTTTTGAGTCTCGTCAGTAAGCTTTATTAGGTCAGGCCTTGAGTGACTGGTTCGGCCCTACTGCTAAGGTGTGGCTTTTCTGGGATCTCTGCAGAATGTTCTGGATGTTTAACGGGCCTTCTCACTATGACGAGACCAAATTCAAACCCTTCTCCGCCTGTGCATGCTCCAGCCTCTGCTCATTCTTTTCATGACGACCATTTTCCTCTGGTCTCATAGAGTTCCATCCTAGCTTCGAGGGGACTTCTATGGAGATTTCTAGAACTTTCTCATTGTCCTTTCTCTCTGCTTCTCTGCCCTGCAAATTCCAGCTCTCTCAGCCTCTCCTGGCTCTGGTCTCGGTCCCCTCGGCTCAGCAGGGTGGCTGTGCTCGGTGTAGGCTCCTGCTTCCCGTGCTGCAATGGGGGACACAGCTTTTGACTGAAAACCAGAGGGCTCGCATGATGCTCCTTACTCATTTTCCACGTCTCAGGAATCACCATCTTGCGCTGGCTCGTGTCCAACATCGAAACACATTTGTTTCCTACATTTTGTACAGATACATGTTGTTTATGGCAGGAAGGCTGTTCCAATACCAGTCCGTCAGTCATGACCGGAAGCAGAAGTGAGTTGCCTATTAATTTTAATTTTCCTCTTATACTTCCCCCAGAAACATATCGTAAAACAGTTTTCTACAGCCTCCTGTATGTATGGCTCCTTTTTTTTTTTTTTTCTTAATCCACCCTCTGTTCCCTACCACCTGCCAAAATATTTGGTCTTCAAAGTCTTAATAAATACCAGAAACTGAAAGTATTCCCTCAACATATGGCAGGATTTTAAAGTAGAAGAGATGTTTTTTTGTGCTACTCTGTCGCTACTCTCCTCCAGATCCTTCCATGTGAGTTATTTGGACTCTCCCCTGATGAGTAAGATGCAGCTCATTTGTCGGACTGTCATAGTTCCTCATTTCCCCACTTTGTTGCAATT